>VWPW01032663.1:369139-452635 GCA_013389825.1 Crypturellus undulatus | reverse complement strand
CGGCGCGGGCGGTGAGCGGCGCGGGGGGCCGGACCGGACCGGACCGGGCGGGAGGCGGGGTGGGAGGCAGGGTGGGACTCCGTCCGTCCGTCCGTCTGTCTGTCTGCTGTCTCCTGTCTCTCGCNCGGGCTTCGCTGCCGCCGCCGCGGGCGGGAGAGCGGGAGGAGGCGGCGCGGGCGGTGAGCGGCGCGGGGGAGGCGGGCCGGACCGGACCGGACCGGGCCGGGCGGGAGGCAGGGTGGGACTCCGTCCGTCTGTCCGTCTGTCTGTCTGCTGTCTCTCGCCGCGCTTCTTTCCCCCCCGCCGTATCCATCCCCATTGAAGCCCACTGGGCACGTGGTTTTCGCCCTGTTTCTGGAGGAGACGGAGCCCGAGCTTGTTGCTTCCTTGCACGTGCTAAGGCGGGTCCTTACCTTTTGCTTAACGTGTTGCGCTCTTGTGGGCTTAGAGCTTGCATTGGCTGTGGGTGTCTCTGCGTTTTAGGCTGCTCTTCGCTGCTCTGTGCCCTCTCTCGTGCTTTCGAAGGAAGGTCTTTAGCCTGAGTTTTGTGGGATCGCTTTAAAGCTGTATTTGAGGTGTCTGGGACTCTGAACACACTGAAAGTGTGACCCACAAAAAGGAGTGAAAATCTCCAGGATCTATAGAGGGGATTAGTGCAGGCCTGAGTTACTGGTTTGGTCTGGGTGAAGTATTCCAGGTTTGGTGGCGCTTTCAAATCCGTGTGCTTAAAGCACTCGGTTTTGGACCTGCGAGGACTGCAGTGCGTTAAATGGGCCTAGTTTGTAGTTAAAGGGCTGCAAGGTGGGACGGCCCCGCGGGAGCCCGGAGCCCTGCGTCGCCTTTCGTGGCACAGCAGCCCCGCTGCAGCCTGGCAGAGGGCAAATCCTCAGCAGAGGTTTTGTTTTGTTTTATTTTGTTTTATTTTCAGTTTTGTTCAGTTTTGTTTTATTTTGTTTTATTTTCGGTTTGTGCGCTTTGGCTCTTTTACTTCTGACCTGGAAATTAATTTGACTTTGGTGATCAGTGCTTTGTTAAATTGATTCTTTCCCCCCTTATTTTAAGTCAGAAAGATTGGAAGGAGTGTCTGAAGCTCAAGGAGTTGGAAAAATAGATGATACGATGGCAGATGAAGGTCTGTGTCAATGTGTGTTGAACGCAAGCATGGAGCCAGTTAAACATTTTACAGGCTTTTGACTTGAATTAATCTGTTCTGGAAAAGGACCTTTGGATCATGGGCTCTGTGAATATTTTGCTGTGTATAACAGTAGCCAAAAGGCCAAACGATGAACAAGGAGCACTGTGGAAAGTAAAATTGAAAGGTGTTGAAAGTGAAAGCAGGAGCAGATAAGTATTTCCTTGTTGGTTTTAACTAGTAGTCAGAGTATGAAATTATATGCAACAGCAAGTGGTATGAAATTTGAACTGAAGAGATTCAGAGAAAACTTATATAATGAAAATACTACTACTTTTTAATTTCTAATAATAATACTTATGATGAAGGAAGGAGAGGGGAACTGCCTCTTATTTCAGCTTGTTTTCGCCTAAGTTGAACATGCCTAAACTTTCTTCTCATTCTTTTGGCTTTTTGGGTTCTCTGTATTGCTGTGTCTTCTCTGTGACTTTTTTTTCTGCTGCTATTTTATTTTCTGCTGTGGTGTTTTTTTCTCTATGTTACATTTCGGTTTTTTTTTTTTTTTTTTTTTTTCCCCTCTCCCTCTCTTACCAGTATAGAATATATCTACTTAGTGCTTCCAGCTTTTCCCAGTTTTGCCAGGGGAGATTACCTTTTTTCCATCCTGATTTATCTGTCCTGCCTGCTCTCTGCATAGGAGATACTAGGATAATAGCACCATCAAATACTAGTATTTGGAATCCATCTAACGGTTGACAGAAAAAGCTGCATCTTTTCCTCTTTCTATTCTCAAGGTGACAATTGCCAAGGGTTGCAGAACTGGCTCTGATAGCTCTGTTCACTTGCAGTTCTCTGAGCATTCTTATTAGATTTCTTAAGTAGTACCACCCAAATTATTTTTATTAAACTCTCTGCTACAGTTTGGAAAGTTTACCTGGCCCAGATGCTTCACTTCTAGTTGTTTGTCACAGTAATAGCCTAAAATCAGATGCATCTGAGTAGCCTCAGAGTTGCTGCTGTTGCCTGCCTCCAGCTTTACAGCAGAGCTCTGGTTTGGGGCTTTGCTCACATATGGCAAGAAGTAGCCACCTGGGTTAAAGAGCTGCCTGTTTTGTGCTTCAGAACTGTGGAGCCTGCAGAAGTAGAGATCCTGGAGAAATAGATTTTACAGGGTGTGATGAAAAGCGATGTTAAATTAAGTTTACATGGACCAGAATTATGTAGAAAATACTTGAAGGCTCTTAGAAATGTGTCTTTTTGTCCTTTGGAAAGGAAGAAAGAATGAGAGATTAATCACTGATTGGCAAAGAAATCCAAGAATTAGGAATCCAATCTTATGAGTTTAGAATCTTTTGATTGTTAAAATTGTGTTGTGAGTAGGCCACATCATGTAAGGAATGGAAAATTTCTCAATAGTAACAGATGAAATGTATTCAGGATACTGAAAAACACATTTTTTTCCCCATTCCAACTGTTGTTTTCCTCTGATACTTTCAAAAATGTGCTTGATCCAAATTAAAATTTGTATGGTTAGTCTTCTAGATTAAATGTTTCACCCATTTTTCCCCTATTAATATTTTGGACAATGTGTTTAGTGGATTCTGTCTGACTGACTCTTCTCCATTTTTTTATTCTTCTAATGGCAGGATCTCACTGAGATTTTGCTTTCATCCCTGTACTTGTTCTCTGATATCATTCTATATTTTTTTAATTACTTTTTCTGCCTTCAGTATGGTTTCTGTGGTAGTATATCTACCACAGTATATCTTTCTTTTTCTAACTTACATTTTTGTTTTGTCAAAATACTACTGATAATACTTCCAGTTCCACTGTGGGGTTTTATCATTCTTGCTAATAAATCAGTACTTCAGTAGGGCATGTACATGGGCATCAGATCCTGCTGCCAGCACTGTGTACCGGAATGCTGCGGGTGGCTGAGTGAAGGGAGCTGCACAATGTGAAAACCTGTGTCCAGCTCTAGTGGCACTTGTGTGAGATGTGTTGGTTCCTGCTCGTGGCCATGTGTGGGGGCAGCGAATGGTCCCTGTTGGGGAGTGCGGTGGCCGCAAATGATCGACTACAAGAAAGCCCTGCAAATACAGCAATGTGTTGTTTGGTCTGGGAAAAAACAAGCAAACACTTCCCACCCCACCAAACAGTAACAAACAAATTTATTTAAAGAGTTTTTTATTTATTTTTGTCTGTGCTATCCCAGACTACCCCTGTGTTTTGGTTATAGAACCTACTTAGAGTGTATAAAAGGAGCAGCATTTTCTTTTCTTCTTTTTCTTTTAAGATGCTGCTGCTTTGTTTGTACCCATGGTGTAGAGTTGATTCAAAATGCCTGGAGTGACAGGCTGGTGATAATTAGCGAAGGAGCTACTTCATAAGGATTTACTCTTAAAAATCGTCAAGGGAAAAGCTTATGTTGAACCAAGCTTTTCATTAACTTCTGACATGCTGCTGAGTCTTGTGTTTTCTGTAGTCATACCAAAAGATAGTTAAATTAATATAGGATAAATGAGTATAACAGATATGGTGCTGTTTCTATGAAAGCAGTTACATTAGTTTCCAGAAGATTTTGCTAACCAATGGAAGTGAATTGAGACTCGGAGTAGTGAGCAAAACTACTGACTCAGTAGTTTTTAAATACCTAGTTTTCATAAAAGAAAACATATCTGTAAATTTATGTGAAAAAATTTGCCTTTTTTTTTAGGTTATCATTGAATGGGACTCCAGAAGCAGGTTCCTGAAGCTGACAGACAAGTGAGTATGCAGATATTCATTGTTTTTTCACAGAAAAATCATCTGTATTAATCACTATTTTTAAATGTCTTCAAAGATTTATCTCAATTAAGTATTTTGCTTGTGTGAGGTTAGGATACATAGTCTTATCCTTCTGACTATGTCCTGCTGTTTCTTTTTGAAAAATATTTTTAGTAGATAAAGCAAAAGGGAAATTTGAAAAGTATGATTCTGGCATTTTCTTATCTATTTTCAGCCATAGACATTACACAATTTGGGATTTAGGTGTGTTGCCTCTACAGCTGTCAGAATATTCTTTGGCTTTTCCTGTTTGTGTCACCTGACACAGCATAACATAAATCTCATGTTGTTGGTTGTATTTCCACCTGAATTTAGTTAACTTTTTTGATTTTGATAGACACTTTTTCTAGGAAGAGAAGCTCATTTGTTCTGCCAGGTACCATTTTAAAACAGGAAAAAATGACATGTATAGAATAAACTTAAATCACTAATGCATCCTGGAGCTTTGTACCGACTGTCAGAACAATCTATCATGTTAATGTCTTTCTAGATGGTCAATCAAAATTATAACATTATACCTAAAATCTTAAAACAGAGGAGCCAAATCTTTTTAAAATTCCCCCTAATTTTTGTCAAGCAATCTCAATATTTTTCTAAGGTGTGTCTGTGTGAAATCGGTCATAGAGCTGGTATTTGGAAAATACGACTCTTGTAAGTATCAGTAATTATACTGACTGTATTGCACTAATAATTCCCAGTTTTTGCAAAAATCCGAGGTCTGTTTCGAAGTCTGCATAGCACAAATCTGTACAGCATTAAGCAATATCTACCACAAGTATTATTCTGAGTTAAAACCACTTTCAAACTTGGCCAGATGTTTACTGTTGAGGTTTGTTCTGTGTGGAGAATGTAAATGGCTTTTTAAATAGCCTAGTGTATCAAAGTTGTACCAATAAAACTGTGTCTCTGATCTCTTATAGAGCTGTTAACCTCTTACAGAAGAGGTTAACATGGACCTTCGCATTTTGGAGGTTTGAATAATCATGTTATCAGAACTTTGATTTTTAGCTATTTTTTCTCTCCAACTGAACTTCTCTGATTATTTTCCGTAAATAGGTATGTTCGGTTTTTAAATAATTTTAAAAGGAAGTGTATGTACCGAGCCTGTGCCTAATACATTACAGTGGGAGATGCTGGAGAGCGTGTTTTCTCTGCTGACTGTATTTTGGCTTCTCACAGTAAGTTTGGTTTTGGTTACTAGTATTTTTCTTGTCTTTAGTGGCATATCGGAGAGACGAGATGTGGTCTGAAGGGCGATATGACTATGAAAGACTTCCAAGAGAACGCCTTCCTCCAAGGATTCATCCTAATGCAAGTGTACATTATGTTTCTTTAGGACTGGGCTTATGCTATAGGAGCTGGATTTATAGAAATAATTGAGTTTCTAGGAAACCTTTACATTTTTTTCTCCCTCCCCTGATTCAATTCTTCCCTCATTCATTTAAGCCAAAAATCTAGCAAATGGATCTGCGCAGAGATAATATGATGCCTACCCGGACCTTGCATGTTTTTCTGCCAAAATCCCTTAGAAGTATCTTAGTCATGTTCTGATAAATTGATTTTCAGTTTAATTATGTGTAATTGCACGTAAGATTTATAATAGTTTCTGGAAGAATGAAAAGTCTTAGTATATTGTAGTTTTCACTCAGAACTATTTTTTTTGATGTTGATACATTTTTGTAGTTATTCAAAAGATGGTAAAATAACTACTTTCAGCATTGTTCTTGTTACTAGTGCCATTTTTAATAAAATGTTTAAAGATTAGAAACAAATGTTACTAACAAACTTTTAAAATAGACAAATATTTTGGAGCCTTGCAAGCTAAAAGCTTACCAAGAAGAGTGTTTATGGAAATCTGTTTTGGAGGCATGAAGACTTCCACTATATGTTATATTTGTAAAAGTGAAAAATAACAGCATCTACTGTTGCTCTTTGCTAGGTTAACTTTAGAATACTTTCAGAAAGTCACTGGGCTAAAGAAGTAGGTGAAATAAGGTTTTTTTTGTTTTTCTCTCCTCTTTCTGTCTGAGATCACTAAAGAAGAGAGAAAACGGGTTGGAACAACAAAATTCCTTCATTTTCAGTATACTGGAAGTCACTAGAAGTTTACACGAAGAGTATTTAGTCAGCTGCTTCTTGGATCTACATAGGAAGGGTAGAACATAGGTGATGTTGCTGTGCCCTACTAAAAGCTCCCCCCTGTGTGGCTTTGCACCCTTGAGATAGTTGGCAGGCAGTTTCTCTCCTTGTAAGCCCGTGCTGTTGTGACTGTGCATATAAAATATTTTTGGCCAGACAAGCAAAGTAGCATCAATTTATTCATCAATGTTTGCTAGTGGGTCACTGTGCTGGGATTGAGAGATGCCAATGGTACAGAAAGCAGTGTGTCTTTTTCAAGAGAGCAAGAGACCTGTCCAAATCCAGTGTTAATTAGCATGTCAACCTTGAGTGAGGTTAAAGCACAGAGCAATTTTGCATTAACTTCAGACCATATCTATCTTTTTAAACTGAAAAAAAATTGTTTTGGGAGGTTTTCAGCTCAGTGAGGGTTGATTGAGCCTTGACTGTGCATGGATTTGCACACAGCCTCTGCTTTGTACCAGCAGTGCTCTAAGCTGCCTTGCATTGCCCTCTAGTGAATTTATTCGGTAGTCTCTGAAATCAGAACTAACTTTTTTTTTTTTTTTTTTTTGCGTGATAGTATTTAGCAGTTTGTTAATTGAACATATTTTTCTGAAAAAAAAACCCTCCTAGTTAGTTCATGACTTCTGGAGCTAGGAAAATGCTCTAGCTTGTGCATATTTTTTTTTCACCTTCCAAATTGCATGCACTGATTCAAGCCTGCATTTTCTATCTTGAATTTTTAAGGTGCATGGGAAAAAATAATATTAAAGGAAGAAGACTTAAAAGATAAGGTCTTGAGTTTGTTTCCACTTGCTTTTCTTACTTGCAATTTAGTTTATGTAATGCTCAGTTCTTTGAAAGTAAATTTGTTTTTCTAGCAATTTGTGCTTAATAAAGAAGGGATGTCTTTAACTGGTAAATGGTGTTTGATGTTTTGTTTGAAGGAAATAGAATAATTCTACATCATAGCAAAGAGCTACCAATTATGTGTGGAAAAGAAAGGATGGAATGTATAGAAAAGGTCTGTCAGTTCAGCTCATGCACTGTCGTCTCTATAATTTCCATAGCATGGTAGATGTTAATAACAAAGCATATCATTTACAAATAGGCTCTTGACTTTATAGCCATTTCAAGTGTAGTTTTATTCTTAAGTTCATGGTGAAGGTGTCTGACAAATATGTGTAGCTGATGCTTTAAAAAAAAAGGACTAATGCTATTGCTTTACATTTTCAAAAGAAACTTGAGCTGCATTTGGGGTTTTCCATCTTTAGTTAAGCTAGTAGTGCTGAAGGGTTGCATCTAATGGGGTTCAGTTAGAGCAGTAAGCTCTTCGAACATCAGACTGACCTGACTTTTAATGCATACTGTTCCTTTCTACTATTTTAGCTTTAGATTATTACTTTCCAGTATTTAAGAATTTTTTTGTTGTTGTTTTGTTTTTTGTGCTTTCGCAGTTGCTAGCAGTAATATGATTTCCCTTGTTCTGTGGTTTAGGATGACTACCACAGAGTAGTGAACGTTTTGCCCAAGAAGCCATCTCTGCTCGAAAGACCTGGGGATGGCGGTTACGGTCGCTACAATGACTACAACCACCTGGACTACAGAGACTATGAGGAGGGTCGCAGTTTTGCCCATGAGCGAAGAAGTGGTCCAGCACATCGCGGTGCACGTAAGGTGATTCTGCTCTTGTTACTATCATCCTACATTTTCTTCCAGAAGCTACTTTTAAGTAGAAAAAGCATGTATTTTTTTAAAAAGGTTACGATTGCTGCTTCCCCCAGCTCCCTTATAATTAGCTGTCTGAAATTTTCCTAAAAATTTACACTATAATGAGGAGATTCTCCCCCCGCACCCCTTGCACCGAAACTTAGCAGTTCACGTGCATAGTTGTGAGAAAATAGAAATTTTTATTGTTCTTAGTGTTTCATACAACATTTCAAGATAGTTGCGGTGTCTTTTTTTTGTTGTTGTTTTCATAATGATAGAGAAGAACAAAAAAGAAGTGGTTGGAATGAACAAACAGAGTAAATCTCTCTGCAAACGTTTAATACTTTTCTAGCTCATTTACACTAAATAAGTAACATTTGGCTACTAATTGTATTTCACATCTGTTGCCGAGATGCACATCGCACATCAGTCTCTGTGTGTATTGCAGGATGAATCAGGATACAGATGGCCCAGGGATGATCATTCTATAAATCGGCAGCCTGAATATAGGTATGTTGTAAAACTTGGCAGCAGTGCCCCACGGAGAATCCTGTAGGTTGGAAAAATGTCTATTCCAATCTCCTGCTCAAAGCAGCCCAGTTAGGATCCTCTCTAAATGAGCTTTGAATTTGAAACCATGAAACTTCTGGGAAGCTTCGTTTTAACAATGCTGGATTTTGGTTAACAGATATCCTGCCCTTCCTCTTGTGATAGTCAGTGAGGAACTACTTACCTGTCTTTGTTGCCATAGTGTTTAGGATAAAGTATGAAGTTTTATATGCTACCTTTATATTCGAATGTATATGTAAATATTACTACATGCAGTAAACAGTGAAATGAATGCTGTGTTTTTCTTAAGAAAAGTCTTAATATAAGTTCTCTTCTGTAGACTATCTGACAAAAATGTGTTGCAGACTGCAAGTCAACTTTGATCATAGTCTGTCTTGACATCTAGTGGGCTCACGTATATAACATGTACTTATGGACACTTATGCTTTGAATGTAGAAACAGAGATGATCTCCTGTATAAACTTATCAACTGTTTGCTTATTCCTTAGGAGTTTCCTTCATTTTTTTTTTCCTAATCTTTAGTATCAAAAGAGTTCAAGATAGAGCAATAAAATGACAGAGTTGTGGAAAAGACTGGATATTTCCGTAAAACGTTACATTCATTTATGTGGCCACCGTTTAATCTCTGCCTCAAATTCCTCTCTATGAAATGTTTGGAAAGTATTAAACAGTATGACTCTAACGTATGTATGTTTGCAATAATGTCAGGTATGGGACTCTTTAATATGATAAATGAAATGCGCACAACAGTGCGCTGTGTATGATGCCTCTTAAATATATAACGTACTGTTTCTTTGTTACCCCTAAAATCAGTTTTGTCCAACTGATTGTTGGTAACTTGTGCCAGCGAGTCTGCAGTGCCAGGCTGGTGCCCCTGTCTCTCATCATCCCACAACGGAGGGGCGGGCTCCCCTAGTGCCCACTCTCTCAAGTTTCCACTTCCCAAGGCCTCTGCTGTGTTCTCAGGCCTGTGTTTCTGTGTGCCGCATCATGGGTTAGTTGTAAATATTGTGTTTTACGTAGTCTATTGCAGTCTTGTTGCTGCAATCTATATAAAATTACAGTTTTATTCATGCCAAGATAAAAAAAGGAAAACACATTAGCCGCAGACACCTGCTCGGTTAAAGGAAGTAGCTTTTTCACCTACAACAAATAAGACAAAACTGTGTGTTTGCTATGAAACATTCAGAGCAAGCCTGACAAGCCTCAGAGCTGAGGCACTGCGAGTTCCGTGCAAGGCCTGTGGCCTGTTTCTAGCAGCAGCAATACCATACTACAGGGTTGCACAACTGCAATGTATAAGTATTCCTTTGAATATGGCAGTTTAGACAGAGTGTTACTGGATTGTTAGGTAATTTCATAGGAAAAGAGTTTGCACAAGTGTAAGATTCTTCTCTCAAGGTTGTTTCACTGAGGCTAGGAGCAACAGTAAAGGGTTTCAGAAAGTAGTTTGTGTTCTGTAGAAACTTGTGGGAAAACTCTTTAATCTTTTCTCCTATTTAGAAGGATTAGTTTAAAGCTGTGAGAAAGGGACTGAGTTACTGCCAGGCAGTTTATTTTATGCAGAACAAGAGTGGCACCCAGTGGTCAAAAAGATTCTCCTAAGTGTTTCCTCCTGACTTCTTCTGTTAAAAGGAGAAGATAAAATTTCAGCCTGCTATGCTGAAGCCATAGCTCCTGTGTGAGTCTTTAGCACGTATAACTGTTATACAATAGTTATAAGAATCTGAAAGAACTTCGTAGAGATAATTGGTTCAGTTTAGGGTGTGGGAATGTATTTATAATTTAATCGAACCTTTACTGAATCATTATATAAACACACTTTAGCATGTGTCATTGAATATTCTTGTATATCAGATCCTGTGATCAGACTATTAAACACTTGTATATGTGCATGCTTGGAAATAATAGGGTTTTTTTTTGCATATTGTTTGTTGCTGTTGCTATGTAGTGAATCTCAACAGAGGAAAGCAAAGTGCAGTACTCAGTCTATATTATCTCCTGTGGTGAAAACTCTTAATTATCACTTGTCCTGAAAACATTTACGTTGAAAAACATAAGATTTGGTAATGATTATGTGGGACCAAGCTATCTCTTTGAATGTGATGAAAGCTGCTTTCTATGAGTTCTTTGAGATAAGCAAAGGAGAGGTAAGATAAATTTGAAGTACAAATGAGGGCCATTAGCTCTATTTTGAACCATGCTCAGTGAACAGCTGTTCTTGTCATAACCTCATATTTTATATATATATATATATATACACACACATATAAATATATATATTATGTATAGTAATTGTGTGTGTATATATATATATATTTTTTTTTTTTTTAAAGGGGGATGTGCTGGGCATAGACTTCAAAAAGTGTTCCCAGATTTCCTATGCTGAGCTAAGGGTCTCTTTTTTTAATTTTTGCACTCGAGGAGCTGATTTGATTTATGTAACCTTACGGTCATTGTTTGGTTTGATAAAGTTATGTGCCGTTTGGTTCAAACTTATTTGGCAAAGATAGAAAATAGTACATTGTGCATCATAGCAGAATCCTTTCACCTTGGTGAACAGAGAGTTATTTGCACACAGGAGGGCAATTTTAAAGTCTTAATCGCTGCTGCTATAAGAATTGTGAATTTTAGGTTGTGAGCAGAGCTCAAATTACACGTGACATTTTTTGTACGTTTATCATATGCTGACTGTGTTGTTGATCACACTTCCAGGGCTGTGTGCCTTTAATGTTATGTGACCTGGGTTATTTGAAGCACTTGGTCCTATTCTTTTCATGAGTGTCACATTGTTGGAAAAACTGCAGGGAGCTGTTGATGACCTGTAGTGAGTGATACAGCCCTTCCCTTTGGGCCTCTTATCAATGGGCTTTGTGAACCATCTAGTTGTTTTAAATTCAGGTAAACCCTTATGTGTAAAATGCTTTAGAGGATTAGCTGTTTCATTTTAGTCATACTGAATTTGGCTTTTTTGAGTCCTCGGAGGATTACTTTCTCTTGTTTTCATCAAACTGAGCTCATTGGTTTTCAAATACATGAAACTTGGCAATGTAAAATGGGTTAAGACTCATACTCAAAGAGAAATTGGAAAGTGATGCAATTGTAAATTCCAGCTATATGTACATTAAATTTTCTATTTAACCTTTCCAAGGTCCAGATTTTTTTAAAGAAAAGATTGCAATATATGTAGACAGAGTATTCTGAATCGACATAGTGACAGCTCATACAGTCCAGACTCCTGACAAGTGGCTCAGGTAGCAGACTGAGTATCTCCCCTTTAGTTATTGCTATGCCTATATTTTCATTTGTTAATAAAGAAAATTTGCCATAAAACAACAACAAAAGAAAAAGCAACAGCATGTGTGAAATTAGGATGTAGCCTTAGTCTGGTTCTTAACTTATCTAGTTATATAAAACAGACCTACTGATCTGCAGGGTATCAGGCACGTTGTTTTATTTCTATTTATTACAAAACGTGGGATGGTAGAAATAAATTTGTCTGGGGAAGATGCTGAGATTTCACTTTAAGCAACTAGTCATTGGAGAACAACTGAGACTCTTCAGTCAGTTCTATAGTTTGTTCTAGAAATCTTTTAAATCAGTGTCTCATTGCCTTTCCTCTGAGCGCCCTACATGGCCTTCTGAACATTAAGCTTCCCATTATGCCTTTAAGGAGGTAAAGTATAATATGTCCTCATTTTTGTGGATAGGTGAAACCTTCCCAGTGAGATGAATGTGTTTACTAAAGGTCGTGGAAAAAATTGGTAGCCAGGTGGGGGATAGAAATCTAGCAATCTTGGCTTCCTGGTCTCTGCCTGAGCTGCTGTTTCATTTACTGGTTCACCTCCTCCTGGAGCAATATGTGATGGTAGGATATTCTAGAGAAAGGTTTAAAGATTTTTGCATTAATAAAATACCTGTTCTTTGGTAAGAATGGCTGCTTTAAAATAAGCCCTTGGCAACAGTCTCTCCATATAGAAGCTAATGGTTGCTAACTCTTCTCTCAGTAAAGCAGGATTTAATATTCAGGTTCTCTGAGAGTTTTTTCTGGACCTTTTTTAGGCCGAGGCAGTTATCTTTGTTATCTTTGCATAATCACTTGTGCAATCAGCTCTGAATTAAAGAAGAAGGATTTTTTTTTCTATTTTTTTTTTTACCAAGTATTTCCGTGAATTAAGTGAAACAGTGAACCTATTTTGAATATTTTATGTTCATTTAAAACACAGCATATTATAGGAAAGTTTAAATTTAAACCTGAAGACCTCCCACAATATAATGTAAACTGATCTTTGTCTTGCTTACAGAAGAGAAACTTAGCCAAAGGGATTTATGAGATGGTGCTAAAAATGTACATAAGTCTGCTGTTCTCTTGCAATATTTGACAGGTCTTAAGGGACATTATACAAGAACCTCATTCTTCATTAAAAAGTATGTGTGAAGGGAAATCAATGTGGCAATCACCCAAAGAAAATGGCCTTGCTTTTGACAGAGATTGATAAATAGAGTTCTAATCATATTTGTTAGCACTTTTTTTTTTGACAGGGGGGAATTGCCCAAACTCAAACCTTGCCAGAACATTGAACGTTTCAGGTATTCACACGTGCTACTAGAGTAACCTGTGTTTATTCAGGAACTTAAAATACGTTTTCCTTATAAAATGCTACAGTGGTGGGCTCAATATACACCTGCAGACAAGGGCTTGACTGCAGAGTTCTTGTTTTTGTTGAGCAATCCCCTTGTATTGTGCTGTTAGCTGAACTAGTTCAGCTTGGCATGTGAATCCTTTCTTCGCAAGATGGAACCCTTTGGAGCAAGATAATAGCCAATAGATTCTTTAAAGGAGGTTTTTGCTTATGCTTTGTAGTTAATGACTTGGTATTATACCTGGTGTCTTATGAAACCATGTTAATGATTCATCAGTTTCTTCATTCCCTTTGAAGTGTTTTCTGCTCCTTCTCCTTTCCAGCTATTTTATACTTGGCACAGACGATACATATGTGCAAACGGAGATCTTTTTTGTTTAAGAATTTTATTTTTGATTCTTAGCCAAAAATTACATGCATCTAAATATATTACTAATGCTGTAGGTTTGCTTTGGAGCACAGGTTTCTATTTTGAGTGGATTTGAAGAATTCAGATCTTAGGTATTAAGATTTTAAAGCTGCCCCATATAGGAGGCTTCCTATAGTTAAAAACTACTTAGGATTCTACAGTGTGACAGATCAGTGCGATTGGATGGAAAAAGAGTTTCAGTTCAGACAAACTTCTATATTTCCATGATAAGTCTGTTTACTTGCTCAGCTTAAAACTCTCTGGCTTCTATTTGTGATCACTTCTGGTTGCTTCTGCTGACGTAACTTCATTTGGCTCTTTTCTTACTAAGAAAATTGTGTCAAATTGAGTTTCTGATATCATTTATGTTGGTGTGACTGCTTGACTTGATCTAGAATCATATTAGAAACATCGTTCAAGGCAAGGCTGCTGTTACTCTGTCACTGGAGAGATTGGGGAGAAGGAGGGAGGCCGACAGAGAGGCTTTCGGTGCTAGAATTTTTGTTCCCACACTCCACAGTGTAAAAATATGTGGAGGAGGTGAAGATTCCTCTTATTTTTAGCTGTATGTTTTTGCTTGTTTCAGCTAGCATTAGGGTTATTCTGCAAGGTGAATGTTACTTCTGCTATTGAACTGACAGTACTTGAGCAACTGCTTTGAATATTTTTTTTCATTTGCTTTTCATGTAGAGTGTGATGTTTATTGAAGATTTCTTTGCAGAATTTCCCATTCCAATTCTGAAAAATATTTTCTTTTTCAAAATTCCATGTGGATAATATTATTCCTTTTAGGGGATTTTGCAGAGCTCTGGTTTAATTGCTGCAGGAATTCCTGTGGGTAATAGTGAGGTTTCTGTTTCGTTTTGCAACGATGTCTTGGAAGTTTGTTTTTCTAATCAAAACACTTCAAAGTTTCTCATATACAGGATTTGTCAAGTTAGCAGGATTTCCCACTGTACGAAAATTCTTACTTTTTGTCCTGCTGAGTTTGTTAATATAGAGCATCTGGCATTTTAAGGAACCATGGCTTGTGGCATTTGTAATTTTTTTTTCCACTGCAGTCTAAGGTTCTACAATGGCATAAAAAGTGGTATCATTGCTTATGTGTTTTTAAACGGTGCTTAAGAGTTTTTTATTCCAGCTATCAGTAAGTGTGTTATCATCTACATATCAGAAAAAAATCCATAGCATGTGGAAACACTACATTAAAGTTAAATTTTCTATCAACAACATAGATTTTTACTTAAATCTAAGTCACGTGTTTGGAAAATGATATATATTTTTTTTTTATCAGCGATGTTTGCCTGATGTTAAAGAACTGTCAGGAGATCTTCTGTTTACATTGTATAAATGGGCAAATTGCCTAAAGATGAGATGATTTTGGACCTGTGCGGTGAGAGACATTGGCTAACCTCAGTGAAGGCTGGAAAATAGTAGGGCCACTTCTAGCACCAGGTCCTTTTTTGTAGCTATTATAATAGTCAGGTGCTGGATGGTGTGAGACCAGAAACTTAATACTCTTGTGGGAAATAATGAGGCCAGTTCCCATGGATAGGACTTAATTATCCCAGAAAGATTTCCTAGGGAATATATAGAAAAACAGGCAGGTACCAGGAGGCAGCGGGGAGGGAAAGGAAGGCAGTTTCCCTGGGTCCAGGCAGCTCCTGTGAAGTTGGGCCTCTAACTAAAGTGCTGCAGCGAGCAGCCCTGGTTTGGACTAACGAAGGCAGCTCAGGCTCCTTCGGGATGGGGGTGATTTCCCTGAGGAAGATGAGCACGTCGTTTGTCCCATTTCAAGGAACTGTTTGTTATATTTGAAACATCCTGAAAATTCCAGGGAATTAAATTCCCTCTGCGACAGGGTGGATATACTAGCATAGTTTTGCTTAGATATTATTTCTTTAAATGAAAATAAGTTGCCTAGCTCTTTTCAAATTATTATTATTATTTATTTTATTTTTTTATCTATACAATGGGATATTTTGCACATTTCAGTGATTATTGACAATAGACAGTCTTTTGTTAAGGATTTTTTTATGCAAAGAGCAGGTTCTTGATGAAACATTTCCACAGGTAGCGGCTGGTGTATCTGTTACGATCTCTGTCTGAGGAAGAGTTTGCCAGTGAAGCAACTCAGTCTCATGCAATTGCTATTATTTAAAAAAGGTGATTCTCTTTTTGCATAAAAATTATAGATCTTAGTCTTGAATACTCTTCTGGATATATATATCTGTCTAAACATACAAGGTTCTGGCCCTTGCACGTGAAACTTTCTAAGGTTTGTCTCTGAGTTGCTGATAAGATTTTTTTTAAGTGCAAGTGGATGTTGATGCTGAGGTGTGCAACAGTGGAGTATCAACCAACCATTTTAATGCCTTTTGACTCAGAAATTTGCTTCTTAACAGTTGCCTTGTGCTTATTGATATCTTGCATTGTCTAGTGTGTTTTAAGTATTCTTGGAAAATGCATTTAAGAGAATGCATTATGCCATTTGGAAAGAAAGTGGAAAAGAGTTTATAATGCACTGACCAATTCATGTTAGATGAAGTAGAAACTAAGTACAAGTTTTATGATTTTTATCTTCCTACGTGCATTTTTGGAAGAATTTAGCACAAGGGCACAAGTAAGGTCCAGGAATTCGGTAACAGTGGAGGGCGAGGTTGAAAGCATAAGCAGTGGATTATCTGCAAAAGCTTTGTTTAGTTACAGTTATTCATCCCTGCCCTAAAACTTGTCTGCTTTACAGAATTTTCTAATTAAAAGTTTGTTTTTGATTTTGTTTATTACTCATAGCCAGAACATTGTGTTTTTAGTATAGCTTGGATACATATATACATTATTTTTAGAAAAAAAATGTTAATATATAACCACTTTGAGTCTTTTTGCTGCTAACTTTAGCAGGTCTAAGTGTCAGCCTGAGGGACTATTATTCCATTTAATAACAGAAATAAAGTCATGAAGTCTGATCCTCCTATAGTAAAATCCAGTTCCACAGTAGTTTAGACCTATCTGAGTTGATGCTGTTGCAGTCCTTCCCTCTCCCTTTATTGGTGATTAATGGTGATTAAATAATTTATCTGTTGTCTCAGCTACCTGAGGGGAAGCGTCTGGGCCAGGGAAGGCAGGGGTGGGAACTGGAGCTGAGCATGAGCGGGGAGGTAGCCAAAGTAGCAGCACAAACCTGTATCAGTGCGACTTGTAATGAAGCTGCCCTGTCAAATTAGCCATTATTAGTATTGCTGAAACAACTGAAAGTTACAGAAGTAATTTATCTAAATAAAATGGCTTTTTTTTTTTTTCTGTTTTAAATGTATTCAAGCAGGTGCTGTTTGCAAAACATAAAGAAAAGACCTTAAAAAAGGAAGAGAATATTCAGGTATATTATAACTGCAAAAAGAGGCAGAAGGGAAAAAAAAAAAGTATGTTGAACTAAGTGGATGTATAAAAGGATATATCTATCTTAACACAAGGCTTTTTGTTTTGAACAAACTTAGTAGATACTTGAAAAGATGGAATAAAGAGAAGTAAGTTGTGTACAGAAAAATTTGCCTCACGTTTGTGATGATTTTCATCTTGAGAAACTGAAAAGCCAAGGTAGCCTGGTAGTTTTTATTAGAGAATTGAGATTTCTGGAGCAGAAGACCAATTGTCTGCAAAGTTTTAGGAGTAAGCAAATCAAACTTGCTTGGCTGATTGCTGCATACTTTAATTTCTATGTTTCTATACTTAAATGAATGGTCCACGTTTCTCATTTAGAGGGGAAAATAGAGCATTTTTCTAATTGTATATATCTTATTTAAAAATTCAGAAAGAAGAAGAAAATAAAAAAACTTGCAATGGTAATGTATTATATGTCAGTATTACTAGCATAAAGTATTGCTGCTTACAAACCTAGTCCACAATATGCTCTTTCCTTTTGCAGCTTTTTATTGATAATATTAGAAAATTATCCACAAAGGTTGGTCAACATAGTATATTCTAATATAGTACCTTTTTTGTTGCTTTCCACAAAGTATCAAGGAACTAACGGCATTCTGCACCATACCAGTGAAAAGCTTTAAGAAGTCCTTTAACAGTTTCATAATTTCTACATTGCTGTGTTTAAGAATTTTAAATATATTCTTTTGTTTAAAATATTTTATATATATATATATATATATATATATATTTTTTAAAAGCTGCTTTCATTGAATTCATTGTGACCCTCAGTATCAAATTAATAATCTGTTGACATTTCTTTTGTAAGCTAATCTTTTCTCAAGCAGTATAAATGTGAAATGTTTAAAAAATCTCCACTTGTTCTGTTTAGAAATCTGGCAATGTAATGTTGCATGACTCTTAACAACACTTATTTTCCCTGCAATCTCCTGTTATTCACTTACTGAATAGCTTTTTCAGCAAACACTGAGATTATTTCAGAACTTCCACAGAGCTATTTACTTGCATTTTATAGCAAATTACTATCCACAGAAGATTTTTCTCCATACCTTTGTGCTCGCTTTGTATAGTACTTGTGCTTTCTTTTTCCATCCTCCATCCCATCAGCCCTAATGCTCCGCTGTCTTCCCATTCCTGGTGTGAAATTATAATATATTTACAAATGGGCTTCATTTGTCTTTTAATGTAATAGGCTCTGCAGTCATATAAGACTTATCTTGCAGTTGGGCTCCCATTAGAACCTTCTGTAGAAGTGATAATAATAACCTGTTTCTCTTTTCTGTTAAGATACTGGGAAAAGTCTGGAGTATGTGAAGAGTATGAGTCCTTGCCCGTGGTTTTCGTCCAATTTTAAGCATATCAGTTGAGATGAAAGATTCAAATGATTTCTTTTTCTCACTAAGTCAATTTAGGAATTGGTTCAGTTACTGCTATACCAAGCAGTTCAAGATCTAAACAGCGTGACTGTTCTGGGGTGATATGTTGCTCATGAAGTCGAGAGTGTGAGATTTGGCCCAATGATAGTGTCCCTTAGTAAATACTTGATTAAGGCGTGGGGGGGAAAACCCTAAAATTCCAGAAATTTGTAATCATTAGAATTAACTTTGTGATTTAAATTATCTATTATTATTATTCAAATAAAGACATTTGAAGTCTGTAGCTTGGCTACTGCATTAAAGGATGTAACATTGGTCATCTTGGTTTGTCTTCTGCTGCCTGTCATGACGTCCAGGAAAAAAATAGCTAGTGATTTTAATGACTTTTATATTCAGTAAGATGGTAATGTGTCCTCAGCTTAGAGTTTTAGTGTTAGTATGTGATGACAGCACTACGGTACCAATGCAGCAATGAAAATTGTGAAGCATTTATGTACTCTCAACTTTTTGATATATCTTATTTCTAGAGATATTTCTCTTAATGAGATTTATTACTGTCTTGTAATAGATGTTTCTTTCTGCCTTCATGTGAAAAGCTGTTAATAAGATTGCATTGAATAGACCTAATTATGCTAATTTTATTTAAAGCAAATGCAAATACTGCAGTTATTTGCTCCACCATAAAACATCGAAAACCATTTTTCATGAAAAGTCTGTCATCATTTTTAATATGTTTTGAGTTCAAAAGAAGGTCAGTGGAACAGGATTATTTATTATCTACGATAATGTAATTCACTGCATTGTTTTAGTTTAAGATAAACCAGCTTTTGGAGAAAGGTAAAGAATTATAGTAAGTGAAATCTGAAGCAGAATTGAAGTAAATGGTGGGTTTGCACAGTTATGCACTGCATACTTTGGAAATAAAGGAAATGAATTCTGAGAGAGAGGCTGCTGCTGTCTGGAATTTCCTGACATCTAATCTTGCTTTGAAAAAGTTGGAAGTAGAGGTGTTCCTGGCTCTTCATGTTTTCTTTTTGAATGTTTAACACATCAAATAGGAGGTCTGGGATGCAGTGTATCTTACTAAATGTTTGCATTTTGTCTGACTCATGCTAGCTCCCCCAGTGTCCTGCAGAGGAAGGTAAGAAAGGTTTCCTGTGTCCCTCCTGTACTCCTCGCTACCCTCCTCCCTCCAGTACGATATGTAAAGAGAAAATGCATAGAGTTAATAAGAATGGTTCAAGTTCCATCTCTTTCAAGCCATCTGTTGTGGGTTTGATTTGTGTGTGTGTATGTGTCTGTTTTGTTTTGCATTTTGTTTATCTTTAGGGATATGTATCATTTCCTCAATGTAATTTTACCAAATTGCATGAGTGAGTTCCAGGCAAGGCCCAAGCCTATAAATAGCACATCTAAGTCTTGTGGCAGTAACCATAATCTCTCAGATGTGATGGACCACACATGTGTTTTATGTTGATGCTTTATCTAGTCAACAGACTGAGCTCATCTATGTTATTAAAGGGAGCTGGATTTTCTGCTCCCCAGCAATGTGCTGCTGAGTGGCCGGTCTCTGTTCAGCTCAGTGTGAGGGTGTGAGAAGTGGAGAGGATGTGTAGATTAACTGTCCTACACATAGATCAGTTAATGTTTTAGTTGTAAAGATAATGTCTAGTGGGATCTAAAAGCCCAGCTTTTTTATTTGAAAGAGAGTTGTAAGCATCAGTTTATTGGGCAGTTATTTGTTAATATCAATTTATTGGTCAGTTATTATTATTATCAGTTATTTGTCATATGAGGAAAGACTAAGCGAGATGGGCCTGTTTAGTCTGGAGAAGAGAAGGCTGAGGGGAGATTTGATGAACATGTTCAAGTACCTGACTGTAGGGAGGATGGGGCCAGGCTCTTCTCTGTGGTGGCCAGTGACAGGACGAGGGGTAATGGATGTAAGTTGAACCACAGGAAGTTCCACCTCCATGTGAGGAAGAACTTCTTTCCTGTGAGGGTGACAGAGCCCTGGAACAGGCTGCCCAGAGAGGCTGTGGAGTCTCCTTCTCTGCAGATCTTCCAAACCCGCCTGGATGCCACCCTGTGCCACGTGCTCTGGGTGTCCCTGCTGGAGCAGGGGATTGGACTAGGTGATCTCTAGAGGTCCCTGCAACCTCAACCATTCTGTGATTGGCACAATATTGGTCATGTAAGAGTTCAGAAGGCCAAGCAGCTGGAATTCACAGACAGCGGCTAAGTCTCTTCAAACCCTGAACGGCTCCGTAGGTGCTGCCATCCTTTTTCCCATTGATTATTGATCTGCCCTGATGAATTTTCTTTTGTGCCTGTGAACCTTTTTCCCTTACTGCATGTGACTCGCTCTCAAGCGCATCTCTCCCCCAGGCATTTCAAATGTAGCCCGCCACTGAATTGTGCTGCGTGCTGTTAAACTGCAATTCAGACACGGCCCTGTGTTGCATAGCTTAATCTATCCCACTCACTCTAGTGAACCAGAACGCGTCCCCAGTCCTCCTTTTTGCCCTCCTTGCTGCTGAGGGCCTTATCACCAAACAGACAGTGGTCGGGAGGGCTCAGAGTAGCGGTCCCCAGTGTGTGGCACCCATGTCTTAGGGCAGGCTTCCGTGTCCCTGCACCCTCGGCAGCTGCAGAGCTCCCCCGTGTTGTGTCCTGGGCAGCAGAAAGCCTTTTCTCTGCCCCGTCTATATTCCATTTTTTCCCCAAAAAATGTCCCGGACTGTCAATCTCTGTCAGACCCTCAGCTGCTCCAGGCTGTTTAGTTTTAAACTTTCAGGAGCGGTTTTTACCCTAGATTGTCAGCTTTACTGGGAGTTTTGTGGTCAAGTTTCATGGAGGTTAAAAATGCTAATATTCCTTACTGAAATACTTCAGGGAAAACTCCCTACTTTTTAAGACTTAAAAAAGGTGAAGATCAAATGTAATTACAAGCAGGATCCTGTATAAAAGGGATTAATCCTGTATTCAATATTAAAGGAAACAGCCCTCAAAGTTACCGTTGAGCAAAAATTTTGAATTTATACTTAAATAATCCCGACTCAATAAACCTTTTGAGTACGTGTTGGAATCTTAAGCATGTGCTTAACGGCTTTGCTGAATTAGGTCCTTCATTACCAAATTGCAGGTGTATGCTAGCCTAAGTATATTTTAAAAAATATATATATATAAATAAAACAATGCTTATTTTGTTCTTTTCAGCGTGGTTTGTTGCATTAGTGCATCAGAAATGCTGTAGTGTTGCTAACTTGTCTGAAACTAGTTAATACGACTTGTATCTTGGGTAAGGGGGACATGAGATTCCAACTTTTCCTAATTTTCTGTTATATTCCAGTATAATGAGGCTTTTTTTTGTTTTTATGTTTGAAAGTGTGTATCAATGTTGTTTTGTAAAGGCTCATATGGATATTAGAGCATGTATTATGTGTGCAATAGCTGGGGCTCTGTAAACATTTCCATAATAAACTTCTCTGTATTCTGGGGCTTAATAACTTGCCCATAAAAATGTGCTTTGGGCAGAAAAGTGGCGTTCCAGTCTGCCTGAAAGCTTGGGCTTTATTTAAAAAGAACAAAAATCAAAAGCTCTCTGTATGTTAGGGAAACATTCAAATGCGGCAAATGACATTTTAAATCTCAGAATTTTCCCAGCAAAACTTGTTATCATTTTTCTTAATTGCACATTAAAAAAAAACTTTTCAGTTGCCTTACAGTTATCATTATATGCCTTAGCATTTCATACCCTACAGCATGTACTCTAATACCAAAACTCTGAATTACGCTGTTTCATATTATTTATGAATAGTATTTATGAATTACGTTAATTCAATTTTGTCCTGGACTGCACATCTGAAAGATGAGATGATTTATCAAATTCTGTGCATATTTAAGATCAACAGAATTGGTGATATAGTCAATTAATTTTATTTTGTATTTTTTCAAACCTAAGAGAGTCAGAAGAACAAGTCATCTGTACCTAAATTATTCCTGATAGATACTTGACCTGTTCTTAAAACAGATAAATAAAAGGAATACACTTGAGGAGCCTTATCTACACAGACTAGCTCAAAGCTTAACTAGTCTTCCCAGTGTTCCTAATGTCAGAACTAAATCTGCCTTTTTGCATTTCAAGTCCATTGCTATTTGAACTGTTTGTACATTTGTCGTAGATAAAACATTACTTGCCTATTTTATGTAGCTGTAAAACTTTATACAGCAGATTTTATGTTTGAAAAGTCACCTAACTTGTTTAGATTTCTTTTTCCTAGACTATTTTTCTAGACCAAGAGGTTTCACTGTTGTTGGAGCCTGTTTTCTCCATCTCTGGTCATTCTGGTTGCTTTCTCTGGGACCTGGAGTCTCCAGTTACTTCACCCATTTTGTGATGAGTAACGTTTGCACCCAGACACATAGCTCTGGACTCTTGAAAAGGGAGCAGAAGGATTAAGCATGGGTCTGTCTGAGGATGTTCCTTATTTGATGCATGCATCTCTAAATGTCTGTGATATGTTTAACAACTCGCCAGGTCTTTCTGGGACATTCCCGTATTTAAAATAGAGACCTGTAATGGAAAACAGGAGAAAAACAATCAAAAAAGTGCATTTTAGTATGCTGTAAATGCTAGGAAAGCTTTCCTTTTGCTCATCATTACTGTGGCTGTCAAAAGAACCAAGAAGCACTTGCTGTTCACTACTCATCTTCTGAGCAATGCTAGTATCACTGGTCTAGGTTTGGTTGGCATTCATGTGGGTGTTTGTAAATGTGGAGGGCCTGTAGGAAAAGTGCAATTTGATTCTCTTTTGACCTTTGAATACACACACACACACGGTCAAGTCCCCAGGACATTTTGGGTGCATCCAGAAATAATAATATGTAAATCTATTTTAAAAATTGTTGTTCAATAGATTTATGCTTTCATATCAGTCTGGTTTTATATAATATTCAGCGTGTCTGTGTTATTTTACTGAAATGTTTAATATCATTAAGAAATAGATTTTTAGTAGGTATAAATCGTATTTTTCGCTGGAGGTTTGGCTCTGGCATTCTGTAGTTTTATTTTTGCCTTTGTTCTGATATAAAATGCCTGAAACCCTCCCAACACAAAGTTTGTGAAATCGAATAAGAAAGAAAATAAGGGCAAAAGAAAAGTAGAGTGGAAGAAATAGTGGATCAATGTGAATAATACTTGCACGAGCATTTTAGCTGTCATAATATTAAGACGTTATTCCAGGTAAAGCAAAATATGGAGTATATTTTGAGAAATAAAATGTGAATGTCTCAATTTCTAGAACTTTTTTGTATTTTAACTGCATTAACAAGAGAGAAGTAACCTCTAGCTCTGAAGTAGTTGAATGAAATCTGAGGAAATAAATACAGTAAATACACTTTGGTTTATTTCTATTTTCTGACTTGTTTTCCATTCTTTTCTGCGTAATACTTTAACAATGTTGACAATTTTCAGATTTGTTTTGCAGATGACTGTTAACCTGTTTGTATTTATCAGAGAGAAGATCTTGCGATTTTGTTATCTGGTATTTTTTGGCGGAGGAGAAAGGAAAAAGAGAGAAGGGAAAAAAAAAAAGGCAATTAAGGGTAGCTAAGTAACTGTTATTTTTCTGTTGCTTTCAAAGGGACATGAGAGATGGCTTCAGAAGAAGAAGCTTCTATCCTTCCCATTATATACGCGAGCGATCTCCTCATAAGAGGGACTCTCCTTTCTTCAGGGATTCGCCCGGGAGCCGGAGGGATTCTCCACACAGCAGATCTGGCTCCAGTGTCAGCAGCAGGAGCTACTCTCCTGAAAGAAGCAAAGTCTACCCTTTCCACCAGTCCCAGCATAGCAGAAGTATGTCATCTTTACATAAAAGAAATATTTCTTCTCAGCAAGGTAATGCTGGATAAATGATGAAAACTGGTTAGTGAGGCGAACCTGACTGTGTGGGAGATTGCGGGTATTATTTCAATAGCATCTGTACTCTGAGTGCACAGCTTTGCCAGCATAGTGCGTTGTCTTTTTTTTTTCTCTCCAGTTTGTCTCAAATCCTGCTTTCTGCAAAGCAATGTAAAACATATCTCGGTATATTCTGCTTGTTAGAAGCTTTGTTGTTAGTCTTTTCCAGCAAGTTAATGAACTATGTTAGTGAAATGTTATGTTATGTTGTTGAAAATACTTTTTTGTCTTTAAATAGCCTACAAAAATAAGCAAAAGTAGTTATTTTTAAACATACAATAATCTTGCCCTGCTGCTTGTGAAGATTTTTTGAATTATTCTTATTAGATTTCCCTTACTTTCTGCACAAGTTTTCTGTAGAGTGACACAAAGCTTCCATTTATCTTGACAGCAGTTTTTGTCTTCTCAAAAGAAGACAAATTGCTTCACAGGGCTTCACAAATCTTCTCAGATTTCTTAATTCATTTTTTTTTTTGTTCATTGATACTTTATTTGTTTCTATGACAGCATTGCTGGACTGCTAGGTAGCACCTTTTATATTAAAAAAAAAAATCTTGTAGTGTTTGTTAACATTGCTTAATTATTGCTTAATTAGTGAGTAATTATTTCACTCGCTGTTGAAAGGCAAAGTATCTCTCTAGCTGAGAAATTTAAGAGATGCTCAACTAAAGTTACAGAGGATTATAGATACGCAGATCATAATCAGCAGGAACAGGAAAAAAGTGCTGAGAGAAACTAGATAAAACTGTGGAATCCTTCAGCAATTCCTACAACTTGATGCAATTTCTGTTGCGTTTGGTAGTGAAGGCAGATACCTTCTCTTCACCTGACGTGCGTTGTCTTTGTGAAGTTAAGAAGAGGTGCTTAAAAAGTGTCACATCTGATTGTATAGCTTTTTGTAGTAGGTTCAAAAATAGTCTTATACACATTCAAAATAAATGTTTTCCTAATAATGTCTCAAAATTAAATAGCAGGTTCTCTCTTTAATTTTGATTCATTTACTGCCACCTTTTTCATCTGGTTCCATCTATTCAAATAGAACTGTATAATATACTCATCTGAAATTATGTCTAGAGAGTCTGGTGTGATGAAGGAGGTATGTGGAAGGTAGAGTTTGAGTAGTTTGGTGCAATTAAAAGAGGTAGGATACACACACTGTTGGAAAACAGGTGTTGCAAAAGCAAAACTGCTGTGTTAGCATCTTAGTGACGGCAGGGAGGTAAGTCTGTGATTCTGGGGGTATGTGACAAACTAAAGATGTGATTATTTCCATTTTTTTTCTGTTTGTCTGATATGTTGACTTTGCAGAGTTTCACATTTTTTACAGCCTTTTTTGTTAATTTTTCATTTGCACTAATTTTTCATTGAAAAGCTTTTGTGGTTAAGGGCAACTAATAGTTCATCTCTGGTTTTGTGGCTACTAGAAATTCTTAAATATGAGTACTTTTTTTTTGAATAAGTTTTCTATTTAGTGTTTTTATCAAGGGTTATTGAATAGTTTAATTTTGCCTACTGCGTTTTATCGTCCAATCATGTTCTGTCTTGCCAAACGCCATCAGTGTAAAAGCAAAAATATATTTGTCTGTCATCTGCCCCCGAGTATTTTCAGTAGCATTGTCGAAAGACGCATCAGTAGCTGCGAGGATTTTGCAGTTGTTTAATTGTTTAATTAGCCTCTGGCAGAGTAGTAACTCACTTGTCTCTAGCATGTGCAGCGGTGAGCAGTTTTTTGATCTTCACTGTGCATTAGTAGTCTGCCATATACACACGATATCATCAAATATGGGTAAAAGGGAGAAGGCAAACTTTTCAAATGTCTTTTAAACACTGCGTTTAAAATGCCTAGGCTTATGCATGTGCATAGGTAACCATATTTTTAAATACAGTATAAGATGCCATCTTAATTTACAGGATGAAGTGTGTAAAGAAGAATGAGATGTCATATCTTCTTTGTAATTTGGACTCATTAAAGGAAAGCCATATTTGTTTATAGTCCTATTATGATAATTTAGGTATAAATTAAGTATTTAAGTATTTGATAGACTTGTTTTGAATTTATATTTCTTTAATTGAATTAATATAAATGTAATTGAGACCACAGTAAGTTTGTATCATTAATTTTGTATTTGTGAGTAGTTGAACATTATCCAGTGCATGTGGTCAGTGTCGAGAGTTAGGCCTAGTGACAACAGATCTGCTTTTCCATTTACCTTTTGAGGTCCCTTGTGTGTAACCTGTGGGCCACAGTTTGGAAATTGCTGCAGCCCGTTCTTCCCTGGGGGCTGCCCGTAGCTCGCATGAGCACAGGAAACTTGGGTTGTCATCTTGCTGATTTGAACACTTAATCCCACCTCCCCGCCTCCCCCCCCCAAAAAAAAAAAAAAAAAAAAAAGGCTGATAGTGCAAAGCCAGTCTGGCCTGTTGTTGATGTATCCCATTATTTATATAATTTATATGTTTGTATCATAAATATTGTGTGTATATGTTATATTAATATGATAAAAAGATAGGAATTATTCATTTCACTTTTTAGTAAGATCACTCTATGAATATTACAGAGCAAATCTATATCATCTTGCTAAATCATATTGACATGTCCTTTCCATTAAATGCTGGGAAAAACAAACCCCACATTGTTATAACCTTGTTGCTTGTTACCGGATAGCGGTGGGGGAGTAGTATAGATTTCCTGTCTGAATTAAGCAAATATCCCTGCAGTTTTTCTAAGACAATAAATGTATTTGCAAGGTATATCTTTAATTTTGCATTTTTTTTTATATAATTTTAGGTAAAGAGAGGACTTCAGCTCAGCCACTGAAAACCTCGAGAGATGCATCACCATCAGGTTCCACAGCAGTGTCCTCCTCAAAGGTGAATTTTCTTTCTGGGTGCTTCTCCTGACGGGGCTGCAGGTTGTTTCCCGCTGCGGGCACAGGCACCTTTGGAAGGACCTGCAAAGGTCCAAGGCTCAGGAAAGGAGTGTTTGGAAATGTTCTGCAGCCCAATAGAGGGGTTTTTCCCAGCTCCTTATTTGGTGGGGAGATACTGATAATGCTATGGCTCTAAAGACGCTGGCAAGCCTTTTACTCCATGACGCTTATTTTAGGAGAAAGAGCATTTCGAATGTATTCTAAACAGGTACGTTCCAAAATCTGGCATGATAGAGAAGGAATAAAAGTGGGGAAACAGGTGTTGGGAGCAAGTGATCCACACAACATGCCTGCACTTGCTCTGAACTCTGCTGCTGAAGCTGTCGCTGGGTTTGGCACCAGTGTCATCCCCATGAGCATGGTGGAGGGTCTGGCTGGCGGGGAGGCTGCTGTGAGCAGCAGCACTGACCTGCAGCACTGGAATGGTGCCATTTCCTTGGGGAACGGGGCATTGCAGAACACTCTGGTAAATGCCATTTTTATATTCTGAGTGATGCTATTTAATTTCCCATCAAAAATCTTGTGGGCTAAGCACCAACTGCATAATTATGCTAATTCATTGAAGAGGCAGGCTAATAAACACTAATGAACAATCAGCATTCAGTATTGTTCTAGCAGTCCTGTGGCAATAAAAAGGTTTTCGCTTCACAGACTGCTTGCCTTAAAATTATACTTGAGGTTAAAATGAACATTACTGTGGGAGCGCTTACCCGGAATTTTTGAGAAATGCTTTAACGAGAAGTAAGGAAACAATGCAATATATTGTTCTAAGTGAATAAGGTCCCATAAAAAGCAGCATTCTCCTTAAGTAGCATGGTGTACTAGCTTAGTTTTTGAGTTTTTTAAAGAAATGCTTAAAGGAAAAATATCTTATAGGGAAGAAAGGTACTATTTTTGTGAAAAGGTGAGGCTGAAGGAAATAATTAGCAGGAAAAAAAAAAAGAAAAAAAAACAGGCTCTGGTTGTGCGATGTGTTTGTAAGTGCTTCCTCCTTATGCAGCTGCTGCAGAAGTGCTGTGTGAGGCACTGGCTCATTGCTCATGTCCTGAAGCTGGGAGGCCTTAGGGTGCTCTTAGCCATGTAGACAGGCTAAGTGAGATAAAAACTGCTCTATGACACAAGTTGCACTAATTAGGATTATAAAATAAATTTTATAATTAGGCCACCTGTTTTCCTTACAAACTTAGCATATTGCTGCTTAATACCAAATCCTTGCTTAATACAAATGTGTTGCAAAATGTTTTGCCTGGTATTAATATGCAGTGAAAGCTTGGACTGCCAAGTACTGTTAAAATGCTTTACTTTCCTCAGTCAGCTCTAATCTCTGCTACGCTGTTCTGTTGCCAGAGGCTTGTCTATATCCACTGGCAGAGTTGATGTAGGATACACACAAATATGAAACTTGCTGTTTGATTAAATCATTTCCCTGCACACAGCAAATCTTTGTCCAGCAAACAGCCCTGGCACAGGCTGCCCAGAGAGGCTGTGGAGTCTCCTTCTCTGGAGATCTTTCAAACCCGCCTGGATGCCACCCTGTGCCACGTGCTCTGGGTGTCCCTGCTGGAGCAGGTGGATTGGACTAGATGATCTCTAGAGGTCCCTTCCAACCTCAACCATTCTGTGATTCTGTGAAACGTCAGCTGCAGAAATGAAATCTGCATGTGCTGCAGTGCTGTTTTGTCACTGGTTTCTGTAATATCTGACCTGTACCATCTGTCAGTGGGGCCTCCCGGAGGGATGGCTGGGTTCCTCTAGCCAGTTAAGTCATACCAGTGTTTCTGTGACTTGGTAACTTGGAACTTGGATGGAACTTGGTAAACATTTCTAGGGTCAGGGTCTTGCAATTCAATTAAACTTGATAAACGAGCTAGATGATTTTACTTTATAGCTTGTGTGATAGTGTTCTCCGCTCTAAGTTATAATTTACTTTTGAAATAATTGTTAAAGTTTGTGCTTCTGCAGCAATATCTTTTTTCAGTGTAGCTACTGTATGCAAATCTGAAAGGTATTTTATCTGTGCCTTTTAATTATTTTTTTACATATTCATGCATGTGAATTAATACATGTTGGTGTTATCTGATCTTAAGCATCTGTTTAGTTAACTGCTGCATGAAATCTTTTGTGTTTTTCTTTAATAGCTGTCTGGACTACAAGCCTTGGAGGCTGTATCCGACATAATTAAAGCAAAAGGTAGATGTGTGAGACAGGGAAATCTTCCCAGCAAAGATATCAGTAAGCTGACAGGTTTTTGCTGTTGTTATATTATGCATAAGAAAGGTGGGAGGGGGAGAAAAAAGCAAACACTTTTTTTTTTTCCACAGGCTTTGGATATTTGGGTTTTCCTGTTTTTTGTTTAAAAAGAAAAAAGAAGATTTTTCTAAGCGGTGCATTTTTGGTACTTTAAACCTCAGTAGTTGAAAAGTATGCAGATATTTTTCTCTGGGAAACATTTTTACCTTCCTTTAATTTTCCTGCCATCCTGTGAAAATACCATTATTTTGTTACATAAAGTGCAATCAAGATTCTTTTTTTATTAAGTGTGTGGACCTGTAGATTTAATTTAATAAAATTAAGTAAATCAAATTGTCTTTGCTCTGTTCCAGTATATATTTGAGTGGTTAGTTTCCACAAGCCATAGCTTGTGGAAATATTTAAAGTCATGTGAGATTTTATTTATCTTCATCTCATGCAAAGCTGTCTATCAGGGACAAAGATACCGGTCTTTTCTTTTTGTTAGTATTGGCCAAACGTGCATTTGAGGAAAGGGAGGAGTATATAATGGAACCATAATACAAGATTTTTTGGCAGCTACTGAAGAGTCAGGCTTAAGGTAAAAGTGAGGCATCCTGTGGGGGAAAAATAGGGAGGGGAGAAGTGGGGGACTTGGCACTGATAGTTGGTGGAGAGGGTAAGAATAATCATGTAGCTGGGAAAGGTGAATTATATTATGCTACATTATGAATTATATCACCCTTTCTCTTGGCAACCCTATTGGTACTCTGTCCGCATATCAAAACTCTCTGAGTCAGTGTTGCTTGCTGACTTTTTTAATTTTGTAGTTTATAATTCTTAAATATATAATTATAGAGAGGGGGGGATTCTTCCCTGAGATAACGACATGATACTGAATCCTAAAGGGTTCCCTCCCAGCCGGTCCAGAGGTGGATTCTGTCTTTATGCCTATACCACAGCATAGGATGTGCACAGTATATTTTACTTGAGGGAACTGCAGCAGGTCTGAAGATGAAGCAATCTTACTGCAGGTCACAGTATTTGCTTCCTTTGCCTGCTGATCTCACTTGGAATGAGCTAATAGTATCTGGTTCATGATCTTTGGTTCTGTGCTGCTGAAGTGACTAAAACACAGCCATTGGGTTGTTTTTGGAATGTTGGCATTTGTCACTATGTATTCGTTGCTGTATTAGTAGAAGCTGGATCATATTCTTAAGGTGAAATTATTTTTTAAATACCATTTATGTGAACATTTCTGTTTGAAAAGGTAGATTAAAAGACCATATATTCAAAACTGATTTTACTGTAAATGATCAACATTTATTCCAAGTAAAAATTAGCAATTTTTAATAGACATGTTTCTTATCATTTAACATTTGTACAGTACTTTGTACTTTATAAATATGGGTAGTGTTCTTTCTGTCCCTAGTTGGCTTAGGTTGTACAGCATATTTACTGTCCCAGCCTTTTGTCTCTGCAAACTGAGTTTAATTTTCAAATCAGTCCCCACTTATTTCTGACTTTTCCTTAGCTCCCATTTGATCCATGTGTCTTTAAACTCGGTAAAAATATCAGACTTTTTTACCGTTCTATTTAATCTATGAACTTAGCAACACTGACAGTGAAAGTAGTGTTTTTGAAATCAATGCATGTCAATAAGGTTTTGTTCTTTTTTTCTTTTTTTTTAACAAATCAATTAACAAATAAGATATCTTCAGATTGGTTTTCTTTTAAAATGTTTTGGGATCTAAATAACTTTCTAACTTTTGAAGGTGCATTTCCATGTGTAAAGATATTCCATGTTAAACTTTTGCTGTAATGTTTTCATGCAGGCCTTGGAAAAGAGCAACAAACTGTCAGAAAAGGAGCTTGCAGAAGCTGCAAGCAAGTGGGCAGCCGAGAAGGCGGAGAAGGCTGACGAAGGCAACATCCCGGAGATTGCAGAGTATGAGGTGAGGCGGGAGTAGTCACAGACTGGTTTTAAAATACTACAACAATAGACTCTTGTTTTCAGTAGACTGTCTTGTTTTTTCTGCACTCTTCGAAAAGTCACAGTTTGCAATTTACCCCTGAATTTGCCTGTCTGTGCTATTAAGTATTTATTGAAAGGAAGAAAGAAGGAGACTAAAGCCTTGTGTTTTGTGATTTTTTTTTTTTGTTGTTGTTGTTTTTGTTACTTTTTTATTACAAAACACAGTAGGTTTTTTTGGTATGACTTAAATTCCTTTTGAGCTACAACTGACAAAACAAGGCTCCAGCCCCACCAGGGCTTCTCCAAGGATCTGTTGCACTGGTGTAAGGTTGCCTGCCTGCTGAGCTTCCTAAAATCAGCAAGGGACTTCTGAGTTAGTGTGAGTGTACATTTAAAACATAAAACTAGAAGGGAAACTCTGGCTCTTTGAGTTCAATTCCCTGCCATGACAGCCTGCTGCACATACTCTTTACAGAAAGCAGTTCTCTTCCATCCTAAAAATTAGATTTGTATTTATGCTACTGTGGTTAGATTTTTCCAGAACTACTTTCTATTTGTTTGTTTGTTTATTTATTTGTTTGTTTGTTTGTTTGTTTATTTATTCTCCTATTAACACTTAACAGTAATTAAACTGTAAGTTTATACCCATCTGCACTCATCTGTCCTCAGAGTGTGCCCTTTGCCCTATTATAGCCTCTATTGGTCTTCATTTTGCTTGCCACCCTTTGATAGGTGCTTTGTTTGTTTGTCTGATTTTGCTGCATTGGGAGGACATGGATTTTTCGTTGCCGTCTTGTCTGATAGGATTAGCTTTTCTAATCTGCTAGGGGAGTAGGCTCTGCAAACATTTATTAATGCAGCTCAGGGAAAGTTATGTGGTCTAGTTAGAACACTTTGAATTGATTTTTCTGAACTAACCCATCGCTGAAGTAAGTTAGTAAGTGTTCATGTAGCTAGATTGGTAAGGGGTTACCAAACCCCTTGCTTTTCAGTTGCTTAGACGTTGTCTGGTGCCAGTCCAGAAAAGAGTGGGCTTCTGAGAGAGCCCTTGTTATCTTATGCCTCTAAGTAATTTTTAAGAATTCCCTGCCTTTCTCTCATGAACGCGTATTAATGTGCCTTGAGGCTTTGAGCCTGATGACTTGTGCACTTGTCAAAGTTGACCCACCCAGGCTGGTAAGATTGGTAGGTAGTAAAGATGGTAGCAAGTCCTTAATAAAGATGGCATTTTTAGCTAGCACCTTTACCCCCAGAAGGAAACTTCCCTCTGTCATTTAGTACACAGCAAATGCTGTGTACTATGTATGTGTACTAAATGTTGTGTATCGGTAGTCCATATTAATCCTGTAGGCATTTTATCTGTCCTTTTCTTCAATTTGAGATGAACGCTTGAGATGATGGCTATAGTTTCTCCAAAGTCTTGCACATGCTGCTTCTCTGTGTCCCGAGATAGATCTTCTGTATCTTGAATCCCATGAACAGCTTGTAGCTGTCTTTGCAGAGATTGACATGTTTGATTATAGTCAGGTAACCATTAGGTGTCCATGGAGAGAAAAAGTTTGTGTCTTGTTCAAGAGACAATTCATCCCTGTCCCGTCTTGCATCTTTTCTCTCCTTCTATACCTAGGTAGTTTTCACTCGGTCTGACTCAGCTAAAGATGACAGTGATTTGGACTGCTCATAGCAGTAGAATCCCAGGCTGTCCTTTTCCTGGAATTCGAGTGGATAAGCTCAGAGCTTTTAGCACAAGTTCTTCTGGTTCATGAATATGTGACCTTTGTATTTCACTGTCTTTCCTTATTTCTGCTACTCCGGTCTTTGAGATCATCCTACTTTGTTTCCTGCTGGTTGTGCTTCCCAACTTCCACGTATCACTACTGCTGTGTTTTGTCTGCAGGAAGGTTTCTAATTTTCTTTTTTCTTTTTTTATTCTAAGTCTTATAATTCTCTATTTTTTTTCTAAGAAAAAAAAAAAATACTTTTTCTAGAAAGTATTTTTATGCATCTTCCTCACTTCTCAAGTCTTTTGACTGTTTTACTGTTCTATAATATTGCATTTGAATATGCTGTAGTAATTTTTTCTTTTTTTCCATCTTCTTGAAGTGGGAGTTGGTATCGTCCTATGCAAAGAAACAATCTTAATTCTGTCTTGATTTGAGACTTGTATAGAATCATAGAATCATAGAATGCGTAAGGTTGGAAGGGACCTCTAGAGGTCATCTAGTCCAACCCCCCTGCACACGCAGGGCCACCTAGAGCATGTGGCACAGGGCTGCATCCAAGCGGGTCTTGGAGATCTCCAGAGAAGGAGACTCCACAACCTCTCTGGGCAGCCTGTTCCAGCGCTCTGTCACCCTCACTGTCAAGCAGTTCTTCTTAAGTTCCCGTGGAACTTTTTATGCTTAAGTTTGGTAGCCCTGAGATTTCTTTCACAGTATTAGGAAACCTCTAAGTGGGCATTTGCTTTTGCTATTTGGTATATAACTGTATTGTGTTGTTTAGCCTGTGGGTCTGAATGTTGCCTGAGCTCTTTTTGGTGGCCTTCTAGTTTTGTCATTTTTATTTATCTGTGATTTTAATTGCTTTTACTCTTTCCCAGAAAGTTAATCCCACTCTTATTTTAGATTTATTGCTTATTAGTGTTGCAAATATCACATATTCAAGTCCTTTACCAAGGAAAAGCAGATAAAGGTTGTCCAACATCAAACTCCTTCCGCAATTAAAAGACTGAGTCCCATTTTTTCATGATGTCACATTATCTGTGGATTCTAAATCCCCTATCTGCAGCTGCTGCATGGTAACAGTAAGATTTCCCTAATAGTCCTGATGAGCAAAGTCACATCTAATTGAATAACCATACTTAGTGCTTTTATTTTCTTCTGTGATCTTGATATATTTTTTTTTTCCAAAAATGTGAAAATCTTTTTGTTTTAAGACTGGATCTTCGGCTCCATTCGTCTCTGTTGAACGAACAGAGGAAACAGAAACAAATATAACGGATAGTACAGAGGGATATGAGGATGGCCACCTTCTTGGCCGTTCAAAAGCAATTGCAACTAAGACCAAGGAGATCGAGCAGGTGAGTCCTTGAGGCTTTTTGGCACTAATGTGTAATGATTTGCTATGGTCTGTGTTTCTTCTGTTAGGAATATGCTGATATGTTCTTCTTTTCCTCTCTTTGGAGCATAATATTAATGTAATCCAATCTCTTGAGATAGTATAATGATCACATCTTAACCTATTTAATACTTTATATTACTGAAGAAGCATGAAATTCTTCCATAAGAAAGAATTAATGGTAACATGTGTACTCTCTCTATTTATTTTTCAATCTAAGAAAATGATCGTTTCTTTGAATAATTGTTTCAGTTTCAACCATACCACAAATATTTGAAATACACTTAAAATGTGTTTTTATGTGAGATCGAAAGAATTTACTTTTACATCGTAATGCTCTCAAATTGACTACTTAAAATATGGAACTGAACTCTTAAAATTAAGAACTTAAAGATTTTGCTTTGATTGCAACATTTTATGTTTGGAAGAGAGTAGGGATATTATCTAATGTATCATATTATTGTGTTCAAAGATGTTCTATTCTGTTCCTTCTTGAGTACTTGCAGATTTATTTAATATGAAGTGAGATTTCTGGCACTCTTCTGCATAAACTTGAGCCTTTGAGAAAGTTCAGTGGAAATTTATTCATCTATCAATTAGTCCTTAATATCATGACGGCAAGTGAAGGAAAATATCTACAGTTACCTACTGGTTTTCATGCATTAACCATGAAACGATTGTGTTTTATTTGCATGTCCTTCTGAAATGGAGGTTTTGGAGTAAAGTGGTCTGACTCTTCTTTTTTAAGACTACTTTGTCCAAATCTGGAGACTTGCATTTAAAATTTATATTTGAGTGGGAGAGGTTACTTTATTCAAACTTTTTCTTCTTTCAAATGCTGACAGCATGTGCCTGTGATAGCTTGAGAGGAAATGCAGATCACTTATCCTCCTCATAGCTTTCTGATTTTAAGAAAAATAGCTCCCTGGTCTTGTCCTGGATAATCCTTGGAAGCACATTTGGGGACTGCATTTTCCTCCTTAATTCTAGTGGCCTTCATTGCATCGCCTGCAGGGTCCTTTCCATTCTCTGACACTGTTCCTTTTCCTTAACACTTTAAAGTCAAATTCCTGATCGGTTGTTTTTGTTTAAATTTTTTAATGATGATTTTGTGTAATTATATGTGTTTCCTGCTTTGCATACTGTAACTACTAGGGTCATGGTGTAGTTCGTGGGTTGTATCTGGCGGCCAGCTTGTACAGGGAATCAGCTACTGCTAAACAGATAATTTTGTGACCGTTTAAAACCGACAGACTGAAAATGTTGAAGAATGTTGAGAAGATCTTCAGATCTGCAGATCTTGAGAAAATAGCAATTGTGGTCATTTTGCTGATAAATGTGTGATGGACTTATTTCTGGTAAAGGTCTGCTCCCAAGTCTTAGGGATAGGCTTATAGTCTGATGAAGGCTGATGAAAACTTGGGCTTATTAACATTAGATCATCTCGTAAAGGACGTTTCTATCAGTTGTAGAGTTGGCACTTATCCCTAAAGAAATTTAGCTTATGCTCTGCAAAACAGAAAACTTTTAGGAGCTTATCTCAGAATAGCCTGAGGAGTAATTTGAAGATTTTGATTTCATAGAACCAGTTTCTCCTGTTGATTTGAATGTTGAAGCTCTCAGCTTTCACAAATTAAAATAAGATTTTTTAGAACGATACACATTTTCCATACGTTTTAGTCAACTAACTAAAGAAAAGTCAAAATCCTTCTATCTATCTATTCAGAGAGAGAGATTGTTGAGGTTGAGATTTTTGCTACTTCAGCAATATATTTTGTTTCAGAAAAAACTATTATGATATAAATGTTTTTCATGATTGTTTTGTAAACTTCATAAAAATTCACCATATTTCACAATCTTTTTTAGTTGTCAGGATATAGAAGTACATTTTGTTTAATTAAGAGTGATTTGAATGCTCCAGCGAGCTTGGTGCACATGGGAAGGGGGCCTTGCGGAACAGGATATTATTTCTCTTAAGAAACAAGCAAACAGAAACCCTTAGCTAATTGAATGAGATATTCATATGAGTGTTTTTTTTTTTCTATAACTCAATCTCCGTGTTTTATTTATTGCTCATGTTTTGGTTCTTTTGTGGTCTATCCATCCATTCTTTTAAGTTGCAATGATACAGTTGCCAAATGTAGTCTTGAAATGTAACATGATCCTAAATGGTTCAATTGGTCATTGACCATATATGGTTAATATAGATATAAGTATATATATATATATGTCTACACACACATAATACCTCACGGTGACTGTTCCCATCCCATCCTTGCTCTCCAGAAAATCCTTCTTTCCTCAGGTTCTCCCTTGTTGCGCCCTGGGTGCTCCCCTGTGCCCGCTGTGGGCTGCAGGTCCCACCTCTTGCTGCCATCCCCTCCCTAATGCCTGGTTTTCTGCAGCCAGTCGCAGGGCCTGGGCCTTAATGGCAGCTTCTGATGCTCTTTTTGTGAATGGTCGGAGTTGCAGATCGTTTTTTGAGAACAGAGAGAGTGAAATAATTGACTGTTGCGTGTCAGTGGGAGCCTGGCACTTAAAAATATCCTTCCCTACTGTCTCCACACACAACATTGGAATTTGTTGCAAGTTGTGTCTCAGTGATGGGCAGCACTCCTGAGGGTGATGTGGGAAAGGCTGGCCTAGGTGCTTGAAACTGGGGTAGCAGAGAGAGGGCCTAAAAGGCCTGTGAATATTAATATGCTGTTGGCACTGTTATCTAGTTTCATGCATTTATATATGTATTTTTTTGATTTAACAGCATGCAATATGAATATATTGTTCTGCAGTTGGTTTTGTTTTTATATAGTTAAGGATCAGCTTATGCTTTTAATGCATAACGTGCAGGGTTTTTTATCTTTCTGGTGTGATGATAATTATGTCCCCGGTGTTATATTCACAACTGGAGCGATTCACTGTCAGTGCTACACAAAAGGGTATCTCTTTGTTTTTCCTCGTGGGCACGAGGAGCAGGTGTTCTCGTGGTGCGCTCCAAGAAGTGGCTGCTTATCTTGTCTAGACATCGAGGCTGCTACGCCGTGGTAACTCGCACATCGTTGTGTGCTCAGTTCCCTAAATGTTGCATGTGCAAGTTTCAGTGACATTAGTTACCTCTCGAAATCTATTATTTTCTAAAGACTAATTTCATGAAATAAGCCAGGTACTTTCCTTGATTTTGAGGGGAAAAAAAAAAAGTCAAACCTCTCAATTTCTGAATTAGTTTTGACACTTGGATGTCAATTCTTCCATTACCCCAGAGCTCTGGAGTTGAAGAAGGAAATATATTTTTATCCTTTTTCCTTTTTCATCCTTTTTTTGTTTATTTGTTTTGAGCATTACTGATTACCATTAGGCCTGGTTGATTACTGCTGGCTGGATGTTTTCAGTGGAATGATATTTAAAAAGGTCCAGCAGAATGCTATTTCAGAATGTTCAAACAGCTAGATTAATCTCTTGTTTACTTGTCCTTGTTTGCTAACTTGTTTTTTCCTTTTTTTTTTTTTACTGGAAGATGCTGAAAATCAGACTTTTCAAAGTTTGCATTTAAAAGGGAACATATATGATGCATGGAAAGCAGGTAAAGGGATGTGTGGCTGGGTCAAGAGACCATCAGTTTTCTAGTACCAGATCTGCTGTGCAATTCCCCCACCGTTTCAGGCCACTTACTGGCAACTCTGGCCCCAAACTTATAGTTAAGTGAGTAACCCAGCAAAGTTTTAGCAGTTCTAGTGAAGAGAATAATGTTTCAGAAGAATTGTGCCTTGTTTGCATGCTTTGTCGGATTTCTTTTTCTGATAAGATTTATGGGGCAATAGCTGAATTGCCAGTATGTGCGTTTGGCACTTTTTAATGGGACTCTGATTGCTGGAGATGCTGTTCTGACAGAACAAAAAAATGATAATTCAGAATGAAACTCCTCATTGCTAATCTTTGTTTAAGAAATTCTTGTTTTTAATAGCACGCCAGGAAAGCAACATACAAGGATTTCTGTCATGATAAATGGTTGCACTTTCTGTAATGCACAGAAATGTCCTCTCCAGCCCTGTCCTTCACTAGTCTCGTAACAAAGAAGGTGAATTAGGAGGTGTTTATGGTCACAGTGTCTGAGTGTACAGGGACAGCACTCATTCTTCATCTGCTTTCTTATATCAGACCCAATCCTGGAAATATGTGCACTGAGCAGACATTTTACAGCTACTGCTTATAGGAGGGTGTCCTTAGATTTTTTTTTTTCCTTTAGAGTCTCTTTTCTAGTTCTATAAAACCTACAGCAAGATGTTGCTAATTCTGTGGTATCTACTTCATCATGCCTTGGGAGAAATGAAGCTGTTGACAGCAGCTGAAGATGTAGGGTATTAGATACAAAATATATTTTTCAGCCACCTGGAATGTAAGTATCTTTAATCTAGGACTTCTGATTTCTATTTTTAGTGTTATGTGGTCTGAAAAGAAAAGAAGTTATCCACAGTTTATGCTGTTGATGAGTCAGTGTGAACTGAAGAGATTGCAAGGGAGTGGAAATGAAGAAGACACACAGGTTGGAAGTACTGAGGGTGTCTTTCAGAAACTGAGGAAGAGGGAACCATCACTGGGAAAGAAAATCCCTGATTGATCAGAGAGGGATGAGAGGATGAGGAAGAGGATTCAATAAATGTACAGTTGACATTAGCAGCATCTAAGGAGAAGGATGTAAATGGGAGGTACCTTCCAGATCTTGTACAAGAATAAGCTACTGATAAACCTTGGTAAGTTAGATATCTAGTTACATTCTGACAGTTATAGTAAAATAAAGAAATAAATCTCACCAACAGGAATCTGCATGTGCTGTGCCTCCTTTCAGTCAAAAATATCTAGACTAGGAAGAAACAGCCTAATGAAAATATGAGTTAAGAGGTGAGTAAGTTGAAAGGAACTGGAGCAGTAGCTAGAGAGCACGTTAAAGGTTATTTCTGATTCTGGAAGAGTCAGACAGGCTCTGTATCTGATGGGAATAGCGCACACAAGAGTAATAGGCCAGATGAGGGTAGAAGATTGGGAAGCAGTAAATTTTGCTCTCCTTAGGTTTTCTGTGGCACTTCAAATCTTGCATTCTTGAGGTAGAGTAGCAAAGCTTTAATGATGGTCTAATTTGATTGTATCATAGGATGTCTCATGCTTCATCTGAGCTTGTTTACTTTGCTTAAATGTAAGAGATTAAGTATATTAGTTTATTTTTTCCTAACCAAGAAAACCTTTGTCTCAGTTTCTGGTATCTTGCCCTAGGCTTCTCAGGAAAAAGTTATGATCATGCCCTTGAATTATATCATCTGCCTGTAGTCTTGTTTCATCCTTTTGTGGTTTATTAGTTAATCTTTTATTAGTGCTTCCTTCCTTACATACTGGATAAATCATGCATTGTTTTTTACTCATTTTTATGCACTTTTTTCCTTTCATATTAGCTTTGACATGCTAATCTTTTCTATTAACTTCTTTTAAAAAATAAAGGTTTCTAAAGTAAGTGTTGTCTTGCTGATTTGCTTTGGCATGTGAAAGCTCTAGCTCCTTTCCTTTTCTTGGGATGGAAACACAGTGATGTAGAAGTTGCATCCCTTCATCGTGCAGTTATACAGCTGCATTTTCTTCCTTTTCCCTGAACTTCAGTGAGCTTTCTGGAATCCCTGCAGTGTTTGTAATTACAAACTGCTGCATATGCAAAGTCAGTACAACTCATTTTACTTCAGTACCTAGAGGTATAGTTTAATAAGGAAATGCATTACCACATTTCAGTTTCTTGCCAGCAGCTTTTTTCATTGCAAAGATGATAAAAAAAAGTGATTGTTTTTATTTAAAATGTAAATCTCAGAGCGATACCTTTTACAGAACTGACACTGTTTTCATTATTAGAATGCATCAAATAAATTAGATGGAATTCACCTTAAACTGTCAAACAAAATCTTTCGTAGTTAAGTAATGATAGAAAGTTAATTTTGTATTACCTTTTTAGTATAGCAGTTTTTGTCTAAGCACATTATTTTGAAGATGGTGAATGTTAGAGAATCTACCAGTTGACAAAACTGGTAGATATAATTGGTTGATATAATTTTTGATATGGTGGTGCTTGTTTTAAGTGCTTAAACAACTCTTCAGATTCCAAGATATTAAACAAGTGGATTGATGGTTTACAAAAATTAAATCTTGCCAGTAGCCCCTGGAAGACTTAAATGAAGGAGTGCTGTGGTAGTAGGTATCACAGCAATGTGAACTTAGAATGGATGAAAAAGTGAAAAAGATTTGTTGCTATTCTACTCAGTGCCCAACTGTTTGAAATTTTGAAAGAGAACACTACTTCTGGTCAGATAAAGTGAAGGGCATATTTTCTTTTTTTTCAGTGAATTTGTAGCAATACTTTTTTTCATTGTGTTTTATTCTATAGTGAGAAACCAGCAATTATAATTATAATTTCTAAATTATAAATTATAATCCTGAGTAGGCTAGGAAGAAGAAAGATTAGTTTCCAGAGGTGATGACTAGATTGGAAAAAGCGTTAGGAGGAGAAGAGTCTGTCTGAAAAACGTGTGGGCTTTAAAATATAATTAGGAACTAATTACGAGAAATTGCCTACTGGAAAAAAAATCAGAAGTTAAGATGCTTGGAAGGATAAGCAAAACTGACACTGGAGAAGCTCCCAGGAAAAATAAAGAATAAAAACAAAAATGGGAAATAGTTTTGAGCCCCTAATATAAGAAGCAGCTTCTGTGGGGTTATTGTTTTGGATTTTATTTTTTTTTAAAGTAACTTTAGTTTAACTGAGAGGGTAGAGGTACAACCTCCTCTCCTTTGCCCAAGCCTGCCTCCTGCTCATCCTTGCTTTACTGAGGGACATGGTGGATGTGAAAGGCCGTTTTGGTTTTGCTGTTGGATTTATTATTCAGCTGTTTTGACAGTGGAGGACCAAACTGTCTCTTAGTTGTCTCAAGGCACTGAAGCTTTAAGTTCTAACTTTTTAGCATTTCTGTTTCTTACAGCTGCTCTCTCTTGAGCATGGCATCTTTTGAATTTTTAAGGCTATTTCAGCATTGCTGAATAGATAGAAAAAGAGGAAAACCTGTTGCTTTCTGAGTTAGGACAGAACAAGAAAACTTGGATCTGGTCCTGCGTGTCTGATAACTAGACCCAGAAATTTGAATTGTCTCCGAAATAGCACCAGCCCAAACAACTACTGTCTGGCCTCTGTTTTTCACCCACCATGAGTCTAATGTCACACAGCTCTGTGAATATTCTCTGTGGAGTTTGTGCTGATCTTCTGTTAGAGGTGAAATAGGGATCCAAGCCGTGCTTCAGGTGGCCATGGATCAGGCAGGCACATGGAGAACGGTGCCTTAAAGAAAAGGAGGTTGGATTCCACAAAATTCTGCATGGGGATGAGGAGGTGGTAACAGAGGTAACATGTAAATACCCCTGGTAAGTGGGAGATGAAATACTGCTGCACTGACCCCAGTGCAGTAGAAGTTCGGGTTGTAGAAGACGGCTTTGCTCATGCACATAGTTTAATCCTCTAAATCTAATCCATTTGTAATATGAGTTGAATATATCACTGGTAATCCTGTTCAAACAAAGGGCCGTTGTTGACCAAAGACATCTTTGTGAATAGACTGTATTTCTCGCTTGCTTCTGAATTTTCTATTTCTTTTTTATGCTTTGTAATGTACACTCTTTCTATGCTAGTATTGGCTTTCTTTTCTTTGTTTTGTTAAGAAGTTAATTCTGAAGGGATTCACAGTTAGGAAGTTACTTGCCTAACTCTTTTGTTGCAGAAGTAGCTTATGCATGTGTTTCTTTTGTCATTTAAGATTATAAAAACATTAGATTTTTATCTGGGCGTATGAATGACTAACACATAACATAATTTATCACCAACCCACAAGAATCACTTTTCTTTTTTGTTGGACTCCTGTTTACACTGATGGCGTGATTTTCAGTCCTCAGTATTTGTCTGGACACACACGTGTGTGGCCGTCACAGTTTTTAATGGTACAAAAGAAGGCAGGTAAAGGAGGGCCAGGTTTCGTGCAGAACGAAGGGTTTGCAGTTGTAGCCTGATCTAGTTGCTTTATGATTTGAAAGGCTGAGACAGTCAGTTTGATTTGTAAAGTCATAGAGACTGAATACTGAGAAATAGGTCGTGTTCATATTTCCCGAGCTTCTCATGCTTCTTGAAAAGCTGCTTTGGCTTCATTTTCTGAACTACAGAACTTTTGATTATTGCTCAAAATGACACTAATAACCTGTATTAAACTTATGTGATAGTGTTTCTCCATAGTTGAATTGATGCTTGCAATCTTCACTCTCTCCTTCCCTCAAAGAGCTTAACTTTTCACCTCGACAATTTTACTGTTGTATGTACTTGACCATAATTATTCTCTACAAGCCCTAGTACAGCAGATAACTTTATATACTCTTTTGGTTATATGCTACCTAAATAAAAAATCTTCCATGTAAGCATTTTAAATGCAGTATTGGAATAAATTAGAGTGTGCTGACACAAGCTTTTCAGTGATCATCTACATTGGAAAACTGCCCATTTTTATTGCATTTTTAACTTGGCTTCCCGGGGAAACTAGCTTATGCAATCACAGCGTACCTGTGCTGCCCTATCTTTTGAATCTATTGTCGGGTTTCAACTAAATTCAACTTGGGCATAAATCAAGGTGGTTAGTTCTTACAAGCTCTATGAAAAGAGGCAACAGAAGAAACTGTGAGAGTTTCAGTGAAGAAAGGCGATAGTGCGATTGCATCTGAGACACCATTTGCATCTCAGAGACATCAGAGAATCCCCCTAAGCAAGTGCTGCTGTTGTTAGAAAGGCTTGTAACTTTGCAGACCTCAGCTGCTCATCTGAGTTTGGCAGTTTTAGCTTAAAAAAATTACATCCTTGTCCTGTACTGTTACATGTTCTGCATGTTACTTTTTCTGAGGAGCAGCACTTGATTATTTAGTTGTGAACTTTGCTGGTACCCACCTGTATGAACCGCTGAAGTTCAAGCATGGGTATCAGCAGGAAAGAATGGTCAGAATACCAGTGTCTTTGGTTGTGGGCCAGCTTGGTTTTGTTAGGCATTCACCTTTCATTCAAATACAAACATCTTATCTTCTGAGTCTACGGTTTATGGAATGTTTTATTTATTTACTGCCTGTGAGCAAAAGTGCTGATGCCCTGGAAGCTGCCTGCAATTACAGGGAAGTGCCCCTGCACCAGGAGCACCTCCTGGGGTCAAAACTCAACCCGTGCGGGAAGGCAAGCGAATGTCAAGTAAGGAATCTTCCCATGTAAGCTGCATGTCCATGGCTAGAGGTGTACCGTTGGCAGCAAGGGGAAGATGGAGGGAGGATGGGATGCAAGTGAGGATCAGGAGTGCAGGGGTAAAAGGAGGTAAGAGTTTCTGAAGAAGAGGTGGAGTGGAGCCAGGTCTAGCTCGGGGAAGATGTGACCTCTGAATGGGAGGGTGAAGGAAGTCCGGAGGAAAAGACTTGTGACACGAGGGCTGGGGGTGGGAATCGAGAGTGTGGGAAGAACTGAACAAGGGTGGAACTGGACGTGCAGTTGACAAAAAGATTCGTGCTGAGATCAGGGACTACAGCCAAGAGGGTGGGGAAAGGGGAGAATAGGGGAACAAGAGGCATAAGGGTGGAGATGGGAATTAATTGCAGAGGAGAAGCTCTGAAGGCCATGGGCAAGTGCAGTGCAGTTGCTCCCTGGCTCGAGGGTGGAGACACTTGATCATGCAGGAAAACTCGTTTCTATTTCTAGTGCCAGAAACAAGTGGGGGGGAGCTGAGAGCTCCTGGGATGGTGTCCTCCCCTCCGTGCACCCTGGGGGCGTCTGCAGACAGCTGCAGTCAGGAAATGCAGCGTTCCTGCACCCCATGCTTACTGAAGGATTTGTCAAACATGTCAGTCGCTGCTCTTTTTCCTCTTGTCTCTGTCTGGTTTCGTTTGATTTACTGTGTTTCTCATCAATTAAAAATCAAAACAAAAGAAGTAATTTATTAACGTAGCTGTAAGTTTCAAACAAAACTAAATCTGATTACTCATGCATCCAGATATAATGCAAGCATGCCTTGATTAATTTTTCAATACTTCTCATAGATACTTCGTTTGTTTTCAGAAACTTAGCATTGGGTATAATTGTGGCTTACTGTTCAGTTTCTTTTTTTTTCCGCTCCACAATGCTATTGTAAAATGTTTTCTTGCAACAAACGATGTTTTCTCTGAAATAAGAGAATCACAGAATGGTTGAGGTTGGAAGGGACCTCTAGAGGTCACCTAGTCCAACCCCCTGCTCCAGCAGGGACACCCAGAGCACGTGGCACAGGGCGGCATCCAGACGGGTTTGAAAGATCTCCAGAGAAGGAGACTCCACAGCCTCTCTGGGCAGCCTGTTGCAGGGCTCTGTCACCCTCACAGGAAAGAAGTTCTTCCTCACATGAAGGTGGAACTTGCTGTGGTTCAACTTGTACCCATTAACCCTTGTCCTGTCACCGACCACCACGGAAAAGAGCCTGGCCCCATCCACCCTACAGTCACCCCTCAGGTACTTGAACATGTTGATCAAATCTCCTCTCAGTCTTCTTTTCTCCAGGCTAAACAGGCCCAGCTCGCTTAGTCTTTCTTCGTATGATAGATGCTCCAGTCCCTTAATCATCTTTGTCGCTCTATGCTGGACCCTCACTGGAAGCTCCACGTCCCTCTTGTACTGGGGAGCCCAGAACTGCCCCCAATACTCCAGGTGCGGCCTCACCAGAGCTGAGCAGAGGGGCAGGATCCCCTCCCTCGACCTGCTGGCAACGCTCCTCCTGATGCAGCCAGGATCCCATTGGCCTTCTTGGCCACGAGGGCACATTGCTGCCTCATGGTTAACCTGTTGCCAACCAGGACTCCCAAATCCCTCTCTGCGGAGCTGCTTTCCAGCAGGTCAACCCCTAATCTGTGCTGGTGCCTGGGGTTATTCCTCCCCAGGTGCAGGACCCTGCACTTGTCCTTGTTGAACCTCATGAGGTTCCTCTCTGCCCAACTCTCTCTCCTGCCTAGGTCTCTCTGGATGGCAGCGCAGCCCTTGGGAGTGTTGGCCCCTCCTCCCGGTTTGGTGTCATCTGCAAACTTCCTGCAGGTGCACTCTGTGCCCTCATCCAAGTCATTGATGAACAAGTTGAAGAGCACCAGGCCCAATACTGATCCTTGTGGGACACCACTGGCCACAGGCCTCCAGCCAGACTCGGCCCCATTTATCACCACCCTCTGGGCTCTGCCATCCAGCCAGTCCTCAATCCATTTCAGAGTCCACTCATGCAGTCATAGAATCACAGAATGCCTAAGGTTGGAAGGGACCTCTAGAGGTCACCCAGTCCAACCCCCCTGCACACGCAGGGCCACCTAGAACACGTGACACAGGACTGCATCCAAGCGGGTCTTGAAGATCTCCAGAGAAGGAGACTCCACAACCTCTCCGGGCAGCCTGTGCCAGTGCTCTGTCACCCTCACTGTCAGGAAAATTTTCCTTAAGTTTCTGTGGAACTTTTGGTGTTTCAGATTGTGGCCATTTCTTCTTGTTCTATCTCTGGCCACCAGTGAAAAGAGGCCAGCCCCATCCTCCTCACTGCCTCCCTTGAGGTATTTATAGACACTGATCAGGTCCCCTCTCAGCCTTCTCTTCTCCAGGCTGAACAGGCCCAGCTCCCTCAGCCTCTCCTCATAGGGCAGATGTTCCAGGCCCCTGATCATCCTCGTGGCCCTGCGCTGGACTCTCTCCAGCAGCTCCACATCCCTCTTGTACTGGGGGGCCCAGAACTGGACACAGTGCTCCAGATGTGGCCTCACCAGGGCTGAGTAGAGGGGCACGACCACCTCCCTCGACCTGCTGGAGATGCTCCTCTTAATGCACCCCAGGATGCCATTGGCCTTCTTGGCCACGAGGGCACACTGCTGCCTCATGGTCAACCTGTCGTCCACCATGACGCCCAGGTCCTTCTCTGCAGAGCTGCTCTCCAGCAGGTCGGTCCCCAGCCTGTACTGGTGTCTAGGGTTGTTTCTCCCCAGGTGCAGGACTGTGCACTTGGCCTTGTTGAATTTCATGAGGTTTCTCTCTGCCCAGTTGTCCAGTCTGTCCAGGTCTACACTTCCTAAGCTTTCCTATGAGGATGTTATGGGAGACTGTGTCAAAAGCCTTGCTGAAGTCAAGGTAGACAACATTCACAGCTCTCCCATCATCCATCCCGCCGGTCCTCTTATCATAGAAGGCTATCAGGTTTGTCAGACACGACTTCCTCTTGGTGAATCCATGCTGACGACTCCTGATCACCTTCTTTTCCTTGACATACCTAGACATGGTCTCTAGGATGAGCTGCTCCATCACCTTTCCAGGGACGGATGTGAGGCTGACCGGCCTGTAGTTTCCCAGCTCCTCCCCCTTGCCCTTTTTAAAGACTGGAGTGACTTTGGCTTTCTTCCAGTCCCCTGGCACCTCCCCAGCTCTCCATGACCTCTCAAAGATGATGGAGAGCGGCTGAGCAATGACCCCTGCCAGTTCCCTCAGCACTCCTGGGTGCATCCAATCTGGGCCTATAGATTTATGGGTGTCCAGTTTGCCTAAATAATCCCTAACCCAATCCTCCTCGACCAGCGGAAAGTCCTCCTCTCTCCTGGTTCTCTTTCTCGTCTCCGGGCTCTGTAGTTCATGGGGACTGGCCTTAGCAGTAAAGACCGAGGCAAAGGCAGCATTTAGTAACTCTGCCTTCTCTGCATCCTCTGTCACCAAGGCACCCTCCCCATTCAGCAGCAGACTAACATTTTCCCTAGTCTTCCTATTGCTGCTGATGTATTTGTAGAAGCTTTTCCTGTTGCCTCTGACATCTCTCGCTAACTCTGATTCCAAACGGGTCTTGGCCTTCCTCGTTGCATCCCTGCGTTCTCTGACACTATTCCTGTATTCTTCCCATGTGGCCTGGCCCTTCTTCCACATTGTGTACATGCTCTTTCTCTCATTGATTTTACTCAACAGCTCCTTGCCCAGCCACACAGGTCTCCTGGCTTGCCCAACTTCTTTCTTATAGGAGTGCACTGATGCTGAGCTTGGAGAAAGTGGTGCTTGAATAGCAGCCCACTCTCCTGGACCCCCTTTCCTTCTGGGACCCTTGCCCAGGGGATTTCTCCAAGGAGATCCCTGAAGAGGTCAAAGTTAGCTCTCTTGAAGTCCAGGGTTACAATCCGACTTCTTGCCCAGCTTACTCCATGCAGGATCGTGAATTCCAACATCTGATTGGAAGGGACCTCTAGAGATCATCTAGTCTGACCCCCCTGCACATGCAGGGTCACCTAGAGCACCTGGCACAGGACTGCATCCAAGCGAGTTTTGAAGATCTCCAGAAAAGGAGACTCCACAGCTTCTCTGGGCAGCCTGTTCCAGTGCTCTGTCACCCTCACTGTCAAGAAATTTTTCCTTAAATTCCTGTGGAACTTTTGGTGTTTCAGTTTGTGGCCGTTTCCTCTAGTTCTGTCTCTGACCACCACTGAAAGAGGCCAGCCCCATCTTCCTCATTCCCTCTCTTGAGGTAGTTACAGACAGTGATCCCGTCCCCTCTCAGCCTTCTCCAGGCTGAACAGGCCCAGTTCCCAGCAGACCACCCAGCAGGGTGGTTGAAGTCCCTCATAAGGTTCAGGGCCCATGATCATGTGGCTGAAAGCAGAAGCAGAGATAAACTCTTTACCATTCTGCTTCCTGTTTCATTGAAGTTGATTAATGTTCTCTCTCGGAGTTTCTAGAATCAGGATACCTAACCGCTTAACTCAGAGCTTTGCAGGGCTCTTCAGCTCACCGTTAATTTGGTTTAGGCTATCATTCTCTTTAGCCATTTTTAAATGATATGTGCTTTTAATAACACAGTGAAATGTTTCTTAATACACGCCATAAAGTTATTGGAGTTACTATTCTCATCAGCTCCGGATGGATTGAGAACTGCATCTGCATTCCAAATGTGCCAGTTATCATCTGTGCACTAGTAAATACACAATAAAATGGTTGTGTTTTACACACAAACAAAAAGGTGTTGAGTCATTAACATACTAATCCAGATGTGATTAGTTTAAAGTTGCCAGTTTATACTTGATTTGGTAGAACAGATTTTTTTTTTTTAATTAGTTTAAGCAAATGTATTCTGTGTGCAAATTCTCTACCTCGTTTATCAGCTGCGATTTGGAGGATCAATGGAGGGGGGAGGATCTTCAGTTTAAAGTGTCACATTGATTATATTGTCTTTCATGACCTGAAAAAAGTCATCGGGGAAAACCTGTTTTAAGGCTGTTCCTCTGGGGCCTTTTTTTTTGTTTGTTTCTTTTTGTTTTGAACAGAGTGGGCTCTTTGCTACCAAGAGTAATTTACTTTATTATAGTAAGCTAACTCTGAAGCCTTTTAATCTGTGTAGATGTTATTCTTGTTTTGTTAAGCAGCTTGAGAAATGATTCTGAATACAAGCGTCTACTGCAAGGACGGTTCGCTCTTTGCAATATGTAAACTGATTCAGATGTTTTCATTCATGGAGACATAATTTGTGTTTGTATATATACAATTTTGACAGTTCAGTGAAAATATACTATTTGCCTTAGACCTACGCTGTACTTAGGAGACTTTCAAGAGAGCAACATCTGGTTTGCAGCATGCTCTCATTTCTCTCCTTATTTTCTGTGTAGACCAGTCTGTTCACTTTTTATAATATTCATATTTCTCATGAAAATGATCCTGCCTCCTTTGGGAAGAATAGGGTTTGATCACTTCTAGCCCTTTCATTAGAAGTGATCTTGGATATTTCTGAAGGTCTTTATAGGAACATGGCTCATACCTGTTTCTTTGAGAATTCTTGTGAGCAGCTTCAGTTCTTGTTCAGCTTGTGGCTACGTGTTTCTATGAAGTGTGACTCTTCTCGAAAAATCTGTCAGATGAAGAAGTATATTAAGATATGCAGAGGTCTGTGAGGGATAATGTGATGGGCTTGTTTACATCTGTTGTGGATCAAGTGAGGTTTTAAAAAGGGCAAGGTCATAACAGGTTAATTGACTCTCAATGCTCAAAGTATCTTATGTCAGGTGAGGTTTTATGTGTATAAGGTTACAAGTTTTCATTGATATATTTGTGATTCATTGCTCAGGATGCATGGATAACTTTCATCTTTTTAAAAGGCAAATAGCTTTTTACCATATCCTTTAAAGCTGCTGTACATATTTTAAGTGAAAGCGCAGAAAGAGCTGTGCATACGTGTGTACAGTGGGCAGGGCTTGTTTCTGTTCCTTAAATAACACACCCATTGAGTTATGAAACATACCATGTGGCTTTGTTTTCTCTTGGATAGCAATGCATGAAATATGAATTCCTAAACTGTTCCTTTTTTAATAACAAGGTAGTTCAAACACACTTAGATAATTCAATTGACATGAAATACTTTTCAATAAATTTCTGATTTTTCAGGAAATTAGGTTATAAAACGAGTTTGAGTGAAGACTTGGGGTCGGGGTAAGACTTGGATGAAATAGGAGTCATGGTAGCAGTGCATGTAATAAGATGTAGTAGCCTTTCCTTAGGTATGTGTTAGCTAACTGTGGCGCCTAAGCGCTAAGGAAAACAAAGATGAGGTTAATGTGAAAAAGAAGGAAGATGAAGCAAGTCAGTGGGTCATATTAAAGCTAGTTAATAGTTCTAAGACCTGGTTTCAGTGCTTTGAAAGAATGGAAAGCAATAGAGTGTAAGTTACTGACCCAACCTACAGAAGGCAACATGTTTTTTGGTGGTGGTTGTTTGCTTGTTTGTTTGTGTAATGAAACAATTACTATTGTTCTTCCATGTGGTCTCTATTACATTTCCAGCGTACTCCTGAGTAAAGTGTCCGTTGGGTAGCATGCAAAGCAACCCTCTGTGGATAGCAAGCCTTGAAATAGCAGAATGTCACCCCTCATGATTTGAAAACAGACAGTCTGCAATGTTTATACCCTTATTTGTTTTTAAAAAACAAAAAGCCCCCTGGAATTTCTGAATGAAATGAGAAAGTGTCATTCTCATTCATCGTGGATTTCTTTGCTGAGTTTGACTTGGTCTGTTCTAAATCATTACATTGTCTTTCCCCTCATTTAATTCTGTTTCCAGGCAGTGTAGTTCAGCCAGATCTTGATTAGCATGAATTATTTTTTTGTAAAAAAAAAAAAAAAAAAAAAAAAAAATAGTTCTGGAAAGCTGCACAAAGTGAGGAATGCCTTATTTTTCAGGATATGTTTGTACAAATAACGCCTGTCCATTCTGTATCTTTGAAAGCACATGGTAATCCTGTGTGAAGTAAGGTTAAAAGGTAAATGACATGGTCCTGTTTCTTTTGGCTATTGCATTAAAGTGTTTGACCTTTTGAAACCTATTTTTATCTTGGGCAGTAAACTGTTTAGTTCTGCTTATCAAAAGAAACTTCACTGCTCTCTTTCCATGCTGTTCTTATCCAAATTACACTGTATCACTCCAGCATCAGTAGACTTTATCAGTAAGAGCTCTTACTCTGTTTAGATATATAGCTTTAAAAAAGTTTATTTATATTGTAGCTGAACAGCCTGTTCAATAAATGCTTTCATACACAGCTTCATGGTTTCCAATTTCATTATCTAGTTCTTTATCTTCTGTTGTATTGCCTCCTTTCTAGTACAATGAACAATCCAAAATTCCTGCCCCCAAATCCTGCTTTTGAGGACCATAAATCTGTAAAAGTCTTGGGATTATAAAGGAGTACAAGAAAAAGATTTAAATCAGTCAAAGACAGAATACATGTTTTTTCAGGCTGTTTTAAATTAATTTTAAAGCAAATGTCTACTGGACTGTAAAGGATTATTCAACTGGTAGGAAAATATGAAACATTTTGTTTCCCATCAATATCAAGAATTCCTTAGCTTGGATAAATACTGTCTTTGCAGGGAAGTAAGAAATACTATAAAATATTACACAACTATTAGAAATATCGTAGTATTGTTTGGGATTAGTTAATTTTATTACAGAAGGAACTGGTAGTATTAACACTTCTTGTTATGGCCTACCTTTACAGATGCTTATTCTTTCCCTGGATTTTAACTGTACGGCCTGACATGTTTCGTTCTGGTGTCTGCCCCGAGGTGGATTTTGCTAGAGTATCCTAACGATTTTGTCTAAAGAGAAGGTGAATGTGACAAAGCAAGTATGCTTGCAAATATTAACAGGTTTCTTCACTACTTCAGGTTGTCGTCTTAATCATCAAGGTGTTGGTGATACCTAGGAATTTTATAAAGTGTTAGTTGAGGTAAGGATCAAAGTCAGCCCAGGGCTTCTCTGTGTGATTTGCTCAGGTTCTGCATGCTGGAGTATTGACCTGAGACAGAACTTGCTGCATCCCTCAAGTGACCATGATGCATAAAGCTGCCGGTGACACTCAGCATATCTCTTTGGCTTGAAGGAAGCTGACAGAGTTGCTGAGCAGCAGATTAATTTATTTTAACCCCTCTTTATTGATGAATATGTTAGTTTACTAGATGCTTTATCACTGTTATACGTTTAAAAAAAAAAAGTGCCATTAACAGCCCCCTTGTTTTACAGTAAGAATAAATAAGGTATTCCAGGAAATAAATCCAAGAACATTAATTCTAGAACTCTAGCATTAAACTCTCTTGTGCAAATTTTGTCTCTTGGACACTAGAAATATCTCAGTTATCTGTTGCTTTCGTTAGCTTGTTGTATCATGCTTTTCCCAACGTTTCCTGACATCAGACATCACAGGAAGCTGCTGTAAGCTCTCTGAAGAATGGAGATCTGAAGCTGGACAAATGTAAGAAATCTTGTTTGATGATCCAGGCTTCTTGCACAGGTCATAATGCTTTCTGTACGGACTGACTGAAAGCAGACTCTGGAGGAATAAAAGCTGTTCAGTGCCTGCCAGACCCTGAAGACAAGGGAGCACTTCAAAAAGTCACGAGTCTGAGCACATACCTTGCCACGTTCCCTCCAGACTTGTCCTCTGTCTGTTCACCCCATTAGACAACTTCTGGAAAATGTTGAGGGACGCTGGGTTGAGCAGTGCAGACATTCCTTTAACGAGCGGGGTAGGTAGCAGTCCTGGCACTGAGAGGCTGCAGCACTGCTTAACTGTCTTATTAATAAAGGCTTGTAACGTGGAAATAGAGATGCAGTATTCTAAGGCTCGGGAGATCTTTTTAAATAAAAAAAAAAAAGTGAGTTTTTCACATGGAGGAATATTTCACGATGAAAAGATAAATGATTCCCAGGCTTTTTTCAACCAGCTAATAACTGTCATTCCTCAGTACTTCTTATGAACTATAATTTCTCCTAATTGAAAGCAGTGTGGACACAGTCAATGGTGTATCTACTGAGGAAAAGCAGAACTCTAACTTAGGTTCCCTTAGACCACAATTTGGTAACTACTGATCTAAGATATATGATTTACTAACCATAGGAGACAGAATCTTTTCTCCTCGTGGCTTTTTCTGTAGAGGGGCATGCTTTTTATTTTACTGCTTTCAGATAGGATTTACTCTTGTGAATTGGAAATAAATAAAACTGTGGGAATCGTTTCAGAAAGAGAAATAGTTTGGATGTTGAGTGCAAAAAAATACAAGAGGATTGCAGTAAGAAAAGAAGCTTGATTGTGCAGCACTTGTGCTCTTCCCAGGGCCGTTACGGAAGAGAGCAGCTTGTGCTGTGCTGCTCTGGGTATATCCTGCACGAGAGAAGGTGCCTGCTCTGGCATGAAGCTGATGTAGCACCGATCCCCTCTGCTGCGTCCAGGTAGCAGCGCTCTGTGTGGGCCCAGTGAGCCCAGAGAGCCTCAGTACCCCAGGGAGGCTGCAGGGAATTGGCCTCTCTGGGTGTTACCTGCAGCTGCTCCCTCCCCCCATTGTAGGGAATTCATCCCTGTGGCCCAGTTGCAGGTCCAAATTGGGCTGATTTGGGGGAGGATAAATAAATGCAGAGCAGTCCTGCGTGGTGCTGGTGCACAGCTCTGATGGGGTGATGGTTTCTGGTGTGGGTATGCTGGCAGGTGGGAAGGGGGAATAGTCTCTGGAGCAGGCACAGCTGCGTGTGGAAAAGGATATCCATGCACAAGCTGCAGAAGACTTACCAGAGAAGCCTTCAAAATCATGGTCTTGGTTTCACATTTTCCTTTATTAGATGTTGTATTTGAAATGAGTAGTTAGGTAAACAGTGAGAGTGGCTTTTTAGAGGATAGAGACAGGACTGTGACTAGAACACGCAAAAAGGCTCTAATAATTAGGGCACTAATAAAACTGATTTGTGAGGCTAATATAATGTGTGAAGTAATTCTAAACTTTCAGAAACCTTGAGGTTTAACATAAACTGTGCAATAAAATGTTGGTAATCTAAGTAATTGTTTTTCTTGCAGCTGTTGCTTTTTCTTTCCCATTAAAAAAATAGTAGTTCATTGCTACAGTATGTATGGTGTGTAGGGTTTTCCTTATACTACATACGTGATGGGGGATTTAAAAAAAAAAAAAAAAAAAAAAAAAAAACCAATAAAAAAACGCCTTTGGCATGCATATCAAAACCTGCTTTAGCTCTCTTTCACCCCAGCTTTAAGAAGAGTGATGCAGTTGCTGTTTAGGCACATGGTTAGTGAGAAGCTGTACTCATTAAAGGGCTGCTTCTTAAAATCATAAGTTTGCTAACTTTGATTAAATAGTAACAACACATTTTCAGTTATTAGGAGACTTGTAAGAGCTACTCTTTAACTAGAAAATGAAAAATTCTTTATTTTTCTCTCTTGCTGCTCACTTTTGCTGCTGAAAAAAAGTGGTGGACACTTTTAGGATAAAATTATCTCTTGCCCATTGACAAAAATAAGCTCCCTCAATGTGGAATGCTCCAACTGAGAACAGTGATAGCTGAGCGTGTTTGTTGAAGTTGAGCCTCAAGAATTTGGTTGAGAGGAAAAACTAAATAGTCACAAGTCACCTCTTAGTTTAAAAAAAAAAAAAAACCCCTCATGGACTGTTGCTGGTCTTGACTGCCACACCGTGTATATACGTGGATTTTAAACTACTGTAGTCTTACATAAAAACATTTGTTTGTAGTTATTGCTGTTAATACACAGCCTGTTTTGGTGAAGCCTCAACCAATTTTGCTTTTATTTAGATATGATAACTGAAGGTTATTGAAGAATTTCTAGCAAGAGAATTAACGTAGACAGAGTCTTCTGTGGATAAACTTCACCCTTCCTGTTTTGCATGGAGCAATAAGTTTACTGTGGAACAGATTTAGGAAATAGCTTTCCATCAATTCTGAGTTTTATAAATAAATAGTTACAGGGCGAGGTCCTTCCTTTGGCATAGAGCTGATTGTTTCCTGTTTAATCCTGAAATGGTTTCAAGTACTGTGATTTTTTTCAGTGTGCATCAGAGGAGAGAGCTTTCAGGATTTTGGTTTAGTTTGTTGTTCTATGAAAATGCAGTTTCTGGCCTGTAGGGTCATTGCAAAGCAAACAGGGAAATGAATAGATCTTTAAAATGTTGCTCTTCAAGACTTTTTTTTATCTCAAAAGATTTATCTGTGATTTTGTTTTTTGTAGCTGGATATTTTTAAAACTGACTTAAAAATGTATTGCTGGTAGTTATTTAGGAGAGTATCAATACTGCTAGAAAAGTGTAGAAACTGAGGAATTGTAATTGCCTGTATAAATATGGCTGATTTGAGTTCAGCTTTATCACCTGCTTGCAGAAGGCCCACGCTGTCTGCAAGAGCAGAGCTAGAACGTAGCTAAAGGAGCAGTATTGGTTTAAGGAACACACAAGTCAATATGAGAAGTAACACTACCCTCATCCAACACATCTGTTGTAAAGAAGCCCATGAAATCTGGGCCACACACAAGCTGGTCTCCGAGGGCCTGTAGTTGGTGTTAGGCTGCTGTTATTATGTGGTCTGATTGGTTTGCTAAGGAATTATCTCCAGTAAAACCATGTAACATAATAGTCTTCGCTCTCCCACATGGGAGCTACTCCAGCTTTACCGAGCGTTTCTTGAAGTAATAACGCACTTGTTATTGCCAAAATGCAACATTACGTGAAATATATTCTGCCATAAACGTTTTTGTTCTACATCAATTCTTATTCATTTGAACAGTCACTTCAAGTCCTCAACTGAGATACTGAAGTAAATATACTGATTTCCTGGCAATATGCTTTAAGTAAATTTCTAACTTTTTATTGAAAACTTGTTTGTAATAATTTCAGACTGATTAGGAAATATTTAGAGAGCATAAGATTTCATAAGTGAAATTCATAAATAAAATTCTGTTGCTGAACTTCCCTACATATTCTGAATTAATTTTATGGACGGGAAATACAAGTCATAGTAGTTTGAGCATTATCTTGTAGCATGCCGAATACTTCCTATGTGATGATATAATTCCCTGGTCATGTTGACTTAAAAGAGAATTGAGAGAGCTTGATAGTTCATACAAACAGTTTGTGAAATAGTGCCCACAGAGCTGGCTTTTTGCTGCTGTTGTTTGGACCAGTGTAGCCTCAGCCGGCGTCTCGGCCCTTGTTTTGTATCTAGGCTTGTAAACACTTGGTACAGCTATTGAGGACTTGTCTTTTTAATTGCTTTATATTTTTATTATTTCTGGCTCTGCTCAACTGTGACACAGACATCCCAAAGCTGCATGTTGTATCTTTCTAGCCATCTGTAAGCATTCAGTAAATACACAAGCAAGTGTGATTTTTGCCTTTGCGTAGGGAAAGGAAGGAAAGGTTGAGGAGGGGCTGATGATTAGAAAGATTATTGCTCAAACAGCAATCCTCTGCGGCAAAGGACAAGAAGGCAAAGCCGACCTGCTGGAGACAGGATTATAGCTGAGCGAGGCAGTGTGGCCCTTCGTTAAGGTGCTCCTTCAGTTACTGCACCCCTGAGCCCGTCGTACCCTTCTCCTGAGCTACAGCTGGCTCTGTCCTGTAGCAGCCCCCTGAATCCCCTGTAACTGTAGAGGTGCCACCAAGGGCGTAATTCAATGTAAGGAAGCATCTGGGTGATGCCTTGAGCCTAAACTTGAGATGAAGGTTCCATGTGAGTAAAAAAAATTGGCTTGTCTGTTTTGTTCTCAGTTAAAAAATTGCCTTGTCTCTTTTCAGTTAGTACACAGTGTTGAAAAGACCACAGTTGTATCATAAGGCCAGAATTTTAAATTTTTCTTTCTTTAAGCAGTTTTTTTTTTTTGTTTAAAAGTATGTCTAAACAGAGCAGAGAGATTATTTTGTAGATGTAGAAATGCAAATTAGCAATTTTAAAGAGCCTTTTTCATAGTAGAATGATACTTGAAAATGGAGTGAGAAGCCTTGCCAGGGTGTTAGATTGCATCTCTTTCTTTCAGGCTAGGTTAATCAAGGAAGCAAATACAAAATCAAGCAGGAGACACCATCTCCCAGAAGTAAAATGCTGGCACTCATCACGTGAGAAGCACGAGGGCCCCGTGCCGGGAGCAGAGTTGGGGCCGGTGGGTCCCAGCCCGGCCTTGCGGTCTCCCCGGTACCGCACGCGCGCGGCTGCTCTCGGCCTCTGACAACACGAGCTCAACTGGAATTCGTGCTTCTCTTAACATGATGGTCTGTATCAGCATCTAACCCATGTAAGAGACTTCCAGCAAATCTTTGTCAGGTATTTAAATGCCCACAGCTTTGCTTTAACCTTTTTGAAAGCTGATTAAATCCACTGAACCAGGAATTTGAAATTTCCAGTAGGAAAGGAGGCAGAATTTCATNGACTTGTCTTTTTAATTGCTTTATATTTTTATTATTTCTGGCTCTGCTCAACTGTGACACAGACATTTCCAGAACCAGGAATTTGAAATTTCCAATAGGAAAGGAGGCGGAATTTCATTTAAGTGCAAATAAGTTTCATATTTTACACTTCAATAAGTAACAAATTCAGATGGAATGGTTCATTATTATATAGCAGATTAAATAACTTGTTTCTCCCTATTTGCATTTCAATGAGTATCTAATTGGCCTGTAAACACATTGATTAATGGGTACCGAACTTACTCCTTAGATTCACGGCAAAATCGTTAGTGCATATTCAAGAAAAAGGAGGAATAGGCTTGTTGATGTTTCAGAATTAAAAATTGTATACCTCTACAGTATCCACGTATTAGATTTGTCATGCATTAATTTAGCTTTTTGTAACCATGAAAAATACTTCATCTTGTTTTGAAGACCAGTTTTAAATGCCTCGATCATGGAAATTGTCTGCAAGTCAGTTCTTTCAGTGTGGAGCTATTGCACACATTCCTTCCAGTGTGCAGCTAGACACACATAAACATCATGGTATAATTGTGTTCCCCTTGTGGTAGTGAAAATTTCTGTTTATGCTTTCGGTGGACCATTAGCTTATTGTGCTTGAAGAGAGTAAATTTAGGTTAGCTTAATGAAGGCTAATTTGCACAGTTGAGAAAAATCTAGGACTCTGTGTGTATAAGTGTGTACGTATAAAATAGTGATTTGGAGAGAGCAAGTAGTTCTTTTAAAAGATATCTTTGGCAAGTATGTCCCTTGGAACTACTTCAATAACAGAAATAATGAAGTGTTTGAGTGTACAGTAGCTTCCCCGTTTGCTAGAACTTGCACTCACAATTACAGTGTGAAATGCTGCTACGTATGCACTTGGCTTAGAACTGGGTCTACACTATAATTTTTTTGGCACAGCCGCATTAGGAGTGTGAGAAAAACCATTCTTCGTAGTCAGCCGGCTCGTGCTGGGGACCCTGGTGTGGATGTGGCCGTGCCAAGGGCCGGGTGCTGCTCCTGGGGGAACGAGTTGCCGGCGGTGCCACCAGAGGGCTGTCCCAGCCGCCTCCGGGCGCCCGGAGGAGCGAGAGCTCTGGCGAGCGCCGAGGGGCCCCGCTGAGCCCCACGAGTTTGGGGCAAGCTGTGCCCTGGTGGGGCACGCCCTGGTGGGGCGCTCGAACCTGCTCGCTGCGTGTTCAGGCCTCTGTCAGAAGTCAGATCATGGTCAGGGAGCACATTGCTTCTCACTTCCTTGTGTGGGGGATCCCATACCTGTGGGAATGGTGCCCGTTAGTAACCGAAAAGGATCTTTCTTCAGAGGTTAATAAACTGCATGACTCCTGAGTCTTGGTAGCACTGAGGTGGTGTCTTAAGGTTGCGGGCCCTTGAACGTGGTGCCCGAGCCGCAGCACCAGCGTTTCCTCCCCTTATGAACTGAGCCTTGAGCGCCTGGGCCTTGGGATGCGAGGCGGAGAGGCGGCCCTGCCTGCAGGTAGGAGGTGACTCGCGAGCACTGCGGGGACAGTGTGTGCTCGACGCACAGCCAACCCGGAGAACCGCGAGTCACTTCCCAGGGCTGTGGTAAGGCGGTGCTGGGCGAGGGGGTAGCTGAATCTGGGAAGTGTAAGGGATAAAAGGGATATCCAGAAAATGAGGTAAAGAGTGTGATTAGGGATCACAAAAATGAAACTTCAGGTGAAATCGAAGGCGTCAGTTCTGCTCACTAGATGGTCATACCCACTCAGTGGACGTGGTCCTCCTTGTGCCAAGAGGTCCTGCCCTGTGCTCACAGGCAGAAGTACCAACCTGCTGCAGTGCTTTGAACTTGCCAGCCTGGTGCGTAAAGCTGCTTGAGCCTTGCGTGCTCGAGTCCCTTGATTCCCGCGCAGGAAGGTGCCTATGTGTGTGCGGAGAGCAACGAGTTCAAGTCATGTTCAGTCAAACTCGTGGCTGAAGGAGGCAGTCATGATACTAGCTTTTGTTTAAGGCACATGCATGAGAACAATTCCCCCAGAAATGAGAGATGGAGGTTCAGTGAATCCTTTCTGTGAGGGAGAGGAGAAACCCGCATCTCCCATCCCCTGCTCAGCTGTACTGTGCGGGAGCCGTAGACACAGGAGAGCCTGAGCCCTCAGTAGGCTGTGCCTTCCTGTGGGTCCTCCTTATAGTCAAGGACCTTGTCTTGTTTTCTCCCAGAGGCTACGTAGAGCCCAAGCTGTGGTTTTAACTGTTCTGAATCATCTCAAAGTGCAGAAGTCTTTCTTTGCACAGACTGTAGAGAGAAGCTGCCATGGACTGCAGTTAGGTTTGTGAATACCTCTTTTCTAGCTTCTTCGTTTTGCCAGACCTCATCTCTGTAGCACACTGTGTCCACTTCTCCTGTTAAAATGAAGCTGCTCTTCAGACGGGAATGCAAGACTTTTGAGACCCAAAAGANCTCCTTATAGTCAAGGACCTTGTCTTGTTTTCTCCCAGAGGCTACGTAGAGCCCAAGCTGTTGTTTTAACTGTTCTGAATCATCTCAAAGTGCAGAAGTCTTTCTTTGCACAGACTGTAGAGAGAAGCTGCCATGGACTGCAGTTAGGTTTGTGAATACCTCTTTTCTAGCTTCTTCGTTTTGCCAGACCTCATCTCTATAGCACACTGTGTCCACTTCTGTTAAAATGAAGCTGCCCTTCAGACAGGAATGCAAGACTTTTGAGCCCCAAAAGATGGTTTCTGGCTCTGCTCTTCTGCGAGCTACAGTCTCCTGTAAGGAAGGAAGTCTTAACTTCTGGTTTCTTCTTCTCTCGCTACTGTTTATGTATGCTACCCAGCGGCTATGTTGTTTAAAATGTACAAACAGTTCCAGAGTAAGTTCAGAAAAGAGTATCAGGCTGTGCTAGGCAGGGAAAGGAAATGATGTAGAGTGGGTAAAGATGTCCCCAAGGTTTTCCCTAGCTGAGTGCGATTTCATCCGTACGCAGGGTTCAAATATATGATCAAACTTATGGTGATGGGAGTTCCCAAAACTCAGTTTTGCTTGCTCAGTTCTAGGGCTTCATCCCCTCCATCCAGCCTGTGGGCAGTAACATTGCTTATTGTTCCAGTGGGATCTACAAGCAAACGACATAGCCCTTTACCTATGTTTAGAAAGTTCTAACTGTGAACTCTTGGTTTAGTTATATATATGAGGTGTGTTAACTAATATGTTCCATCATAACGCCCTTGGATTTGGGTCTATACACAAGTACTTATACAGAGAATAGCACACTGGAGTGTTAATCTCAAATGGAGCCTCTAGGGTTCTAGTGTATAAAAATAAAAGGTAAAATGACTTAAAAATAATGAATGATAGTCATATTTGTGATCCTCAGAGCTCAAGGGTGCTGGGCTTGCTGACTTTGGATACCTTTTCAGAGAGAACTTGAGTTTAGTTTATGTACATTTTCATAGGTAAATCAAATTTTTGTTTTTCAGTAGAACAACTGTTTCTGCACCTCCTTCATCTGCTTGTTAAAAGTGCTCCACATTTTTTCCATTATGCTTGTGCTGTAGCTTAGATCAGAGAATAAAAGCGTGTTGTGGCCTCAGTAAATGATCACCCTGTGGCTTTAGATGCTTTTAGGATTACCTGACACGTGTATCGGACAGAATAACCATGCTGTTGGTATCATTCCCTTTCTTGTCTTTCAATACTGAAATATTATTTCTTCTTTCCCCACACATGGAATCGTTTTCAGTGTTGAATCCCAGATGTTTGCAGATGAGTTTTCCATGGTCTGGGCTCAAAATCAATATCTGATGGAATTTTAAGGATATGGCTCTTTTGAAACACCGGGTCACAAGTTCCTGCACTCCTCTTCTACAACAAAGAGTTGTTTTTTAGCAAGTGACCTGACTTGTTCAGAGTCTTTGATGCCCTTCCCTTTTCCTCGAACTTCACGTTCGTTGCCTATTTCCCAGAAATAGCTGCCGCCTCCTCTGTGGGGAAGGTGGATTTTAGTATCTAAGGCCACCATCTTCTTTTGCAAGAGCTTTGAGTGCTTTTGCAAGCTTGGCACATAGCTGCGTGCACCGAGCAGCCGCGATGCTGTCGCCTGTGGCTGACACGTCTGCTCGTCTCCGGGGGCTGCTTGTGTCATTCCCTGGCTCCAGGGAGAAACCGGTTTGTGAAGCTCCTATTTGCGCCCTACTGCAGGTCACGGTTCTCTCAGTTGTGCTGATGAGTCTGTTTCTAGAATTCAATCATTAAACTTGCATTAATTGTGGGAGAGGGAGGGCGATTTAAATAGGGCTTCTTTCGGTGATGCAACTGCTGTGGCAGCCCCACCAGTGGGCTTATCAGCACAGCTTGGGAGGAGGCAAGGGCGGGAGGAGGATCGGAATTAGCAGCCAGGACAGACAATTAGTTGAAAAATTATGTGAAAATTATTCACATACTTGTTGGTACAGGAGCTGGAGCAATTTCACAGAATCCCAGAATAACTGAAGTTGGAAGGGACCTCTAGGGATCATCTAGTCCAACCCCCCACCCCCGTTCCAGCAGGGACACCTAGAGCATGAGGCACAGGGTGGCAATTCCTGTGTTTTCTCTTGCTAGATTTCCCTTCCTGCCCTTTTCCCTTATTTTGGGGTATACCATCTTTGCTGTTGTTTTTTAAGAGGTCTTTTGTCACAAAAAAGCTAATACAGCTGCATTAGTTTGCAGTTTGTTGTATCATTACACGACTTCTCTGTCTCCAGGTATGATGATGACGACGATGATGATGATGGCTGTCTTGATTCTCCTTTGAGTCTCCTGTTGCAGAAGTTTTTTAGGGAGAAAAAAAAAGAATTGTTGTCTGGATTAAGCTAATATTTACATGTAAGGATCAAAGAATTATACCCATGTCAGCTCCCTGTGGCGTGTGGGATAAATAGGAAGTGGCGCTGCTTGTCCTGCGTTTGCAGCGCTGTTAAAGGCAGACGCTGCCTTCGGCTGGGCCTTCTGGGAGCCTCCCCGTGCCAGACAGAGCCGGGCGGCCGGCGTCGCTGTTGGCGTTGGCGCTGCCCTCGTGCCGGGGCTGCACGGGGGCCGCCAGCACCAGCGGGTTCAGCTGCAGGAGGGCGTCCGCACATCCTCGGCCTGAGCCCCTCACGAGGGCCAACAGCAGAGACGGGCGGGCAGGAAAGGGTCTTGAACTGCTGCGCCCGGAACGTCGTGGCTCCGCGCGTGGAAGCTGAACGCTCAGGAATGACTCTGCGAAGCTGCTTCCAGGCTGCCTGCAAGCGCCTGGAAGGCGGGAGGTCTCCAAGCCCAAATACCATTGTACGGCTAATCAGAGACAGGATTTTTCCCTGAACTTTTGCCTTAGAAAGAATCTGGAAAAAAAAAGAAACAAAATTTCCTCCGTTTGAAGTTCTCTTAGTGCCATATTTCACTAGGTGTGAAAAATGAACTCTGCGAGAGTCTGCATTCCTTATTATTTTGCTGCGGAAAAAACTAAATCTACAAAGCAGAAAATGAACCCAATGTCAGAAAAAAAATAGCATGTACTGCTGTCTTCTCTTGTAGGATATTTAGCTCAACTTTGTTTTGGCTTGCTCTCTTCTTTTGGACTTATTAATCTCTCTTGAAAATTAGTTCCTCCCAAAAGGCTCTCTTTTATTTGTCAGCTAGTGTTTGAAAAATGAGGCTTGTTTTAAACGGCTATAAAATGTTTGACATCAAACATTTCAAAATGGTCATTCTTAAAGGCATTAATTAATGTCTTTCTGAGAACAGTTGCATTAGTGTGCAGAGTGCTTTTTTTTTTTCCTGTTCTCCTGGCATGAGTATCCTTGAGCTCCCTTGGACTTGTCCCTATGAATACAACAGATCTTTTTTCTTGACAAGGAATTAATGATATATTATTATATTATTTGTGTCTAGATAAATGTGGGAGGACTGTGTTGTGTAAAAAATAAACCCGAGTTCTAGCACAAGCACCCTGCAATTTTCCAAAAGGAAATTGAGCAAAAGGATGTGAAAATGAACCGCATCTGGCAGTGGAAGAGTTTCTGACACATTCCTGTTCTGGTGGGGGTTTGAATTGATAAACTTAGCTGGAACTAGCAAAAAAAGGCCACTGACTTTGAGGAACGCCCTGATGATGATGGTGGGACCCACATTGTGTGTGGGGTGAGCCGTGGTGTGAGCAGGCCCTTCCTGGGGGCTGCGCGTAGCTGAGCGTCAGACTCCTCCTTTGCGAGATGGAAGCGGGGCCGCAGAACCCGCTGCCACCGTCCCTGCCGCGAGGACACGTCCCGGCGTCACCGAGCCACCCGGCAGTCCAGCTGAATCCAGATAAGTTGTCGTTACCTGGAATAAAGCTCACCGGGCCTGACACACACAGGTTCATTCTCTGAATCTACATTTGTGTTTTTGCTTTACTTTAATGTTATTTACTAAACACTGCTGCAAGAGGAAGTCACTTTGTTGTCTTTTTCAGTCATTTCTTCCAAAAACAATAATTTCTTGTATCCAGATAGTTCTGAATTAGTTATATTTGTATCAGAGAGGGTCAGAAGAGGGAAAAGGACAAATATGCCCTACTGTAGAAGCTCATGGTTAGTCCAGTATTCATCGCTTGGTTGTGGTGCCGTAGGGGCTCTTCAGCTTGCTGAGGACCCTTGGTGTGCTAACGCAGAGAGTCCTGCATTTAATCATCTAACTGGTTCCTTCTAGGTGTACAGACAAGACTGCGAAACCTTCGGCATGGTCGTGAAGATGCTCATCGATAAAGACCCTTCCTTGGAGAAGTCCATTCAGTTTGCCCTCCGGCAAAACCTGCACGAGATCGGCGAGCGCTGCATCGAGGAACTCAAACTCTTTATCGCCCAGTACGATGCCGCCCATCCAGACTTGTCAGAACCCTTCAAGGAGGGCGCCTATTAAGGACACAAACCCACACGTGGACCCAGCGCCACGAGGAAGCCCGAGAGGAGCCCTCGCTGGGGCCGCGTGGCCGTGACGGCCTCCTGCGCTCTCCTCCCTGCATCCCCCCACCTCCACCCGTGACGTTTGTTCCTTTCACAGGGACGTTCTCTTCAATCATGCCGTAAAGCAACAAACTATTTTTGGAACTTTTACAGTTATCTAGGAAAAAATGTTCAGGCTGATTTATGTACACTCGTGTTTCAGTATTTAGAGGTATAACTAAAAGCTATTTTTTTTAATTAAAATAACAAGAAATAGCTCTTCATTTCTCAGCTTACTCAAAATGTGTCCTGTTTTCATAATACGCTAAGACAACTTGCAAGATTGTTCACAATTATGGTTTTACATTATTTATTATACTTTAATTTTAAACCTCAGATTGATTTTGTAAAGGACACCAGGGGCTCTGCGTCTGACCCCCTGACTGCCACAGCCCCCTCCTTTGCCCCATGTAAGAAGTGATGCTTTTTTGCAGGTTCTCTAAATGTCTTTCAATTTTTGGTATTTCCTGTGTTGTGAGTCATTATTAGTAAGCAGTATTATGTAGGATGAGTTCTTTTTGTTAATAATTACAACTCAATATTTGTTTTATTTTTTGCCTACACCTTAGGTGTGGTAGCTGCAAGCAGCCTCTGCCTGCGCCCTTGCACCTCCCTCTCTCCCCTTCCCCTTCTCACCACTGTTTTGTGGGTCAGTTTTACCCGTTGCGAGGCTGCGTCCTGCAATCCCTTGCGCTGGCACTGAGAAGGGGCAGGGATGTGGGGGGTCAGGTCGGCTGTGGGGCTGTGGGGACCTGCAGGATGGGGGCTCAGAGCTGAAAGCACCTGGGCCCTAGTGGGGCTCCTCTGGCTGAATTTGAGTCATAGTCGCAAAGAGATAAGCGCAAGCGTGACTTGCTTTAAACACTTGTATTGAAATATGCAAAACTCTATGTAAGGACTAAGACCTAAAGGTTACCAATTCCAAAACGCACGGCATTTTTAAGTGGAAAAGTGAGCAAATTCAGTCCCTTATCCTTACCCCTTCCCAGACTCGGTCAGAACGCTGTGCAGGAAGGCAAGCGCAAGGGCAGAACCAGCGCGTGTCGCAGAGGGGCAGCGACTTGGCATCCCCGAGGGCCCTGCGTGTCCCAGCAGCCGCTGCCCGCACGGGGTCTGTGAGGGGTCCCTGGCCGCAGCTTCCCGAGGTGCCTGTGGGGCTGGTGTTGGGCGGCTGCTCGTGGTGCTCCCCGCGCGTTGCGGCGCCTTGCGGGCGCTGGGGTGCGAGGAACCCGCCCGCGCGGCCACCTCGAGCGAACGGGCGGCAGAGGCGGCCTGGCCTGGCCTGGCCTGTCCTGCCGACGCAACTCGACCTGCCCCGGCCGCCTGGCAGCGACGGCGCTTGCTCAGAGCAGGCCTTAAACCACATGGGCCTCGCTCGGAGCAGGCGCTGAAGCAGCCGCAGAGCCTCCCGAGAAGGGGCCTCGGGCGCTGCAGCCCGCCTGCAGCGGGAGAGTCGTCAGCTTGTTGCTGCTTCCACTCGCTTAGGAGCATCAGCATCGACATTTTGGGTTGAACATGCTAAGGAAAAGAAAATCGTGTTTAATGTTTTTGCTTTAAAATGCCCATTATGACTGTACATTGTTAGCAGTCTCCTTTGTTAGCGCAGTGAAATTTAATCCTTCTTCTAAAAGGACTTCTAAAAAGGATCCTTACAACAGCCACAGGTTTGTTGGTTTGTTTGTTTTTTCAGATTAGCTGATAGGTCAGTAAGGTCCTTCAGAAGTTTCTGTTAGGTTGTTCTTAGGTTCACCTGATTTAAAAAACGATTAAATTTTACTGATAAACTGAGGAGACTTGATCTTTTTCTAGACGCTGTTTCTATGAAAGGCTTGATATGCTGTTCTCATTCTTGAGTAATAATGTTACTGTTTTGCCTTGTTCTGTGCTTGTCCTTATGTTAAATGTTCATGCTTGAGCCTCTGCGATGTATGCTTTGTGTTAAGTAAAGTATTATGCCAGTCACTTCATTTAAAAGCAAGAAACATGGATTTTGTTCTTGCTTCCTCTAGAAACAGACCTACACTTTGCATTGATCCGAAAACAAATCCAAAAAAGTTGTGGACAGCCTTGGCGGGGCTCCTGGAAGGGGCAGGAGAGGCAGGAGGAACCAGAGGCTGTGCTGGAGGAGACGAGGAGCACAAGGAGCAGCTTGCGTTCTTGGCTGCATTAACATCTCTTGGAAGCAAACCCTTCAGCGCCCGGGAATAGGCAGATAAATAAAAAGGGGAAGAGGAAAGGGCAGGACGGGAGCGTGGAAACTCGGTGCTGAGGCCGGGGCAGCTTTGAGGGCTTCTACAAATGGAGCTGTTACATCTGGGTGGGCAACTTGCAGCGCTGTAGCTGTAGACGCGGTTCGTGTCCCCTGGGCACGGGCCCTGCTCGTGTCTGTGCAGCCCTTGCACGGGGGTAAGGGGTGGCCTTGGTAAGGGATAAGGGGCGGCCCTGGCGCCTCGGTTACTGCCGTGGCCGTGCGCGCTGCTCTTGCAACAGGGGACTGGATCTGCTGCCGTGCAGGTAGCAGGTGCTGTGTCCTGTATCTGCCTGTATGTTTAAGAACAAGTGATGGATTAGGAGCACTTTCCAAAAGAACCGATAAAAAATAATGAAGCAGAAGAAATCTATTATGTCAAGCTGAAAGGAAGAAAAAAAAAAAGAAGTTGTATGGTCGTCTTTCGGCCTGCACCTTTTTAGGCTGATAGTGAAACGATGTTTTGTATTTCTGGTCATTGCTTGGCATGACTGTGGCCCATCAGCGGATTCCTCAGTGAAACGCACACGGCTCTCCGAGTGCTGCTTGTGTCAGCTGGAGGTCCCGAGCCCGGCCGGGGCCAGGGCAGGGGCTTGCGGTGGGAGATGGAAGGGGGAGCTGGCAAAGCTGCCGCTGCGGCGGAGGAGAAGGGAGGGGAAGGGGAAAGCGGAAAGGGAAGGGGAAGGGAGCCCAGGCTGCCCACCCGGCCCATGCGCTCTCCTCCAGGAGAGGAAAGAACGGGGCTAGTTCAGTCCCTGCCCCGTGAATCACCCGAGTGTTGATACAGGGGCACGGGAGGAGTGTCCCTCAGCTCAGGCCCGGGGATCTAGGTGAAGCAGTGGGAATTCACCGCCCTGCGCACAGCTTGTCCCGACGCGCAGCCGTGAGCCGCTCTCCGTGTTTGGGACGGAGAAGGGGCCGGCGGCTCCGCTGCGGGAGCGTCTGCTGCCCCTGCGGCCTCAGCAGGCGCCTACACGGAGCCTGTCCCAGCGGAGGGCCTGGCAGCGGCGGCGCCCCCCGCGCGGGCCCGTCTGCGCCGGAGCCGCCTGCTCTGCTCCCACGGGGACCAGCAGCGGGGCAGGGCTGCCTAGGCCGCTGCGCCGGCCCTGGCCGCGCACGAGCCCTGCTGTGTAGCAGCACGGGGGCCTGGCAGCAGCTTCCAAGGATGAAAAACTTGTCCTGGAAAAGCTATTCCTGGCGTGGCTGCCACCTCTGGGCACAAAGGAATGTCTGTTAGTTTCCCCCTGAGAAGTCTAAGCAGGGAGCTGCTGGGTTGGTCCATCCGCAGCCACGGGCCAGTTTCTGCGGTGTGAGCAGTGTCGGCGTGTCCATCCCTCGCCTCCAGCTGCCTGCAGCTCCGGACACTGTCCTCACAACACAGCAACAGTTACAGGCATGGATGCAGGGGTTTCTTACAGGAAACATGTTATTTCATTAATTACTGCTGATGAGGTGATTAAAAAGCTTCAGCGTTTACTCCTTCTATTGGCAAATGTCACTATTTACTCAAGTAACTAATTTCTGCCCTTTAAGTTGTAATAAACTTCATGTTTTAAATAACGTAGCTCCTGCTCCCCCTGCTAAATTCTGAGGTTACACCTACTACTTTTTATGGAGTGTTTTGCCCCACGAGCATTGCAGAAGCCGCCGGCATCTCTCTCCCTTCAAGCAGGCCCCACTGCGACGCTCCCTGGGGGCAGGGGAGGGAATAAGGAGACAACCACATCCAGGGGAGCTGCAGCCTTGTTGTACGGGTATATTCCATGTTTGGGTGGTTTTTACATTTATATAGTTTACATTTTGCTTGACCCATAAATAACAGTTGCAAGATTAAAAGGGCCAGAGTATTTACATAGCCCCACCATGCATACAGAGCTTTTAATACCTAGCAGACAAAATTAAGATGTTTTACACAAAACATTTTAAAACATTTTTATACTTAAAACCCCTGACTAAAATACAAGTGATATTTCATCCATAATGCTGCTGTTAAGCCCCTAACCAATCTAGCTTGATCGTGTAGCAAACTTTTTTCAAATTCAGGGATATAAAAATACTCGGCTTTTAAAATTTTAACTGTACAATATGTACATTAGCATTTGCACTGTTAAATTATGAATACACTTTAGCCTATGAAATACTACATTATAAATACCAATGTTTTCCATTTAGGATTGCAGCTATTACATTCTACAGCCTGGACGGCGTGTTTCAGAGGCCGCGTTCGGAGCCGCCTCCTGCAAGTCCTTGGGTGAACGTGGGTGGCAGAAGCGGCTTCACGGGGGGCGGCAGAGGCTCCAGCGCGTCCGCGGCCCTGGCCCTGCCAACACGGGCAGCGGGAGGACGAGGAGAGGATGCGGGAGGCATCGCTGCCCCCGCGGGGGCTCCTACTGCTGGACTTGGACCCATCACAGCTAACCTGGTTCAATTCTAAAAGAGCTGAACGAGCATCTTCCTTCAGCAGGCAAAGCACTTGCCCTGCACAGGGCTCGAAATCTTAAAGGGGAGCAGAAACTACAAAAATCCCAAGTAAGTCACTTACTTACTGCTGCTTTAGGATATACCAGGGCCTTGAGCATTTCAATCAACACCTCTGCTGCCTGCTCAGGAGAGAACTGTTTTGGATTTTCCCAAAGTAAGTTCCAGCTTCTGTAGAGAAACTGAGGAGGAAGAAGGACTTCACCAAGGAAGAGGCGCAGGGCAGAGCCCTTGCTCTCATGGCAAGAAAAGGACAGTCAAAGAGCCCCAGGTGAGTAAGCGAGAGGCAGGACAGACAGTTTTATTTATTGAGCTTTGCTGCATCCCTCCTGTCGGATTAGCTAAACAGAGGTGAACAGCGAGCACAGAGAAAGTGTCTACAAAATGTCTGTGTCAAGAGCTGCCACCGTGTACTGCACTGATTCTGACAGCTGAAACGCACTATTATAAACCTACCAGTATCTGCACAGATCATCATTTGGCATAGTGTCATTTCTTAATGATATTTTTACAATGTAAACTCTGGTGGGGTTATAATTTACACCGGCAAAGCATTAAGAACCTTAGCAACTTGCCTAAGTACAGTTATTAATATAAAAAGATGTGGTTCAGACTGTTCAAACTGTAGCTACAGAGTAGACTGGTCTTCCCAACTGTTAAAATGAATTAAGAAATTATGCAATTTTTCCCTTTGTGTCCCCTCTTCTTCTTTGATTTGGTTGTCCTTTGTCCAATCTGAGAACTAGATAATGCAGTAGTTGGACTAGAAAGGTCATCTGTGTAGTATGGATATCTCAGTGACCGTGGCTGTGGAATGGGCTGTCCTAGGAAATATCCTTCCTCTTCAGAATCAGATGACGAGGACGAAGTTGAGCACCAAGAGTCATCTTCGTCACCATATAATCCATAAAATCTATCAACCATTCGATTTCGCAGTGCATAATCAGAAGTAGTATGGGCATACTGACCATACAGCTCCCCATTCTGAATGTATGCCTGAATCTCACGGGAGCTTTTATTTTGAATGAATTTTTCGTGATCCTGAGGAGAGTAGAAACGAAACCTCTCTTTCGGAGAGCATCTTCTCTCTGCAGCCAAGTTAAGTGCGTTATCGGAGCGAGACTTCCTGCTTCTTCTGCGATGATGATGAGGCCGACTTCCACGCTCTTCAAAATGATAAACCCGCCTCCGAGTCCTCTCACTCATCGGGGGCTGCCTAATTTCCACGTTCTCGTAACTGCCGTTATCAATAACGTCATCTGAAAACTTCACTTGCTGCGGTCGGGACTGGGATTTGGATCTCCTCAGCACGGGCAGGTGCACTGGCTTCTCTTCTGGCAGTGCCTTCTCCTGGCACAGCTCTGAGCTCAGGCTCTTCAGGGACTCCGTGCTGCGGTGGAGCATCGAGGAGTTCAGCGTGCCCATGTTGCTCATCTTCTCGCAGTCCTCACCCTCCAGCTCCTGAAAGGTCTGCAAGGAGTAGAGAGACGGCCGCGACTTGCCCTCCCCGTCCAGCGAAGCCCCTGTGGTGGCAGGAGGGAGCAGAACACAAGAGTGAGCAGCGATTCAGAGAGAAGCACTGAAATGAACTGGTAGACTAAAATATTAGAAATGTCTTTCCACTACGACCGGCCTTATTACCAATTTAGAGCTATTCGCAGTGGATTAGCTGCAAGGAAGAATAAGCAGTAGTGGGTTTTGTTTTGTGTTAATTACAAAGAGGCCTTGTAATAATCCAAAAATGTTTTTACTTGACTCACTTAAAGTTAAGTATTAGCTCTGATAGCCAAAGAACAAGCTAACTTTAGGGACATCAAGATGAGAAGAAGCTAAATGAGTGTAAAACATTTAAGCACATAGACACAAAAACGTGCTTCTAACACTGAGCATTATTTTAAAATATTCCACAATCCTTGCTTGCCATTTTTAAGGTTAAAGTATCTCATGATTCTGGTAATGCCACATTCTATATTCCAGGTATTTCCATCGTTTCTGGAGGAGGATGGACCAGGGAGGTACACGCTGAAGTGCACGCCGCGCATTTGACTTTTATCCTTGTGGCTAACTTCAATCAAGTTTGACAAGAGGTAGGCGCAAGTGGATGGTCAGTGTCTCTCTAGTCAAAGGGCAGCACTAATCTCCTAAGGCTCCTCTCCTATGGCTGAGAGGCTACCAGCGACTCAGATTTTTCTGCATGGTTTTTACAGGTAAACCAGGCAGTTACCTGAGGCTTTTTGTAGAGTGCCTTTAATATTATTCTAGTATGTGATACAACTTTTTGTACACAACTTATCAAATTATTAAACAAAGGCATAAACAATTTTTAACTTATTTGAAGTGACAGTTTGTAGATCTAACATACACAGCACGAGACCATTCTTCTCTGTTTAACATTATGGGGGGTTCATTATAAGCAATGGAAAGAGCTGGGTTGTCTTAATTTAAACAGCAGAATTTTACCTTGTAGAATAATAATAATAATAGCGTGATAAAAGCTATCATTTCATTAACAGACATTGCTTGCTACTAAAGCTTTTTAATTTTTTTAAAAAAATTGCAATTTGAAAATTGCAATTACAAGAAGCCTGAATTCAATATATCCCACCACACTTTCTGACCTCTCTCAACACTGCTTGATTTTCCCCTGTTACCTGTTATGTTAGACAAAGCCAAAGAATCCATCGAGTCTCGGACACTTTGTTCTTGCTGCTTCAGATCAGACAGACACTCCAGGGAGCCCTCGTACCACGCTGGCTGGTCGTGCGCGTACCCTGCAGCCCCAGGCTCCATGTCCAGCTCCTGGATCTTCCTGCTGCTGCCAGGGCCCGGGTGGCTGCCATAGGCAGAGTCGCCCAAGCCATCCTGCGACTGGGCCCAGTACATGTCGGACTGGTACTTTTTACTTGCTAGGCTGGGGTTGTTTTTTTTCAAGTCCAGCTTGCTCTTGACCATGCTGTCAGAAATCCAGTGCTCGCCTGCTCGAATGTCCGCTTCGGCAGGCTGCTGGAAGAGGCTTTTATCCCCAAACTTGAGGAGCAGTTGGGTCATGTAGTCTTCGTGCTCAGCCCATTCTTCAGGGTCTTCAGGCATTTCTTGCTCTACCCTTCCTTTCCAGAAGTCTTCATTAGCGAAGCCTGCCCCTTGCCTTGAAAGGCTCAAGTCATCCAGCTTACGAGAAAGAGTGTCCTCTGCGTTGCTTGAAAGACCAGGAAATTTGTAATTGAGAGCAGGCGACAAGAGCAGGGACTGGCGGCACTGGTCAGCCGAGCGGCTGCTCTTTCCCATTCGGACGCTCCTCCTGGAGTCTCTTGACCGGGCTGACTGAAAGGCAGAATCAGACGAGTCGGAGGCATGAACATCTTCCCCCAGGCTGCAGGTTTTTGAGCAATAAATCTGCCCTTGCTTCGGAAGGAAGGGGCAGCCGAGCAAGGAGGTCTTGCACTGAGCGCAGGAGAAGCAGGTCTCCGTGGCGTGCCAGTGCTGCCCGTCGTAGGTCATCTGAGCGTGGTCCACTCCTAGAAAGGGGGGAGAAGGCAACACCATGTTGGTTCTCTAAAGAAACTGCTTGCACAGCCCAACACTTTTGAAATGTGAAATTGGCTTATAAATTGGCTCTCATTTGATTTTTAAGTTACAAAATGCCCAAGAGGGGCCTCTTTACCGATGTGCTCCCCACAGGTCTCGCAGTATTCTGCGTAGAGAGATTCAAAGCAGTTACAGCAGAAGGGCCTCCCGTCCTTCATGATGTAGCGCTGCCCGCCCAGGATGGTTTCACACTCCAGGCAACAGAAGTGCTTCATGTGCCAGTGGCGACCCTCGGCTTCTGTGCATTCATCAGCAAAAATGATCTGCGAAAGTATAGAAGAAAACCTTTAGTTAGGTGGGCTAAACCTCACTTCAGGATGTAGAACAAGTACAATATCCATTTTGAACAGTTAATGGACCAAATAATTAATTCAGTTTTATTTTAGCTGCATTGTGAATACAAAGATAGAAACAAAAATCTTTTGTTGTACTCTAATCTCTTAAAAAAAAGAAAAGAAAAATTATACTTTTTAAAGAACGTAAGAACTTGAACAACTGGAAAGGCTGCTGTTATGAGAGCATCCTGGCATATTTGTACAGATCCTTTTTCTAATTCAGTGTACAAAATTCAATTATAGCTATGAGCTATGCGTTTTTTAAATACAATCACATTGCTTGTGGTATTAAGAAATGAAGCAACCCTCAGCTTCAAATATAGCTTTCGAATATATCTCTGCACCACACTTTCTTGCAAAAAGGGATTCATCTGAAGCCAGCAACTGCCCAAACAGGCAGTGCAGTTTGTCAGCTAAGCAATAACAGATGTGTGGACTGATATAAAATTTAAGAAGTTACTTACCTCATCACAGGCTGAGCATCGAGGTTTAAGAAGTTCAGCATGGTGTCTGCCACAGTGAATTTTTCCATCTTGGTAGAAGTAGATTAGGTCAACGAGAAGCTCGTTACACGTGAAGCACACGAAGCACGAGGGATGCCAGCACACACCGGGCCCAGCTCTCGAGGCAAACACGGCCACTTCCCCACCGTTTACCTTGGTGCCGCACTAGGAGCAAAGCCAGAGGAGAACTCACTTCCCACTCCAGGCCACCTGCCTCGGGCATGCGCTTACACCACGTTCCAAACATCCAACCCAGTACACAGCTCTTATTCCAAAATTTGGTCAAAAGGAAAAGAAAAATTCTTAATTCTTAATCTTGGAACAGACAAATTCTGTGTATCAACAAACCTTTTACAAATAGAAGTTTATTTTATACACAGAAATAATTTTACATGTAGGCCTGATTTTCATATGTGTTTGTTTTAATAAGAATCAACAGCAGCTTTTTGCAGTATGAAATACATCACATATTCAATACACTCCTAACTATGTTTTGTTTTGTACTATCTTCATTATATTTATGTGCAGCTTTAAGAATATTCTAATAATCTCTTCAGAGCTCAAACACAGAGAGACATAAGCCTACATTTAATATCAAGATATTGAAGTCTTAAATTATTCACCCTGATAGTTCGCTTGAGGCACTAGTAGCACATTACCTGCTCGCACACCGCGTGCATCACAGCTCTGGAGAGCAGTTTGATCGTGCCTCTGCCAAGGGCTTCCTTCTTGCGCTGAGAACTGAACATCTGCAGCTCCTTCTTTTCTTCTTCACTTAAAGATTGACAGTATCTCACCTGCCACAAAAAAAAAAAAAAAAAGAACATAGTTTAGATCATAAGATTTTTAAATTATATATATTACATATATATAAATATATAATAACTAAGTAAATATATTCAAGACATCAGGCATGCTGGCAATCATTATTAAAGTTTTCCAGCTTGTCTTCTCTGCAGTCTTTATTTTTAGTTAGTATAGTACAATACATGCCTTGTAGAGAGAGATACCTTGCATTTGAGAAAAATAAATAACAAATGAAGAAGCACTCCAGGCAGAAAATAGTATTTTAAAAAGGCAACCAAAAACCCTTGCTACACTAAAGTAGTTGAATGAAGCTAAAATCAATGACAGCCACAACAGTCATTTAGATTTATGGTTAAATGCCCACAATCAAACTCAGTAGTGCAGTATACACAAGATCTCAAAGTACTGACCCCCCTGCCTTCCTGCCCGCCCCCACTACAAAGAGTTTGTTTGTTATTTCCACTTCTCCCCCAGATTACGCCGCATATCTGAGGTGCGAGGCGTTTACTACCACAAAGCATCCTTTCTGTGCGCTACAATGCAATCCCAGGAATTTGAGGTTCCTGGTAATTGGTGGGTGGCTGCAAACACTATAAAACCGACTTGTGTGAAGTTTATTGCACCGACACCAACCTTCCCAACAGGCAAAGGCAGTGTCCTTCCAGACAGCTCTTATCTAGCGCAGCCAAACAAAGGAGGCCGTGTCCGCACCACGCGGCTTCAGGGGCTGGCTGCCCTCGCAAGCCGCAGTTTGGGCTTGTCATAAATGCACGGGTAGGGAATCCTCAGGTAAAAGAAGCAGGCAGGACCGTTCCGCTGTAAACTCCATATTTACCTCATTATCGTGCGGTGGCAGCTGATAGAGCAGCTGCTTAATTCGGTGTTTCTCTCCAGGGCTGTTAATGTAAGGGACCTTGTCCTCTGGCAGGCAGGCAAAATAGAGCTGGACCTGAATGGAAGACAGGCAGAATTCACATCAGAGACACCTATCACCAAGCCCTGCAACTTCAGGGTTCCTCTGCTACCATCTCATCTCAGGTCTTCTTTACAAAGGGAAAAGGACATGCTACATTAGAGCTGTGACAGGATTTGTGCTGAAAATACGAGACCCAGAGGAACGAGCTCAGCAAACCTGAATTGCCTCTGATACAGCTTAGCACCCAGCTGCTGAATTGCTTTTCTGGAATGCAATTTGCAGTGACAATTAGGGGTATCATAAATTATGCACATTTAATGTTCTCATTATTGCCACCCCCTTTGGGGCTGGTCACCGAGCCTGTTGAAATTCCAAGTTCCCTTGTGCAATTTACCACACTGAGGCATGAAGCTTTCCAGAAAACAGCCGCTATATAAACACATTTAATTTGCTCTGTGCATTTTACACGTTGCTGAGACAAAAGCTGTTTTGTAGCCTCCTGCTGCTCAGGTTCGTCCCCAGCATCAGCCTTCATTGCTTCCATGTGAGCTTTGGGGAGAAGACAGAAACACCCTTCCCTGGGGAGGAGGCTGCCTCCAGCCACAGTTCAATCAGACACAAATTAAGTATGAAATTTTCATGGGCTGCACACACGCTCTAAAAACCTACTTGGAAATATTTTCAGATCAATCTCCACTCTTTTTATTCTTTTCAGAAGAAAATTATGACAGGAAAACTGTAATGAATACTACGACAAAGCCCAATGGCAAAAAATATTTTTGCGGAACAGCTACAGATTTATTGTTTTTCCTATGCAGTTTCCAGCTTGTCACAAGGCCTGGGGCAGTAAATAAGACCCGACTATTGGCAAAAATATTACTTGCCATCCAGATTTAAATAATGCTTAGGTCAACAGCTTATTACTGTACAAGATAGATGAAAAAGGAGGCAGCAATCAGTCACTTGACTGAGGAAGCAATCAAAATTATATGGGAAAGCTTGCACGAAACATTATTTGGCTTTCATTTATCCAACATTTTAACAACAAAAGCCTACTATAAGCCCACTTACTACTGATTGCATTGAACGAAGCTGCAGGATAAACTAACAACTTGCAGTTGTTGCAGTAAAGAGGAAGCTCGTAAAGACACTGTATGTCTGTTTCTTTGTTACACTGTTTTCAATGTGCATATATTCTTCCTAAAAAAGAATCTGTAATATGTTTCAGTAGCTGGAATATGAGGAAATTAAATAAAATGAATTTACTTAGTAGTTCTAGCTAAATGTTAATTTGCTGAATTTGTGAGAATTTTTACATATATTTTAAAGTGAGAAAATTTCCCTAAATAATAATTTATTTGCCATTGCTGCTGACTTGTTTATTTATTCATTATTAGAAAAAAAAGATCTCTTCGTAGCAAAAATGAGGCATCTTTTGTGTCTTCATAACTACGGACTCTATTAACTGACCAGTTGGATGGGAATTGCTCTCCCTCCTTTTGCAGAAAGTCACTATAGCCATTTAAAACCATATACTCATTTAACATTTAAGTTCAACTCTTGGATATTGCTGAATATACCTTTTCAGTACAATTGTAAGATCATTAAAGGACTGTTATTGGAGTTTCATTTCGATCATGCTGAGCAACTTGCTCACTGATAATTTAGCTTGTATTTCCATTAGTGTTATGTTCTAATAGACAAGGAGGAAAGGGAGTAGAGAGAAGGGAACTGCACAAGCAGCTCCCAAGCCACAAGTGGCAGCTCCAGTGAACATATGAAAGAAATCTTGGCATGAATCCTGGCAGACACATTATTTAAACAAATGTAAAATATGTTAGCAATTGTCAAAATGACAGAATACTTTTATTTCTGTGTGCTATGGTAACATTCATTTGTCTAGATGTCAAATCCCTAATATTTAAGCAAAGGGTTGTACAAAACCAGTTAAGTACTAACCAAATAATACAACGCCACAAGGTATGCCATGAGCATGAATTTAACCAAGTAACTTATTTCTAAGGGAAAGTGAGTGTTTTCTATGCTGCATTGACTCTACAATATATGCTTGTGTGACACACATTGAAAATACTCAACTAAAAAACATTTTTAATATATTCCTGAATGACCAGGATTTTAAGCTCCCTTAAGACTGTCTTACTGAAATATAAAACAATACAAGAAGCTAAAAGTTTTAAGAATAACCTTAAGACTTATATACATATAAAAACACTTAAGACTTTCTGCAGGGTACCACTCACGGAAACAGCTCTTCTTAGGGTTGTTTTAAAAAAAGCCACAGTTCATACCTGCTCTGGTCTAAGGCCTGGTGGGACCCAGGTATATTCTTCCAAGGCACAGCCGGAGTCATCGTCAGATGTGGAGCTCCGCTGGCACCCAAAAGCAAGGCTGTTTGCTTTGGGCTCCATCTCCAGCGGCATAACGTAAGTGGGAAGCGATAAATATTTCAGCTGCAGTTCATCAAGCAGTCGATCTGCAGAAAGAGATTATCAGCGTGTTAATTAATTCGAACATGCAAAGACTAACTATGGGGTAAAGAATCTTACAGCAGGTTAGTCATTGCAGTATCCTCACAGCTTGCTACAACCAAAAAAAAAAAAAAGAAGGAAAACTAGATACACACCATTGATTTTAGTAACCAACACATATTTCAATATAACGCTTGTTATCCTTTGTATTTCTGCTTGTTTTGAAACATTGTACGTTAAGGAAAGACTCAGGCTGGGCAGATAATAATAAAATGAATAACATGAGCACTTTTTGTAGTTGCTATCAATCTAGCAACACAGAAAAGGTGAAAACAGCTTATCCAAAACTAAAGAAGTTCTTGGGGAAAGATGGTTGCGCAGTTGCTAGGACCCGTTTTTATCAAGGGAGGCATAAAGCGAGCAAGGAAAGGCTGGTGGCTGCTTCACAGATTGTCTCAGCCCTAGGAGCGCGGGAGGGCGTTGGTCCAGGTAAATCTCTGAAATCCAATTATGGCAGATTAGGCTTGTAAAAGACATCATGATTGTTCGATAACTTAAACCCTACAGGGACAGGCTTCCTCCAATCACAAAGTTTATGGAGCTCAGTATCAGCAGGACTATTCTGAGTAAAAAGTGGCCAAGAAGGTTCTCACCAAGATCTATAACATTCTGCAACACAAAAAAACACCTTATCGGATAAATGTTTTACAGTGGCAGAAGTTCCTAGGAAGTTCTGAAGAGGAGCTTCAGTGAAATGCAGATCACACCAGAACGGAGGATGTACTTTGCCATGACTGACATTCTGATCAGCTGATCAGTTAAAACTAGGCTGGACAATGTCACAAATTAACTATATGTGTCCTGCTTTACACAATTCTTTCACCTATCCCTCTGAATACAGGTGCAATTTTCTCTGAGTTACATGTGGGCTGTAGGCTGGCGGTAGAAGAGTTTCATCACCTTAACAAAACAGCTTGCTGCCAGGTCCAAAGGAGGCAGCAATCCAAAAAAACTTCTGGCTCATTTCATATTACCGGTCCCATCACCACCATATTACAAAAATAAGTTATTGCTGGATCACAGCGGAGGAAAAGTTTAAGATCTAGTACCTAACTGCTTGTTACAAAACAGGAGCTTCTCCCAAAAGCTCCTGGCCTGGGGTGGTACTTAGTGGCAGGCACCAGTTATTCAGTAGGGCATTCCTCACGCAAACCCAAACCTGCTCCATGAGAAGTGGCCTCCATGCCCACAAAGCGAAAGCAAGCAAACAAAAAAACTCACTAAAATAATATTTAGCATTGCACATTCTATCTATTCCTGTTTTCAACACATCTACACATTCCCACAGTCAATAAAAAGTGATGGTATTACTTAATTATTCCACTGGGCTATTGTTAGTGCTCACATTTTTTAACTAAAGACTTTTGCTAACTTTATTCCAAAACTTCCTGTTTGAAAATAAATATGCTGTTTTGGGTTTATTCTTAAGATGTCAATGCACTGCACAGCTGCACTGTAATAAAAGATTTATTTATTTATTCTTGAGAAAACTTCCAACCTCCCATAAGAACAGTGTATTTCTACAAAGCTAAATAGAAGTCAGGCAAATTTCTGAAATATTGCTGAAATATATTCAGTTGAACAACTGAAGGTTAGTGTAATTTTTTTGTGCGCGTGAGCAGAAACATGGAACGGTTGAGGTTGGAAGGGACCTTCAGAAATCACCTGGTCCCTCTCCCCTGCTCAGGGAGGGACACCTAAAGCAGTTTGCCCAGACTGTGTCCAGGTGGCTTTTGAGGAGCAGCACGGAAGGATGGAGACTCCTCAATCTCCCTGGGCAACCCGTGCCCATGCTCAGGCACCCTCACGGTAAGATAGTTCCTCCTAAAGCTCAGAAAGGCCTTCCTGTGTTTCAGGCTGTGCCTACTGCCTCATGTCCTAGGTGGAGATGAGATTACTTCCCTGGATCTGCTGCCAAAACACCTCCTAAGGCACCCCAGGACACCTGTGCCCTTCTTGGGCATGAGGGCACTTTGCTGGCTCAGTCACCTGCTGTCCGTCAGCACTTGCAGGTCCTTCTTCCCAGCAGGTCCTCCCGGCCTATGCTGGGTTATTTCTGCCCAGGTGCAGGGCTCTGCACTTCCCTTTGTTGAACTGCATGGGGCTCCTCTCCGTCCATCTCTGCGGCCTGCTGAGCTGCCTCCGAATGGCCACTCGGCCCTCTGGGGACCCCGACACCGCTCCCGCTTTCGTGTCACCTTGCGGAGAGGGGCCCTCGTTCTCTCCTCCGTCTCTGAGGAGGAGTGGGAGCAGGGCCGGATGGTGCCCATGGAGAGCACGGCAGTTCGCTGCTCTGCAGTGAGACGCGGAGCTGGTCCCCGGCCGGCCGCTCGGCCACTTCAGCGGGACTCACCAGCCTGCAGTCTGCGCAGGAAGGCAAACTCCCCTATTTGCTCCTTTGCATATTAACAGCACGCAAGACAGGTAGATTGTATCCTCAGTAATTAGTGCATGCAACTTCATCCTCAGAGACCTTTCGCTCATTTCCTCTCCTACTGTTTGAAGCTGACCTTTTAAAGCAATCATTTTCAAGAGGTGCAAACCACTCGTGGTTAGACAGCTAGCTGAACCAAAGCCATCCGTACACATATTCACTGGCAATGAACACCATTAATTCCACTGCCTTATTTGCTCTTATAAAAGTGAGTGTCAAGAAGGCAAGGACTGGCTATTGAAAAACGAATATGAACTGAATTAACCAATGAATTTCTATTAGTTCCATCTTGAATATTTAAAGTACTCAGACAAACATCCTGGTGAATACAAAATCTCCAGGATTAATTTTCTTCAGAAACAGATGCTAAGATGTTGTTGGTACAGCTGATAAAGAGCTGCTTCTCCTCTCCGCATACCAGGAGAAATGAGGTCAGCTGCCAGGTATGCTCTCTTGTTACTGCCTCTGTAAAGCTGGGGATAAGGGACAGGCGAAGAGCAGGACAGGGCTGCGAAATCGCTGCTGACAGAGCAGAGAGAGCGCAGTGCACTGGGGTGCGAGGGCGAGAGCCCTGTGTCCCGCATCACGGGACCCAGGTAATCTCAAGTATGAAATCACCCTTCACTGCAGCCTGTATTACTGTGAAGTCCTTTCTAAGGGATCTTAGCAACCAATGTCCAGCTTCACAGTTTCCCTTTAGAGTAAGGTAGATTGTTGGTTTGCAATAAAGTGTCGCTAACTAGCTGAAGTCCAAGGGGATATTCCCAATCCTTACATCAGTGCGTCATAAGAACCTGTTGATCAAATTGGCTTACTTTCTCCACGTGAAAGAAAAGGAGGGAAAACTATCAAACTGAATGCACCTTAACTTTTTTGAGGACTTTTGAACCCTACGATTACCTGCTTCTTCTGCTTAGCACCAACAGTGCTTGGTAATGTTAGGATTTCAAGTATGCCAAAAATACACAAATACAGGAGCCTAATTCTGAAAGAGGACCAGGCTGATAAGAGGGACCATGATGCTTTCCCACCAAGACTGATCCTGTCTGCATCACCACTTTGACCTATTTATTCCCAACATCCAGCTCTCCAGCTCTAACAACAGAAAAACAGACACCATGGGCTGATCAGCCCTCTAAAAGAGAGCACCTTGAAAGTAGGTGCTGGAGAATAAAGGAAAAACGCACCTTCTAAAGCACAAAACTGTACAATCTAGAGGCTCTTCTCTGAGGAAGAAGGTCAGATATGTTAAAAATGAGGCTCATAAATCTCAGTGAACTGAGATTACTCACAGAACAGCACTCACCTAAAAATGTTATCCTGATACTAACACTGTCAACTACAAACTCACCGACACCACATATCAATATTACAAATAGGGGGGTGTTGTTGAGAGCAAGGTTCCTGAAAACAGCACAACTCACCAGTAAGCTATTTGCAGGCTATTTTAGCAATTGCTTGTTTAGAAGTTCTCCTTCCTCTCCGGCTCCAGTGTAATTTGGTTTGCATTTTAAAACTGCAGGGTTCAGGAAACTTCCTCCCCACCCCCAGCCGCTCTCATTCTTCAAAGTGACCTGTTTAAGATGATTACATCCTAAGGAGGACTCTGATGAATATAAACAACAGCTGAAAAAATAGAAGATTTGTGAGGGATGATTGGAAAGGAGGGCTTTCTGCTCGTGCCACAACATCCCCAAAATACAGCTTTTTCTCAAGTCTATATAGCACTTTGAAGTTTTGCCTCTGTTCAAATGCTATCCTGCAAATAAAGCTTAATGGCCTACGAGGAGATATTTCACTGGCACTTTGACAACTATGAATCACATAATTGAATCAACCAACTAAGTTTGATTTAAAAAGGAAAGCAATTAATACATTTTTTCCACTGCTGTATTAAAACAACCATCTATGACAAAATCCTCAGAGATCAGAAGTGAGGACAAACTGCACTCCTAATTATAAATCCACTGGTGCATTAAATGTTGTCATGCTTAACGCAAAACTACTGTGAATCCAACACGAAGGTTATCCTTTCACTGGGTTTTGGCTGGTTATGTCCCACCAGCGCCTCTGGCCACATGGAAGGGGTCATGATTTGTGAGCACAGTTAGACAAACATCTCCTTGCCCATCCCCTGCTGTTCTGCTCTGTCCTGCAGGGCAAATTGTTTAACGACCTTTTTGTTAGAAAGCTTGTTAACAAGGCTATAGAAGACCCGAGATGCATATCGTAGGCGCCCACTCACAGAGCAGGGCAAGGAAGGCCCAAGGAGTTAAGATTATCACGGCCAGCCCATTCACCTGCTTATTTAACCCCTGATCCACGACAACTAGGCTAGAAGAGGAAGCACCATAAAACAAGGATTAATAATTTAAAGCTGTGTTACAAGACTCATTACACAAACGGTCACAAAGCCCTGTTCCCTCGCCGCAATGCGAGTCATGTGTTCCCAGACAGCACTGACAACCCTGTGCTTCACAAGCTTTGGTCCAAAAGTAGATACTAAAACTTGGAGCAGCATCAGTATGCAGCAATTTCTTCAGATGAGCTGCTGGATTCAATTATTAATATCCAAACGAGAATACTAGGGAGGGAGGGGGCAGGAGGAAGGAAGCTAAGGAAACTCGGGAACTTCATCATTTAACAGATTTTAGATGGAAACGAAAAGAACTGACAAAGAACCAGCCCGTGAGCAGTGACCAACAGGAGAGTTAAACCATCTCTGCTTGCACTGCAAGCCAGAGATCTCTTCCCAACTGGAAGTCTAGCAAGTCCGGTATTTTCTTCCCGGGAATGATGCCTCCAGATGCTGCCAAGGCCAGTTCCCGGTGCTGACAAGAGGAGGGAGAACAGTGACCAATGTCCCACGGGGGGCTACCACACTCGGCACTGCACAAACACGGCACCCGCTGTGCTTGGAGCTTGGGGAATCTCTTCTCCCTGCTCTCCCTAAGAGGGAGATCTGGAAAGGAGGAAATCCAGCCATTACAGTCTCCCATTGATTTTTTTTTTTAAATTCTATTTTAAACAGCAGCCAGACTTTACTCCAATGTATACATACACTCAGGTTTCACCCCGTCACCTGTTGGCTCCCGAACAACACCCTCCTTTGTTAGGGCTCGCAGCCCGGGTTGGAGAGGAGTTTCCAGGGAAAACAGCCTGGAAGGCGCTCGGCCGGCCGCGCGACGGGAGCGGCGCGCAGTCCGCCCTCCTGTCACACGGCAGCTCGGCCGGGGCTGCCGGGCCGCACGGGGCCTTCCCCGCTGCCCCGGGCGGGATTGGGCTGCGGCAGCCGATCGGCGGCTCTCGCGGGGCAGCGCGGCGATGGGGCGCACCGGGGACACCGCCAAGTGCCGCGGCTCGCAGCGGGGTAGGAGCGGGAG
>VWPW01032663.1:332914-368768 GCA_013389825.1 Crypturellus undulatus | reverse complement strand
CCGGCGGCGGCAGCGGGGACGGGGTCCCTGCCCCAGGCACCCGCTGCGCGCAGGGCTCTGCCCGAGGGTCTCTTCGAGGCACAGGCCCCGGGAAGCAGGAACGCGGCGCCCAGGGCGCTGCTCACATCCTTCTCGCCCCGGCTCCGCGACCCGCCAGTGCAGCCGCGGGCAGCAGCGCAGGGCAGAGTCGGTATAAGGAGTCCCCGGGGCGGCTCCCTCGCCGCGCGCAGCCGGGGCTGCCGGCCGCACGCACACGGCCGCACGCACAAGGACTCTGTTGTGCGCTTCAGCATTCAAACCAGGCAAACGTTGCTGTAAACAGCCCGGTAAGGTGAACAGGCCCCTGGCCACGCTCTGGCCATCACTCTTGCTCGCAGAGGTGCCAAGGAGCACACACGGGAAAAATAACATTGCCTTTTACAAGGAAACAGAGGCCAGAGCTGTGCGCGCCAAGTCTCTGTAGCGCTGGGGCTGCTTGGACACCAGGCAGGCGGCTGCTGGCCCTTCCTTCATGAGAAATGTTCAAATGGGGAGAAACCGCGGCCAGACTTGCCACTTTTACTTCCTTGGCATTGGAAAGGTGTAGCCTTTTCTCCAGCTTTGACCAAAAAAGGAAGGGAAGGAAGGGAAGGAAAGCAAGGGAAGGGAAAGAGAGGGAAAGGAAAGAAGGAAAGAAAAGAAAGAAGGAAAGGAAAGAAAGAAAAGAAAGAAAGAAAGAGAAGAACCTGGTTTNAAAGAAAAGAAAGAAAGAGAAGAACCTGGTTGGTTTGCCTTCAAAGCCTGGCAAGCACTTTCTCTACAGGACCGTGAAACTAACCATGAACACCTAGGTCAGATTTCCTCCTTCCTCTTTCCTACCACTCTGTCTCCCTTGGGAAGTCATTATCAAAGGTAATTCATTAGCTGTATGTTGTATGTCTGGCTGGCAGTGGCAGCCTCGCTTGCTCAGAGGCGCAAGCTGAGTGGGCATGGAGCTGCTGAGCTCCCTGCCTGGGCAGCCACCACCTGCACAAGGGCCTCAAGGTGACTCCGATGATAGCCTCACAGCTGGGGCTGCACATTGCACGGCCCATGATGAGGTGATTCGAGCGCTGTGATGCCTCCCGCAAGGATTAGGCATGAACAAGACAGCCTCGATGCCTGAGGTGCCAAGTACGGGCAGCCGGGGCAGAGTGGTGCCAGCACCATCAAGGCAATATGGCAGAATAGCAGAATGCCTAAGGTTGGAAGGGACCTCTAGAGGTCGTCTAGTCCAACCCCCCTGCACATGCAAGGTCCCCTAGAGCATGAAGACCTGGGCTGCCCCATCTACAGCTGCAAAGCCAGGCCCGGCTTAACAGCACGGAAAGCAACCCAGCCCCTACAGCTCATCCCCATCACAAGCTGACTGTGCCTTGAGATGAGCCAGGAGACCGTGCACAGCCACCACCCAGTGACGGCCCGCAAGGGCTTCCCAGCGAGGCAGAGCCAGGAGATGCCAAAGGAGCATCAATCAGCTCCAAGTCAGGCAGAATAAATGCTCCCTTCTCTCCTCCCTGATCTTCCATGGTGCTGGTAAATGAACAGGAGATTGATTGGAAGGAAACCCATACAGAAGCAACCCCATGAAATGAAAGCTGAAGACTGAAGCTGAAAGTGGAAGTAACTGCTGAAACTCGAGCAAATTAACCAGCCACAATCCTTCTGTGCCCCATAAGTAGTTTACTTGGTTGTATTATCTTGATTCTTAAACTACTAAGCTGTTTTAAGGTCAAAGATAGCATACAGCTTTTGTGAAAACTTTTGTGAGGTTGGCTCTACAAGATGCAGACTGATTCTATTCCGTTTGCTGGACTGAGCAGTCCCCATCTGGTGGCCAGCTGAACATCTGCCAAATCCATTCACCATTAATCAAAAATGGAAGGGTCGGGAATAATGTTTAATCTCCCCTCCCTACCTTAAGTAACAATTTGCATGTCTTCTGTAATCCTTCATCAAGAGTGCTTAACCCATCCTTAGTTTTTCTCCAAGGGATGGACTCACCACATCTGCATAGGACTAAAAGGAGATGATCTCATTTGTGACTTTGGTAACCCAACCAACAATGTCCATAGATAACAAGCCTGCAAAGTCTTCTAACTCAAAGCTGACTAAAGTCAATGAAAAGACATTTACTGACTTTACTGGGTAGACAGTCTTGCTTCCCAATCTTGCTTCCATTGACAGTGAAATGTTTGGAAGTGTGTAGGGACAGTTGGCTGGAATGTATTTTTTTCTGGATCTTCCTGACTCAAGCATGGAAAGTACTATGTTGTTCTGGGCACTATACTGACAGTTTTATCGGGCCAAAAAAAACAAAATTGCAATCTTTTAGCCTTGAACCTGTGCATACAATGCGGCCATAAGATTTTCCTAAAATTCCTCATTGCATTAATGAAACATTTGATTTTGATTTAAAAATAACAGCAATGAGAAACTCACCAGGAACTTTGTTAAATCCACTGCAGCCCTTGTTAAATTGTTTCAAGTAGACATTTTAATTTTTATTCTCTCTCACTTTTTTTATTTTTTATTTATTTTCCCAACCCCAAGCTTAGATTGCTGTATTTCAGTGCTCAAGCACTGGATGATGATGTTATGGCCTTGAATGTTAGGCTAGAGAGACAACTATCGTAACTCCCTCTAGGCATTTGCAAATTGTGAAAGCCATTTCTTAACTATTTGGTTTAAGCACTGGCAAAAAGAACAAACGAGATACCATGAAGTTTTTTTTCCAGTAAGAGAGCAGTACATATGCTTTAACTTAAGCACAATTTATGCCAAAGAAGTTGTCTCAAAAAAAAAAAAAAAAAGGAACACTAAAGAAAGAAAGAAAAATAGCACAAACCTAGTGGCCCTTTAAGGCACATCCCACATTCTTGACTATGGCTGGGTAGATAGAGCTCATTCTTCAAACAACTGGATGGTTCAAGGGATCTGTGATGGATATGGAACCTTTTGCCCTAGGGTATTAGCACAGTTTTAGACTGGGTAACCACTTTCATTTACTCCTGACCATGCCATGGGCCTTCTATGGCCTGTAAGAGAGTTGCTAAGAGTATCAGTTTGGCTTCACAAGTCGCAATTATCCACATCACAGAACACCCCTTGAGATAACACTAGTAATTGCTACCTTTGTCGGCAGTCACAGAAGAGAGACCAAGGAGCAGAGAATGAATTAACCTCTTGTGCTTTAGACGTAGTTTCCCCTGGCAGGATAGTGGCCTAACACCCATTTCTCAAGCTTGATGAGCACTATGGATAAACAGAGAAGTTCACCCTCTAAATCATCACCCTTTAATGATCACCACCCTCACTCCAAGAGTTTTAATTAAGCATCATCTCATCTGCTCATTTAAGAAAAAAATCATTTGCGAGTCAGCTATGAAAGGTGAAAATATGGAGTAAGATGAATGGGAGCTAGAAAAAAAAATCTGTGTGACTAATGGCTCTTTGAGAGAAGTCAGTGAGAAAATTATTAAAAATAAGCCAGGTTTCATGTTATGAAACAAAACAAATAACAATTTGTGTCCTTCTTGGAACAGGAACTCCCAATCTCCTCCAAAAGGTTATTCACACATCAGAGTCTAGGCCTGAAACGCACAGGCCGGCACTTAAGGAACTTTAGGGAAGACCTGATCCTAAAGACCATGACCATGACTACAGGCTGTAAGTGCAGGTAGTCCTAGGATGTTTCTACACCACCATGATCCTTCTCACCTTCACTGGGCCCACATCTGTCCTGAGAGAACAAATATTAAGAGTTAGAGACACAATTCCATGATAGTCTAAGCTGATTCAAGTAAAAACTCAACTAAATGGAAAAAAATGGTTTAGATATCTGGGCCAGTCAGTATTAGCATACAGGGAAATCAAATAAATAAATAAATAAATAGTACCAACTGGGTTGTTGTAGAACTACAAGCTCATTTATCAGCCTCACTGCCTCTCTCCTCTGACGAAATTGGGAGTTGTCAGTCCAGGAAAAGGGAGGACAAGAGGACCTTGCTCAGCCCTACACAAATGGCTGACCTCCAGGACTGCTTTACATCATGTTCACAAATACAAATAAAATTTAAACATTCTAGACTTTTCCTTGGTGCACTTTGATGATACTTCCTGATCCCACTAGGCATCCATCTGCATCTCTAGATTTTTAAGCATTTTGTCAAATCTGACCCAGGCTGCTTCTCCCAGATTAAGAACAGAAGAGCACTTTTTGACGTAGTAGCACTTTGTACAATTTTTCTGATATATATCAGTAACGTATATATATATATGTGCATACACATCTCATTAACAGACAACTTACCAACTTACATCCTGGATGTCCTTGAAGCAAAGCTGAAGTCTTGAAGGCCCCACAATGGGCCGCCAAAACAAAATCACCCCCTTCTGCGTCACTGCACCTACAGGCCCAGGTTCCTCCTACTTCCCCTGCTCGATACTGCTTCCTCCTGCAGCACTTGCTCTGCCTTCCGCTAGCCTCCTGCGCGTATCTGTTCTTCTAGGACGAGGGGGCAGCTGAGGAATCGTGCCATCTCCTCCCACCATCACTCCCTTCTCAGTTTGCCTCCAAGCAGGAGACGTGGTCTGTGCGTCCCAGTGCGGGGGGCAAGCGTCTGGTCACGTAGGCAAGGGGAGAGAGAGATAAGCAGTGATAACATCAGCCAGGGGAACCCAGGGGCCACCACAGTGCATGGACAGTGGGGAGGACATCTTGCTTTTCCTCCACAGCCACCTATTGAACAGAGACTCACTCTCTGGGAGAGCTCTTTGCAACACCTAATTGAGGAGGCTGCAGTCAGCGGGACTGCCCACCCCTGTTTGCCTCTCTAAAGTACTGGTGAAACAGTCTGAAGATTCGCAGCCCCTCGAGCTCCTTAGGCATGCAGCTAATCAACACTAATCAGACGTCCCTTATCTGCAGTGATGGCCTCACACAGCTCTGCTGCTGCTGTGTTCTCACTTTTCTGCGCACCCTCACACGCCTTTTCTCTGCTCTTTCTCCCAGGTACTGCTCCTTTATGACTACAGAAACCCGCCTTTTCCCTGCTTTGCTCTCTCCTAAAGGACTTAGGGGCTGCCTGTGGTTATCAGGGATGAGGCAGGAATTGTATGAAGCATGAGGCCTTGCTAACCTCCTTGCACCAAGGAGCTCATAGTTGTAGAAAGGGTGGAGAAGATGGGGAGGAAGGGACATAACATTCAAATGGGCTCAGCGCACTGCCCATTGCACGCTGGTATGCACATGGCACAGAGCAGTGGCACAACCTGCAGGCACCTTTGGCTGCATCTTGAGAGCTCCATTTACAAAGGAGAGCAGTTACCAGGGATGCAAAGGCAGGAGAACACCTAAGTACTGCACAGAGATGGGATGCAGGAAGGGGGAAGAGGGCAGTTTGGCACAAAGAGCTAATCACCCCATGCTGCTCGGAGTACAAAACACAAAAGGCAGAGCACGGCTGTTAGTGGCCTATGGAGCCTGCTGAACTGTGTCCCGCACTAGTTTCCTCTGTATTTTTCTTTTCAAGGACACAAAGAAAGTAGCACCACATGAATCCGAGTATCTCCAGAGTCTGAATCCTTGCTGACATTTTAAATAAAACTTCTTTAACACTCAGGGAAGATCAGCTCAACGGAAGACAGGTAAAACCAAGAGATGACAATACACACAACACAGGGAGAGGTGCTGGGATGATGAGGAAGCACACGTGAAATGCAACAGGTAGACAGCGAGAACAAGATTTGTGCTTAGCACTGGTTTGTTACTGGGTCACAGTGCTCAATTCCCACTTCTCTCTCCGCCAGATTCACTCTGATCTTAACACCTTGTCCTTCTATCTACTTTATCATTGACAAAACGGGGACAGTGCTCAAAATAACTTTAGAAAGTATGTGAAAATATCCAAAGGAAATATTTGCATCGGATAACAGATCAGGAGACAATCAAGTAGCGTTAGATAGAACAACAGCAACAAAAAGTTAATTTATATTTCCAGTCACTGAACTGCATGAGCTGCTTAATATGAAGAGCTCCTAAACCCATCGAGGCCCGAGGTTTGGCTGACATCAACTACTGCGCTTTGGGAAGACATGTCCAGGGGAGGTTTATTTTATTTCCTTTACTTATTGCTTTTAGAGCTCAGGACCAAACCAGCTTTCAAAACCGCGATTCTACTTTGCTTCTGCGGCAAAGAATGAAGGTTTCATTAAAATGCTATGCAGCCCTTCCTTGCTGCATCGGGCTGGGACTTGCTTCTGAACCAACAGGTCTGCTGCAGTATCTGGAAACTCTTAACCCCACAGGCTTTTATGAAGACAATAATCTGATTTTATCATAATTGACTCTGCATGGCTTAGAGTCACACACTGTGTGGGTAACTGGCTGGGTATATGGCTGCTCAGGCCTTGCCCACGCCCCCACTGTAACCACAAACTGCCCAACTCACAGGCACAGGCGCCCCTCTCGAGTGGTGTGAGCGGAGCTATCGCAGCCACATCAGCATCCCCACGTAATTCCCCACCGTTCCCCAGACTACGCGAGGCAAAACATGGTGCGTTGCAGCAACATGTGCCTGCAACGCTGCCTGTAGCGGCGGCTGACGTAGGACGGAACCGCTGCCTCATTTTTTAATAATACACCAGTACAAACAGAGTTAAGCAACATGGAAGGTGTTGTAAGGCAGTAAGTAATGCGCTCTTTGCTTACTGAGGGACTTTCAAGTCAGCTCTTAAGCCCAGACCTATGTGGATGATGAATGAAGTCACTGTTATCTGTGTCAAGTTCTGTTCTCAGGCCTTGCCTCTGAAGAGCTTGTCCCAGTTTATCTAAATTGGTTTGGAAATTAATTTAGATTAAAAAAGGAAATGGTGCAAACTTTGTGCAGCTCTTTTACTATGACTGACACATACACACACACACACACATAAAGGACAAGTTGTTCTAGAAGCATGGCATCCAGGTAAAGAAACACTAATATTTAAAAATGAAATTCAAACCCCTACAACAGTATAGTTTTGTGTGTGATTAATGCTTTAGTCATACAGAATCTATCCTATTGTTGGCTCTGCTTTTGAACAGTTTGCCTTGAAGCCAGAACTTAGGAAAAAACAGGTGATTTGAATTTAAGTGAAGGCAGAGTTTGACAGGGGATATTACTCCTGCTGCTCCATTATATCCAGACACAACAGAAATCCAGTTTTAAGCTGAAGAGGTTTGCAAAGGGCTGTGGTTACCTCCTTTTGTTTAAAACTGTGAAAAAGAGAAATGAAGCAGTCACTGAAACACAGGCAAGCAAAGTTATAGTGCCATTTTCTCAAGCTCATACACAGAACAATATACTGCAGACACACATGGAAGAGAACACTGTTGAAAATCACTGGTAGGTTGTTTTGCTAAATTAAACTCACATGCCATTCTCAAGACAGACAGTGATGTAACGACGATATAAAAAAACTGCCACATGGAAAAGGAGGATACATTACACCTTTGTTAGCTTTTTTTCAGTATAGCAGTTGCATAAAAAAAAAAGAGAACTAAACATATGAGCTGCCAAGACTGAAGGCCAGACAACTCTACCAAAAGGCATCAGCAGAAAAAAAGATAAGTGTTTCAGTCTTCTGCATAGAAAGATCAACTGCTAAATAGCTATTACAGCCACTTAAGCCTGGCGACAATCTTCTCACTTCTTGCTCACTAAACCACATCCTGCCTCAAACCTGAGCATTCTTCCTACCTTAAAAGAAGTATCTCCTATCTGGCCAGTTAATTCTCACTATTGTTGAAGCTTTCTAGGTTTTTTTTTTTTTTCCTAAGGTTTCTTTTTCTGCATATTTAAGAACGCTTGTCATAACCTGGTAGCACGCAAACAAAACCCAGATTCCAGACACTAGTGCTGTCATCCATATATATAATATAGATATAGATGTATATACACATAGTTGTACAATGAGTTTCCACACTCTTAAGTCATGGTTGGCTTAAAACATAAATGATTCCCAGCCTCTTATTTCCTTTTCTTCTTCCCTCCCCTGAAATATAGAAGAAAGACTTGAAGTTCTCTATTCAACCGAAGTTCTTTCTTGAGAGAGAGGAAGGCTTTCCTCCTCACTCCCCTGAGTTTCTCAAATATGCTACACATCTTATTCCATAGACTGTCATCTTTTTAAAAAAAAGACCAATAAACAAACAAACAGATAAGAACTGCAAATACCCACAACCACCGAACTGTATTGCTTACCAACAGAATTACTGAAATGTAACTTGTTCCCCTAAACGGGCACCAAAATTCTGCTTACATGCATGAACAAGTAAACTCATTTAAGAATATTTTGGTTTTAGTTCAAAACTCATCTGACTGACATTAATCTATCTTTCTGTTATCAAATAAGACATGGGAGAAATGCTGGGTTTATACTTGCTTTCTCTTCTCCTAGGGGGGTTATGCTTTCCCTTTCCTAGGAGGGTTATGATTCAGCCTGTTCACACTGTGGCCAAACTGGCTTTCCACTTTACGAAATTATCCAGGGGGTTTTCTTTAAGGCAGGATCAGTTTTCCTCTGCTGGTTCAGCTCCTAAAACTGGTTTGTCGCAAGATGAGCTGAGCGCCTTTGTCAGCACGAAGGAGGGGGTGGGAGACCGGCTCGCAGGGATGGTCCCACTCCTGGTCAGTGGCAGGATATTACAGCTACACATCAACACCTCAAAACCACATCAAAGAGCAGCCAGAAAGGAAGGTTTCGGCAACTCTCCTCTCACATGCCTGCCGAGTGCCCTCGGGACTATGGATGAACAGGTACCAATAGAGGGGGGAGATTCGTCACAGAGGGCTACATCAGTAAAAACAAAACCACAGTTAGCAGGGTCATGGTCAAAGGACATTTGGAAGAGTCATATTTCTTCCTCCAAGAACGCCCTTCACTACACAGCTTGATCTTGAGGAGCAGATGGCTGGGGACAAACCTGGGATCCCTTCCTTCTCTTCATCTCCACTGCACTTGAAGTTTGAGGCCAAACGGGCAGGCAGTGTCAGTTCTCAAGATGGAAGCTACATCTGCTTTTGAATAGAATAATACTGAGAATCTTGATTCAGCAAATATTCAATAACAAATCACATTACTAATGATTTTTAACTATCTGTCATTATACTTTCCACACTGATTGGCAATATGTGTTATTTTACTGTAACTACACAGGTAAAATCAGTTTGAGTATCAAGCTTTATCTCAACACCAGCACAACATTAATACAAACAAGTTTGAAATCAATATCTACATATTTCCTTGAACTTATTAATAGAAATGCTTGCGGAATCTTATGAATTGTAGATTGCCTACTTGTAGAATTGAAGGTTTTAGATTATTCATCTCATTCAGTAATGAAAATCATTAACTTTGAAGTATCAGCTCAAATGAAGACTATTTTTAAAACACTCCACCAGTTCACCTGGCATGAGCCCTCTGTACAAGCATCCAAACAGCCTCCATTCCTTATGGCTCTGTCACCTGTGGGGACTGGTGGGCCAACAGGTGCACAACACCCAACACCTCATACTTGCCTGATAGCTTCCCAGCTTTCAGCTACAGCCACCTGGACCTCCCAGCTTGTCCCAGCTTCTCCCCTGGCCAGCTTACGCAAGAGAAAGGATTCCTTTGATGGGTGGCTATGAAGTGATAATGCTGAGTTTAAAAAGAGTACTAGAATTTAACAGAGGGGAAGAGTTACTAATGCAATCTATGGTCATATACATTGTATGCTTCTAGGAATATATTTTTTTTCTGTATATATATTTAGATTCAGCCACTATTAAGTGAGTCACTTCACAGTGGCTATGATTTCCAACACTGGGGGCTGAAGAAATATGCTCAAGAATCAAGATACTTTTTCAAAGATAGTTCAAGGTAAATTTTTGCAGTTCTTTAGTTTCTCTGGAAAATGATCAATTGCTTTCAAGATGAGATGGCAGAAAAACATGTAACCTTTCCACTACATAATGCTTCAGTATCTTTAAAATGGTATTTAGAAGCAAATGTTTTCAAAGCAAAACTCTTGATCCTGACATGTTATGTAAAAGCAAAACTCTGAAAGCTGTATCTGCTTGGTATGACTTCAGATATGACTGACATAGGTGATTTGTCAAAACATTACATTTTTAGAGCTCTGAGTAATGGCAATTGTCACATACAGAATTTGGAAAGTCTCGTGCATATACAGATAGGTTTAGTGGCTGTTCAAGCTTCTAGTAATTCCATACCTTTAAATTTGCACATTTTCCTAACCTGCTTGCTTGTCTACAGCAGTTATTGCTGAGACAAGATTAACTCCCAGGCAATTAGTAAGCAGAGGAAAGATGAGAATAAATGTTTCAAAACAGCCATATACATGACTCTCCAACTTGATGTAATCTTTGTATTTTTATGTTACGCACATACACATCCCACCCTCCTCAGTCATCATCTACTTTCTCCTCAGTGATATTCCTTCCTAATCCTCCTGTCATGATGCACAGAAATAATGAGTCAATGTTAATTACATTGCTTTTGTGAAGGTGGCTATTGACAGCTGGCCTGGACTTAGCTCCAGCATCCTAGCAAGAACTCTGCTCTTCAGAAGGTGCACTCAAAGTGGCATCAAATAAGTTTTAATGAAAAAAAAAATCCCACCAAAACGCAGGACAGAGATTTGGACAAGAATCCATTTTGAAAACCGGCAGACTTTCATAAGCAGATATCCCATACGGACCTCCAGAAAGGGTAGAATCTGCACCCAGGAAGATGACATTAACAAAATTACTAATTAATAATAAATAAATACCAAATTACAAACAAACAAAAACAGACAAACCAAAAAGCCTCACAGACTAGCTGTAATTTAATGAATGGTTGCAAAAAACCTTTATCTTCTTTGGAGCACTGCCATTTGCAACAGCTGATTTCTAAACAAGCTTTGCTCCATCATGCAGTTAGATTAGAAAGTCCTTCCTGAACAAATTCCTGGCATGCTGATTAGATAATCTCTAAAATTTGGCCAGAATTAGTCACAAAAATGTTCAGAGTTGCCTGTTCAATGGGAGTTAAAACAGTTCTTGTAAAAATTTTTATGGTTAATTTGCGCTATGTTCAAGTACAGGGAAGGAAGGATACCTACACCAACTTAACTGACTGGGATGCCTCAACTGCTGCTGCTTCCAAATGACATCTACGAAGGCTCAATTTACTTCTTCACTCCACATCAGGCCAGGAAGACTACATGTAGAGAACAACTGCAGAGCCAAGAAGCATGTGTGGTACTGTATAAAGTACCCAAGCAGATGGTGACACTCTGCATCTAGACCTACTCTTGCCTGATGCCGTTAGACTGAGCCACCAGAACTGCTTAGTCCTCAGGATGCGACTGATCAAGCAGGGTCGGCTGTGTCACTGGGATAACACAGGTACTGTGGGAACACTAAGATTTATTAACAAGAAAGGGGGAAATGAAAGCAGCTGGCTAATACTCTATACAATTTACATGTTCAAATAAGATCTTTTGAACCTAATTATGATCCTATTGCTACAGGTTGCCTCTCCTTTCTTCCTCCTTTTGATCTACAGAGACAGTGTCACTAACATAGAAAGCTTAAAGAACTGAATCAGCAATCCTCCTGCAGTGGATTTCAACAGACAACCATTACCACGTGGTGAAAATAATGGAGGTAAATTTAGGAGATGCAATTATCTGTAGCTCTTCCCCATTAAGCCTTGTAACTCTCTCAATGAGAATTTAAGAGCATAACTGCTTGAGCTTCTCCCTAACACTAAATAACTCTGCGAGAGACAAATAGCAGAACAAGCCATTCCCATTTGGTGCTAACAGCAAGTAAGCGCTTAAGAGCAAGTTTTTGGATCCAGTTATTACTTCAAATTATACCTACCTTCTATGAATAAACAACGGCAGTTGGCATTTTTCCCCCGGCCATTAACACCATTTACCTAAGTGCTCCGAGGCCAGCTCTTCACCCATGAGTGACACACGCTGGGTCGGGCTCTCAGGCACACGGACTGTGGGGCAGCTGCTCTCCCGCCGCGCTGCCCAGCAGCCACGAGCATTGCAGCACAGGACCCTCCGCAGGGCACAGCGCATCTCACGCTGCCTCACGGAAGGTTTAGCGGGGCCCTGGGGCTGACCCCAGCACGCAAGCAGCCAGGCTCTGCCCTGGATGCCAGGGCAATAATTAAGCACATGGTCTGTATTGGCCAAGATGGAACTCGTGGAACAGAGGCAACAGTTCTGGGGACGGCACTGACTACCTGAGGCAGAGCTATAACTTTTATTAACTATTGTAACTAGTAAGGAAACAAATCCACTGCCAAGTAATCAAGTGCGTCACATGCTCCTGAAAAACACTTGTATGCTGCCTTATCACTACTTCACTAGGAGATGGGATGAAGCTGTTCTATCATTAGGCCTCTAAAGAGCTTCTAAAAGAAAACATAGAACGTATCAAAACAGAGTGCATGATATTTAATTTAATTAATTTAAGACCTAGAATATAGAGACATGGATGAAGATTTACTGTTACTTCCCAGTGGCTAGCATTAGATCTTTGTCAGAAGCATTAATTTCTTTGTCAGCTTTCTTCATCCGAAAAACGGGTTGATGCTACCTTGCAAAGATTCATTACTTATTTGAACAGTACTTTGACAATACTGTTAAAGAGGATATTCTGGTATTATAAAAATATTTTGCTACTTCAGCATTATTAAATGGAGACAAGGAGAAGTTTTTTTTTTTACAACAATGAAACATTTAATGTTACAATGTTTCAATTTATGGAGAAATCTGGGTTATTTTAAAAGAAAATATTTATGGGAAAGGGTAGCAGTGCAAGAATCCTAGAAGTGCTGCTGCTCCAGCTCATCCAGAGGGAACTATGAAATGATCATTGAAAGAGATTCTCTTATTTTGGATTCTGAATGAGTTCTGAGTTCTGAATGACTGGAATGTTAGGAGTAAAGATTTCAGCAGGCCCTCTCCCCTCCAGAGGATGCAAAGGCAACATCAGGATCCATCTTTCCAGCTAAACAGCGCGTTCTACTCTGCATAGCTCTTTCTTGCTGCTAGGTACCGATATAAGCAAAACAGAGCCCCCTGAGGAGGGTGGGCCAAACTCCACCACCAGAACTGGATCCAATTGCAGTCCCAGTTGTACAGATGATTTGGAGAGCACAGATAAGAGCCTGGTGTAAGAGGCGCTTCAGAAGGAAACAGAGTGGCATCATTAGCCCGGAGAAGAGTGAACACGCACAACACAACCTGCCTCTTGTTCTGTGATGCTCACAACACCACCACTTGCAGGAGACTAGCATGCCACTGCCCTTGGCTTTTTGCACCTCCACAGTTCCTCACTTCCAAAAGGCTCTGAAGCACGGAGCGCACCAATTTGCTTTTGCACCTCCAGCCATGCATCACATACTCTCAGTTCCCTGCTCTAAGAGCACTGTTCAGATTAGCCAAAATAGCATTTTAGACACTTTGAACAAGAAAAAAACATAAATCATAGAGTTACAACAGCCCTACAAGGTGGTGGGGGGCAGCAGCGTGCAGCTATGGGCCAGGGCTGCGACACACAGATTTGGTCAGTGTGATGTCTGGTTCCAGGATGAGGGAATGGTTACTGCTAAACAAACCTTGGCACTTGGGCAGATGCAGTCTCAAGCTTCTGCTGGCAGCCTTCTGCTAACTTTAATAGACACCTTTAAAAATGTACAATATAAATACCTGCTGCTTTCCTTCCGCTTTCATGCTTGCATGATTTTCTTTATAAAACAAAACTGAAAATCTAAATTACTCCAATGCAAATGTTTGAAGTCATTATTATAAATTCCAATGCAAAATGTCTGTTAGGATATATTAAACTAAAGTTTTTCAAACTTTTTGATATAAACTAATCCAATTCATGATAAAAATAGCTTTTAACTATACAGATTGAAGATTTCAGGAACAGCCCCATTACAAGATAGAAGGGAAAACAAAATTAGCAAGATCTAAAACAACTTGAAGTTAGAACAATGTTTTTTATATGCATTTGACACTTGTAAATGAACCTGACTTAAGTAAATGCAAGAAGGCAAAAAGACTTCTAGTGTCATTCACACAGAGAGGAAGTTCATAGAACATTGATTTTTTTGATCATGTTTTAACAGTGTAAAGTTTTCCTCATTATTAGAAAAATAGAGCAAGTACATGCTGAGTATATAAGAAACAGCTTTGTTTATCTTCAAAATCATGTGCTCACCATAACTAGAATATGTATCTGCCATATGCCAGTATCTTTTTTTTTTCCTTAAAATAAAAAGTCATGAATGTGCAAACTGAATTTTGCATTAAAGATTGTTGTCAAGAAATAAAGCCCATTTTAAAGAGCAATCAGTGGACAGTCACTCTGAACTTGATGAGTTTTTGGTCAGAGCAGAGTCCCCCCCTGCAGCAGAGTCCCCCCCTGCAGCTGCTTCCCCACTGTTTCACAATACCCTGCCTCAGGATTTCCTATTTTTTCATGAAAGGATGTCTACGAGACAGAGCTGATTCAATCAATACATTTCAAAATAGGCCTATCTTCTGCTCTGGTCCAAACTTCAGAACTTGAACCATCTGTATTTCATGTGCAGTCTGCCAAGGACGGCTCTTTCACCAAACAGATCACTAGGGAGGAAGCTCTTACGTCCCGGTCCAGAACGCATGAAGTTTAATCAAATACTCCCTTCTCACCAACTGTCTTTCTGTGAGACCTACAATCCATTTTCCTGGGATGGGCATGTTAGAAATAGCTATAGTTCAAGATAGGCACATAACAAGGCTCAAGATCAGATCAAGATCTTTAATTTCCTTTTTTTTCTTCTTTCTTGTAGTGAGACTTGAGAGAAGTTCTAACAGCTCAGTTTCCTGGCCTACAAAGAGGAGTCTGGAAAAGCTGGAATTCTGCTTTAAATGAAACCAGATTATCAAAAGTACAGAAAAAAAAGATATTGCTTAACAATGTTTTTGCTTGCATGAGACCAACGTCTCCAGAATGTTTAAGAAAGAAAAGAACATTTATTTCTATAGTGAAATGAAAACAAAGGTTTATTAAATACATTTCTTAACTTTTCTATTAAAGTTTTTCACAGTTACCCACTGTTATTAACTGTCCTAGAAAAAGATACAATGAAAATCCTCTCAACCCCTGCCCTCTTCCCCCGGAGTTAGGATGCTCAGCATTTCACAAGTTTGGCTCCTAAATCAACATACGTTTGTTATTTAAGTTATATTGTCATTGCTTCCTTTCTATTCTTGTAAGGGGTGAGGAATGGGTCTTTCTTCCAAGCTTGGAATTAGCATCTTTAACGTGTGAATATTATATTATCCACACAGCTACAAAAAAAAACAAGTAGGGAGAAAATACTGCTTAGAAAGACTAGAAACTCTAAACATGCTACAATAAAAAGCAAGACCTGATAAAAATTCCATTACTTGCTTATCTGTGGCGATTCTTCACAGTTCAAAGGGTCAGTTTCACACCAGGGCACCATCGCTTATCAGCTAGTTCTGCTGAGCCTTTCAATTGCAAAGAGAAGTGTTGCTCCAACTGGCATGACAATGACACTATTAAACAGGCACTTCAAAGATACAGATGTCGTAAATGCTTTGAATTTGCCAAGTTCTCCGCACCATCAATATCCAGCAGACTTTTGCATGTGGAGGTCAGCATAGATTCTTCAGCAGGTAATAAAATAAGTCATGTGAACGGCACGAAACTGACCACAAGCCTAAAGTCCCAGACCAGAGGTCTACGTTCTCCTAGCTACAACTTCAGAATATTGTAGAGAACAGGGAAAAAAAAAAAAAAAAGTTCATTCTTGTGGCTGTCTGTAGTCTCTGTCCCACCTGGGCCAGACCTTGAGAAAATATCTAATTTTTACTCTTATATCTAATTCTACTGGCATATGCTTCAAGTAAGGCCTCAGAAGTACACCTGGGAGAGAGGTGATGGGTCTGCATCACCTCCCCACTCCACCCTGGGACACTGCTCTGTTGGGCTCCACAGTCTCGGCTCCACAGTCTCTTCCAGGTAACGTGTACCNACACTGCTCTGTTGGGCTCCACAGTCTCTTCCAGGTAACTTGTACTGGTGTTGCCATCCAGGCAGCCAAGGCTTTGGGGCTCCGAGGGCTGCAGAGGCCCTTGCAGCAGCCGAGGGGGGCTCAAACAAGATATTTGCGTCAGTAGTGCTCTAATTGCAAAGAGGAACTGGTATCTGGCTGAGAGAGGAACAGGGCTGCTCTACTATAAAGTTCTTGCTAACCTGTTGTAAGAAGGAGTAAACATGTTTAAATACCACAAATCTGTAAGCTTCCTTCCAGTAGGAGTAAACACGTGGACAGTAACGTTATTGAGTAGAATGTGCAGGATTGGACATTCAGGTGAGCAGATCTGAATTCAGATTAGCTAGTAGTCTAACAAACCTGCCTGGATTAAGCAGGTTGCGTGGGCAGAACAAGAATTCCCGCTGATGATTAGAGGCGCAGGGCTTGTTTGGTATCTTCCTACATGGAATGACATTGAGGAGATCGGGCACACCCAGCGCTAACTGACTGGTCACTTTCCAGGTATCACAACACCATGCACAAAAGAGCACACATATTAGGCAGCACACTGGGTCATCCACATGCGCCGGTTTGCGGCAGGGCTGGATGCGTATACCTTTATTTGGATCTTCTTGGGTGCCTAGCCTCACTCCTCGTCCAGCAGTTCATCTGTGAATTTTTTCTGTTTTTCCTCACACATATACTGCATGTTTTAAGTACCTGTCTCTTTCCTCGAGAACAAGAAGTTTGCAAGTCACTCAAACTTTAAAATTTCACTTAGTTCTCCCCCTGCTTTTCTTTGGAGCAGCGTCCCCTTCTGAATGTCTGCAGTGCAGTTCTCTCAACCCACTAACTTACAACCCTTGGGACACAGTAGTAAATACACGACTTACTGCAAATCAAGGCTATTTACACTGCACGTCTGACGAAAATAGAGTTTGAATAAGTTAAATTTTAATTCTAGAAAGCAGCTTAAAAATATGGATATTTAGAGGTATGCATACCTGTAACTGAAAACACTTTGTATTTTTAGTAAAATTTATCATGGCAAAATAAAATCCTATTCTCCACTGCAGTCAGGCTCAAGCTGATAACTCACGTGCAGTTATAAATAGTCCTGTCACAAGACTTTATTTCACTTTAGGCTCCTGACACCAATATATCCTCTCCTTTCATAGAGTCTGGTAGCACAGAAATAAGGCTCATGGTGGTGACTTGGGCATACGGATTCCCTCGTGCTCACTTTTGTCCTTTCTCTCCCACCTTCCTTCCATCGCATTATCTTTCTAGGAGCCGTAGGAGTAGGGCAACATTCACAGTTTTCTGATCTCTTAAAATATAACTTGTTCATTAACCTGCCATTTCTAAGAGGAAAAAGTCTTTCAGAAACACTTTTCAGAGAATAAAGAAGACAAGATTAAAGGAATTAGGTAGGAGGTATTTTAAATAGTGCTGGCAACCTCTAATAAAAACACTAGGTTTGATTCCATCAAGCATATTCAGAAAGGATTGTCCCAAAGCTGAAAGACAAGGAGTTGTGATTTGAACCCCCTACTTGCAGCTCAGTCTCCAGGACACCTCATGTTGGATATGGAAATCTTTAAAGCTAAGGTTACCTTCTTCTTCCTGGCCATGTTTTATGCACAGTCTCGTTTCAGACAGGGGCTTTCTCTTTACACGTTTAATAGAAGCAGCTCTCCTACATGTTACAGTGCTGTACAGTGCTCTGTAAATGCACAGCTTGTGTGCACCTAGCTCTTTGCAACAGAACGTACTTCTCCTCTAAGCCGTGTAGCTTGGCCACACCAGCGGCACTTCAGCAGTCAGGGCCTGTGGCACCCTGCTGTAGGAAGTCCTAAAATTGTGCCAAGGAGGTTTAATACTACTGGGGTTGTTGAAATCCATCTATCTCTCTCCCTCCACCAGCAACAACAAGGAGCATATTAATTTCTTCCTAAAAGAGGTTTTGAGTAGTACATAAATATGATCTTGAAAGTCTTTTCCAACGATAATGATTCTGTGATTCTATGACCCATGATTCTTGGAATCTAGTAATGCTTAGTAGGCTCTACAGGAAGAAGAAAAAAAGCTAGCTTTGTGCTACTACAATATTTCAGGTTTAGCAATTACTACGTGCATTTCAGAGCAACAAATTTACAGGGTATTTGCACAGATCAGTTTTAAAGAAATAATTTACAGGGTACTTAATCATCATGTTACTGTCTACAGTTTTTGGCAAGCTTTACAGCAGTAAAGGTCAGCAAGGCAAGATGCATGTGTGGTTTTTGGCTCACGGAGAAGTCACTCCTAGTAATTTTAATGTCACTCCTCCGGCACACACATGCACAGGAACCTGACTGACAGAACAACCCTGTCTTGAAAGGTTTAGTTAAGACTTCATCAGTTAATATCTAGAAGGCTTTGCCTGACATCACTGTTTTAACTACAATATAAGCTACCATCTTGCAAATTCACTACAGGAAATACATACATACATATGTAACTTACTCCTGTATCTAATTCCAATAAAAAGATGCTTAGGATAAGTATTATTTTAAATTTAGCTAAATGTATTAGTATTACAAATTAGTATTATGTATGTAGTATTTAATTAAAACAATAATTAATTAAAAAAAAAAACTTTAGAGTTTGCATATAAGCAAATCCAAGAGAGTACTTGGAACAGGCCACAGGAAGATTCTATATGAAAGGGTTTTATCAGAAACTGATGTCTTAGAGATTTCTAAAATAACTCCTACAGATCTAGAGGAGCTCATCTCTTCACAACTATCATTATCTTCAGTTACTCCAACATCATCCAATCATGGACTCTCACACTGCTCATTACTTTCCAGCACTTTTCCCCAAGAAAAGTCTTGGTAGATAATTTATTTCATGATATTATTAAAGAAAAAGCTTTGCATTCTCCTTTGCAGTTTGAGGTTCATAGTCATTACTTTTTTTTTTTTCTTTCTTCTGAGAGAATGATTTGGAGTAGAAGACCAAGCTGGATCCACCAAGAATCTGGAGGGCTGAAAATTCAGATATGACTCCAGATGGAGTCAGTGAAGAGAATGAGGCACTAGGCAACATGCCGTGGATACAGCTCCTGGCTTCTTTGGCAGCCATAGCCCTGGTGTTAGCGTTTGAAAGAGCAGCACCGAGGAAGCTCCCACAGTTGAGGCAGGACTCCGGAACGGGTGCATCTCCATGATGTGCAGGCCCTCACCAAAAATCAGAGAGGGAACAGCCTCAGGAGCTAGTGGAGACTCAAGCTCATAGAGCCACATGATGCAGCGCAGCTTCAGTCCAGCATGAAAGAAGTTGCATTAGTAGCTGCTTACAGCTCACATGCTGCTGTATTGTATTGCCTCTGAGCTGCTGCTCCAAAGGAAGCACAGCCAGCCTGGGAGCACACATTTGGGGTATAAAATACCCCTGTCCAAGGGGACAGGACGTGTCACAGCTGCTCTGTGTACTAGAGCTGGAAGGGATTTAAGCAGCAATCTCCACCACCCTAATGAGCAGCTGTGATGCCCATCTGCGAGCAGGGGTTCAGGTGAGCACAGGAGCCCTTGCAGCCCGAAGAAGGGAGGCACAAAAGGCTGAATTTCAAACAGGACTTCTGTCTTTGACAGAAGCAGTGGAAGCTCAGGAGGGATTACTGCTTTCCCTTAAGCCTTTGAACACTGCAGAGACTTTAGATACACCCATGTACCAAATAGCCTATAAAGGGCACTGAAGTTTTATTTTAACAATGTCCAATGTGATAAACAAGTAGCACAGAACCAGCACATGTAGTGTTGGCAAAAGGCAGCAGCGTATTGAGCGGGGACTCGGAATGGCAGCAAAGCTCCTTCCCACGGCAGGACGCACGGGCACAAATCCTTACACGCAGTGAAGAGTATCGAGAAGAGGGGCCTGCCCACACACTGTACACTGGCCTTGACTGCCTTCTCTTTCCTCTTGCCACTCTTAATATTGAAAGAGTTAATCTTGTAGCCATGCAACCATATGTGCTTTGTTTTGTCCATTGAAAGTGCTTTGCTTTCGAATCTTGTCTTTTTTTTTTTAATGACTTTGCTGCAATACTGACCCAGAGACATTCCCCCTGTTTCTGGTGAAATGAAGAAAACTCAACATTCTGGTGACAGCTGTCTCAGAAGTACAGGGAGCGAAAGATCTCGAGCTAGGATGGCAGGGAAGCAGACAGTACCCAGGCCCAGCAAATGAATTCTGAACTAGAAGCCAGATACACTCAGCCACATGCCATGGCTGTATTTACATATATGTGTGTGTGTGTGTGTGTGTACATATATGTATAAGCACACATACCTGTGTAGGTGTGCATGTACGTGTATATACAAGACTACATCCAGGCAAGATGCTTCCAGGGCACTTAAGGACACCCCAGCAGACACGCTGAGACAAGTAAAGCAATAACACCATTTGAAAGAGCAAACTGAAGGCTAAAAGATGTAAAGTAGTTTGTTCTAAGAAGTATCTACATCTGTGTTATGGTGGAATCATTCATTCTGCATTCAGTAAAATTTGTTTCCAAAGTAATTAATGCAAACAGACTCTGTATAAATTTTCTTTTTAATTATTTGTGCAGGTACATTCTGATTAATCTTTTTAACCTGAAATAAGTTAACCTGGAATTCCTGCCAAGTTTAAAAAAACCTTACATTATTATTATTTCATGGCTAGATCCTAGAAGATTGTGTAAATCCATGGCTTCATTCAAATGGTCCCATTTTCAGAAGCACTAACCTAGCAACCAAGTGACACTGCTCTTCTTTCTAGTTGCTTGACTGGCTGTATTTTAGGATTCTAAGAAAAACAGGCATGTTAAAAGAGAAGCAAAAGCCCTCTCACTTAGGGTGAGCGCCACGAACAGGGCTCCTTTTTATAAATCTGTGCAAATATATATATAAAAAAAAAAGTTGAACTATCTTGTCACCTTGAAGCAGGCTTACTAAGTCTGCGCACTCTCTCTTGTTATGGCCAGCAGCACCAAGATCCGTTTTGCCTCCACTAGAACATTTTCAGTCACCTGAAAGCATGAGCACACACCTATGGCCACGTTTCTCCTCACAAGGGTACCTAGATCAAGGTCTCCAGTCCACGAGGGATTTTGGAGCTCAGCTGTGGAACTTGTCCAAGCTCCATTTCCAGCGCATACCCCTAAGCACATACGAATTAAATTGTGAAGCAAGCCTGCGTCCCCTCCCTCTCTCGAATAAAACCCCCTCAAGAAATCTTGCATCCCAAACCACATCCTTATTAAAAACATTAATAAGTAAATAGTCAGAAGGGTGTGTGCAAGCCACTAAGTTAAAATTCCAAAACTTAATCCTCTCCAGCAACAAAACCTTCTGCTCTTGCCAAACCACTTGGTCCATCTGTTTCACTTTCTTGTACTGTAAAAACAAGAACACAACTTCCTCTACTTTACACAAGGAGTATGTTGATTCTATGTTCATAGTGCCCTCTTCTGAATAAGCTCTTCTTAATTTTAAATTCCTTTTGCACAGAAGTTTCAGGTCTCCTTAATAGAAGCTCAGGTGATCACACAAGCATTCATTCATTCTTGTGTTGCTGTCACAAACCATGCGCATAAACACAAGATAACTTTTTGTTTTCTTGTTTCACAGAGCAATAGTGCTGTTCATGGATTTCAGTCAAACTCCTCCCAGATTTCTTTATTTTGATTGAAAGACCAACATCTTTCCAGAAAATCTGAAACCTTGAGAACGTGTAAATAATTACAGATATTTTTAAAGTCTTCTCATTACCATGAAGAAAAATGTATTCAATTAAAAATAGGATTTTTTTACTTAGCCATTTAAGAAATCATTAAACCTTTTAATGCCTTTTAAAAGTTCAGGGATGTAAACTTTGAAGAAATTTCACTTCTTGCTCTGTAGCTTGATAAACCTTCAAAACCACATGCTTTTGAGAATCTAGCAGCCATTCCACCAAGACCTAGGTAAATAATCCAATATCCTTTTCACTGTAGGCAAGAAAAAAAAAAAAAAAAAAAAAAACAAGTATTTAAAGCAGATATGCTACTTAACTGCCCCCATGTTTAGGTCTATGACTTCAAGGTATGAAGCAAGGAGGTCTTGAGAGCAACGTGAAAAAAAAAATGTATCTTCTGCAGGCTACCTTTACAGGAATTGTTCATGTGGGTTGATATAGGTAAATAAGAGTTCCTGTTCCTCAGGGTTTCATATGGAAACATTTACTGAGTTACACTAATATAAATAGCTATAAAAGCTTAGAACAAACCTCCTCCTTCAACATTAGATACTTCACCTCAAATTTTATTTGTAATTAAAGTGTTTCACAGGAAATAATAACTGTAGTCTTAATTAGGTAATTAAACCTGTTCTCGAGGACTTATGTAATGCAAAAGAAGAATCATGCAGATGGAAAAGTTTTAAATGAATATGAAACTAGTAATTATATACACGCACAAGAGGCAAGAAAAAAGACTCTTTCTTAAACCTCTTATTTAACTTTGGCAAAATTACATGTTTGACAACCAGCTGTTGTGCATCTCAAGCGAAGAGCTTACTAATGTACTTCTTTTGTATCCCCATGCTGCAACAAAGGCTATACTTGTTAATACACAGAAGTAGCAGACTCTAACTAAGAAGAAATCAAAGAGAGCCACAAAGAGCTTAAGTTTTCTCCTTAGATGCTGTAGCGTTCAGATGTGCCAGAAGCTCAGAATAACTTCTCTTTACACGACTTTCCTTCTCTCTCTTCCTTCTTCACCTGTCCCACCCTTCTCTAAGACGTTCAGTAATGAGGATGTCTCAGCTGCTTAGAATGCATCTGTTGAACTGCCTTAGTTTACAAGGTACAAGGATTAAAGAGGGTTTGTGTGTGGGGGGAAATATAATAAAATAAAATACAATTTTTAGTAACTAAACATTTGGATTTTTGCAAGTGAGAACTGATAAATCAGCTCCTCAAAATTTACCAAGAACAGAGCTTCCAAAACCTCTTCTCAATCAATCAGTTAGAAGCTGGAGCATTTACAGATCTGCATAAAGTAGGACCACTGACTCCTAAAAGACACCTTCATGCACTGGCCAGAGTTACATTGCCATGACTGCTGTGATGTTTTGCACTGTAGACTGGAGATGTCTATACGGATGGGGAATTAAAGGAAAATAACACACTTAAAGTCATACGTAGTTTCTAGACTACAGATTTAAGACAGATGCCCTGTGCTGAGCAACCTATAGAGATTAAAAGGGTTTTTTTGTTTGTTTGTTTGTTTTTAATGGGTGCTTTTGATCCACTTTTGCAACTTGTTACCCAATATATTTACAGCCTAAGTTGAGATCTATGTCTCAAAACTAGCTCCCTTATTCATACAGGACTGCTTTTCCCTAAAGTATTTAAATCAACTTACGGCAGTGGTTAATTGAGGCACTGCTGTAAGTTGATTTAAATAATTGAGAGTTGATTTAAATTTTACTTGCACTAGTTACTATGCATCAAGTCAGTTGGTTCTCAAAAGCTTCTTTAAACACAGCTTTGCCTTAGCCTGGCAAAGCTGGGGTGACAGAAGGAAACCCTGTTCTTTCACACAGCTCCCCCTGCTGATAAGGTATTCAGGTCTTCTCACGCTGCATAGCATCTGCAGGAGCCTGGTCAGCCATCCTGAATTCTAGAGAGCTCACAAATATTTGACTGTTATGCAAAAACTAAGAGTCAAGTCTTGGGGAAAAAAATAAGAGCCTCAAAGAAGTCAATGCTGTGTGCCCAACAACTATTCCTATTTCATGAAAATCTTTGGGAAGAAAAAAATACATCTGCCAACCAAAACAAAAGAAATAATTCAGAAACCTTGCAGAGAAGTTTGGCTTCGCAGAGACTGGAGACAGTAATAATCAGAACTGCCTCATATTTACTAACCAAGAGTTTCCAGAAGTGATGAATACTTGAGATTCTTATCACAAAACCACAGGACATCTAAGTATCAAAAAAGCAAACAATATTTTCAGTACAGGAAGCAGGAAACATGGAAAAAAGCAGAAAACTAAGCAAAATTTGAAAGTTCTAAATTGAGTCCTATCCAAAGAGAACAGATGCTGCCCATCACATTGCTACATTTATTACAGCTTTAAAGTGTTTATATTTTGCTTTTTTTTTTTCTTATCAACACAAAGTTGCCTATTCTGCGTTTAAAATTTAAATCTGCCTTTACAAATTGAAGGCTGATTTCTCAATATTTATGCACCAATGAAGAATGCTCCATATGTTAAGAATGTTAAGAAATGTTAAGAACTGAAAAAAAAATGAAAAAAAGGAAAAAAAAGGGAAAGAAAAGGTCATTTTAACCCAGTTGTGTCTGTGTGCATGAACAAGAAATTGGAGAATTCTCCTTTAAGTGTTTTTTTTTCCCTTTTTTTGAGATTTTTTGCCTTTCTGATTTTATTTTTTAATTTCTGGCTGTATTATCTCTATGTAACTACAGACGAAGGCTACATCTTCTTAGTAGTTGCTAAAAGCATTATGGAACAAACCAACATTCTCTTAAGTTCTCCTTTGGTACTTCTTATGTAGAGCAAAAAGAATAACACTGCCATATTGATTAATGTGATTACCATTAGGAGTCTGTTTAAACCACAAGAGCACTACTGGAAATCAGTTTATTAAAAGAAACACAGCCATCAAATGGAGCTATTCCAAGCCAGTCTGAATGCCCTTCTTAACGTTAAGGGCAGACCCAACAGTGATTCAACATCACACATTCTCTCATCTGCAAGCATAAATAATTTTGTCCAAGTTTAGCAAGGACTCCTTCATTCCCTACAGAACACCCTCTATCCACAAAAAAAACTCAGCTGCACAAATACCTAGCAGGACTAGATTCTGTTGGAAGTAGGGTGATGCGTGGTGAAGGACTCCAGCACAATGATTTGGTTAACAACAATCATTTATTTTCACTCAAAAGAACAGGAAATGGCCACAGTCCGCAATTACCTGAGGGAGGAGCCAGCTGGGAAGAAATGAGTGCACCAAACAAGGAAGCGCTCTCACCAGATTGCTCCTTCATCAACAGGGTTCAGGAACTTCAAAATGTCGTTTTTAGTTTTCATCATCTGCTTTTCCTTCCTTCATTTATCTATTCCTAATGTAGCCTTAGGTAGCCTACAATATTATCCTTTACTGGGCTTCAAAAATGTAATTGTTGCTTCTTAGATAGAAGTCACTAACAGAATTCTAAAAAATACTTCCTTATGCAACATACCTAAAACCAGCAAATGAGAGTCAATTTCCTATTTTTACCAAAGCAGAAGAGTTGTGAACACTCCAAATTTGTTTGTGAACACTCCTTTGAGCTGAGTGTATCTCTAGATTCCTAATTAAACTAACAAGCAGGACTGTTAACGGATGTCAGAGGTTACAGATAAATAAGTGGACTTTGTTCTGTTAAAGATCTTTGTTGGTTTTCCCCTCCCTCCTGAAAAATGCATTTCCATCTCCTCTGAGTGGTGGTAAACACTGACCCCCCAAGTACACAAACAGCACAAACACTCTACAGACGTTAGGACCCGTGGGAAGTAGGCCAGAATCACTGGGGTTCAGTGGAATCATAAAATAAAACGGAATAAAGAGCTTGTCCTGGTATGAAAAGTATCTGTCATTGTTTGCTTCTCTGGATTGTTACTGCAAGCAGCAACTTGGCTGCAACCCTTCAGAAAGGGCTTCATTGCAGGGACTGTCATCGCTGAGGGGTCCCAGGCCACCAGAGTCTAGTTCTCATGTCCTCATCTGCTGGGAGCAGACGACTTTCCTTCAGCTTCAGAGGGTAATGAGGTTAAAATACGCTGGCTTCAGTCACCACCTAATGCCCTGATGCCCATACCACTTTCACAAGGCTTGCGGCTACGACCCCAATCGCTTTCTACATGTTTTCCTTCACAAGTCTCCCTTGATACACAAACAAAGGAGCGTCTGAAGAAGTGTCAAAAATCAGGGTCCCAAACTCTTCTCTTTCCTTTTTACCACATACCACTTCACAAGAGTGCAGCAGTGCACACAGGCATTAGCAACTGGGGCAGCCTGGGTACCATTTCAAACCCAATCACGTCTCACCTTGTAGGGATGCCAGGCAAGAGCAGCGCATGGCTGAGGCTGAGGCAGCAAAAAGGAGCCCCTTGGGCCCGCACTGCGGCTGCAGGGCTCCCCTACGCGTGCGCACGAGCAGCGTCTAGGGCGCTGGGAGCGTTTCACAGGGGCAGTCTGGCAAGTCACAGATGTCAGGTAGGTAACACAGACATTATTCATAGGCAGTCACTGCCTGCTATCTGCAGATAACTGAATGCAGGCAGAGCAGATTGGAAACAAGGTTGCTTTAAAAAGAAAAACCAAACCAGACTATCTGTCCTCTTAGAGCTCCAGTCATTCCTGCGAACTGAAAGCGGGAAAGACTCAGCCAGCAGTTTTGACACTTTATCAAAATAGCTGCCCAAAATCAAGAATATAGTAAGATAACACAGTACTAACCAGCACTGCGGCAACCTCTGGCCATTGAGTCTGCTTTTTGCTGCAGCTGGAGACTGGCAGCTTTATGTTCCAACCCTTTCCTGATATATGTTTGTGTAATCACTTTTTAAAAATCCATCCTTTCTGATCTACACATTCTATAGTAACATAAAAGACCTTCTGAAAGTTCAACTAGTCATGTGAACATGCCTAGCATGCTTTAAATTTTTTAATTGCATGAAGAAATACAATGAATTTTACTTGTAATTAAAGATTTATATTCATAAGAGTACACACAAAAGTCAAAATAAACATAGTAAGAGCAGCATAAATACCTGACAATACAGAGTTCCTGTATCAGCCCATCTTCCTTTAGTTATAGCTATCACTTCATGATCACATGATATGATATCATGTGTCATATCACACATGATGTGATGTGATATCACGTCACATCACTCATGTATCACATCACACGAGTGATGTGATGTATCACTCCTCACATACATGAGTATGGAAGTGACCAAGTACGTCACTTCCATACTCATGATGTACTGCCTTCTTCGTTAAAGCATGGTGCAACATTAAATAGCTGCAATAAAAATCTCTTCCCTAGGAGCAGAAATGAAACAACTTTTGGCAAGTACTTCATAGCCACAACTCAACTGGATCAAGTTTAATCTGTCTAGCAGATTGTTATCACCAGGCCCTGCGGCTCACAATAATGCCACACCAAATAGCAAGTTTGCTCTCTGAAAGAATATACTAATATTAAAAAAAAAACTTAGTTGTATTCATAATATTCAAAATAAAGTTATTCCACAAAATGTTTGTTAATTTAACCATTAGATTACAAAGTTGAACTGTTAGCAAGATGCTTTACACATATCACTATGACCTATACATAAACTAATACCAGAGCACCACCTTTCAAGCACAAGTTATTTAATTTAAATATTCTAAGACATTTCTTGTCCTCAAGAAACTCGCCTCTGTCAATGCTCAAACGCAGTTCTTGGCAAAGCTAAACAAATCAGCAATGTGGTTTTTGCAGCTGCGCTTCTCTACCAGCCCCCAAATATGAGGCCTCCAGAATCTTCATTAAGAGCACGATAGAGCCACAGTATGAATGAATTATTCTTTCTTTTCATCTTTCCTGCTGGTCTATTTACCTACACATGACTTATACAAGAATTTGTTTATGAACACCAGACCCAAGTTTACACTTGTGGGTATGATACAGATCAAGTGATTAATAACACAACACAGGGGTGTTTACAAAAGTACATGGCACAATGTAGCTGAAGATAAACTTAAGTATTCAAGATCTAATGAGATCTAACAATTTAAGAGGTTGATGATTACTGTGAAGTATTCCTAAAGCTCTCGCTATTGTGCCTTTTGATCTTCTTTATACGTATCATAAGGAGTCATGACACTACTGGGGCATACATAGTTAAGCTCTATTCCTTTGGAAAATGTAAACTCCACTACTGCGGATCCTTTTTCCTGGCACTTTCAAAAGCAAAGTTATATACAACTAGAAAAGGATTCAGAGGATTACGTGTTTCAGCAGAGTAAGAACCAAATGGAAGATTTGATTAGATATATTTTTGTGGATTTTTAAAATCCGAATTAATTTCATCTCACTGATTATCTCATTTTAAAGAGAGGCACAATGTACAAAAATATTTTTTCTTAGATTCTGTTTATAGGGAAAACTTTTTTTTTAAGAACGTATAAAGGATCTGAGGATACCCTGATTTTTTTTCCCGAGAACGTACTCTCTACTTACCCACTCTCTGGAAGAACATCACTAGGTACTTTCATGCTCCCTCAGGAAAAAAAAAAAACAGCTCTGTTTCCAGGCATAAGAGAAGATCTCTGAAAACTCATAGGATGTAGGAGCAGGCACAAAGCCTACTCTAACAAAAGCAGTTGAGTTAGTATGAGAAGTTATCACCTTCAACTCTTTAACTCATCTTTTTAGCAAATATTATCTCCCCATGATGCACAGTTATTTACAAAAGCTGTCTTCCAGCATCTCTCCTGGGCAGGCGTGCCAAGTCTTGGCAGAGGGCAGCGATGACGGCACTGCTGATGGAAAATGAGGAAGGAAGGCCAAGGGTTCTCCCTGGTCCTTCCTGCACCTAACCAGGCACAGTGATCATAGAATCACAGAATGCTTAAGGTTGGAAGGGACCTCTAGAGGTCACCTAATCCAACCCCCCTGCACACACAGGGCCACCTAGAGCACATGGCACAGGACTGCATCCAAGCGGGTCTTGAAGATCTCCAGAGAAAGAAACTCCACAACATCTCTGGGCAGCCTGTTCCAGTGCTCCGTCACCCTCACTGTCAAGAAATTTTTCCTTAAGTTCCTGTGGAACTTTTGGTGTTTCAGTTGTGGCCATTTCCTCTTGTTCTATCTCTGGCCACCACTGAANTGAAAAGAGGCCAGCCCCATCCTTCTCATTGCCTCCCTTGAGGTACTTGTACACACTGATCAGGTCCCCTCTCAGCCTCCTCTTCTCCAGGCTGAACAGGCCCAGCTCCCTCAGCCTCTCCTCATAGGGCAGATGTTCCAGGCCCCTGATCATCCTCGTGGCCCTGCGCTGGACTCTCTCCAGCAGCTCCACATCCCTCTTGTACTGGGGGGCCCAGAACTGGACACAGTACTCCAGATGTGGCCTCACCAGGGCTGAGTAGAGGGGCAAGATCACCTCCCTCGACCTGCTGGAGACGCTCTTCTTAATGCACCCCGGGACCCCACTGGCCTTCTTGGCCACGAGGGCACACTGCTGCCTCATGGTCAACCTGTTGTCCATCATGATGCTCACATCTTTCTCTGCAGAGCTGCTCTCCAGAAGGTTGGTCCCCAGCCTGTCCTGGTGTCTGGGCTTATTTCTTCCCAGGTGCAGGACCGTGCACTTGGCCTTGCTGAATTTCATGAGGTTTCTCTCCGCCCAGTTGTCCAGTCTGTCCCGGTCCCTCTGGATGGCAGCGCAGCCCTCTGAGGTGTCAGCGACTCCTCCCAGTTTTGTGTCATCTGCAAACCTGCTGAGGGAGCACTCTGTGCCTTCATCCAGGACATTGATGAATGAATTGAACAGGACTGGATCGAGGACTGACCCCTGAGGGACACCGCTAACTACAGGCCTCCAACTAGCCTCTGCACCACTGATCACCATCCTCTGAGCTCTGTCATCCAACCAATTCCCCAACTATGTAATGGGTAGCATGTGTTAGCGTCTCTGAAGACCATTCCTATATTAGAAAAATGCAAATAAAAAAAAAATAAAAAGCAAAAACGGAGCAGAAAGGGAGACATGGAACATTCCTGCAGAACAAGACAAAGCAAGACCTACATAGAATGGGATACTGGGGAATTACTGGGGTACAGAATCATGAGAGCCATTTATGTTGGGAATGCTGCAAAGATCTGTGCTGACTACACAGCCTCCTTTTGCCAGTACTGTCACTCATTTAACTTCATGGTGTTCAGGAACCCAAGCAAGTAGAAAGCTTAATACAAAAAATAAAAAACATATATATATATAAAATATATTTGCTGTTGATTTCAGTCTGTAAACCAGTTCACTCTGAGGTCAGACAAGTGACTACAAGGAAAAAGGCAGACCACAGTAGCACTTACCTAAATGGTGCTCTAAGTCAAGGAAACCATGCCCTACATCAGGGCTTTACTTGCCTCTGTTTTCAAAACATTCTCTCTTCACATTCAGAATGACACTGTGACTCTTCCTCCCCCATTGCACTTGCACATTGGGGAAGGAAAAGAGGGAGACACAAAAATAGGCTTACCGGAGCTTGGAACTAGCTGTTTGTATCAGTTGCAAATACTGGATTTTTACTTTTCCAAAGTGACTAGTTTCTGAAACTTATTTCCTAAATCTCCTAAGTCTCTATGATATAATCTTCTCCTACAGTGTTCTTCACATTTTTTTTTTTTTGCCAGTGTTCTCTAAGCATTTTGGAAAGTGAATCTGTGACTTGTGCCAGGATCTGCAGCCCTCCGTGCTTGGAGAGTTTCTTTAGTACGGCACCGGTCCATCCCCTGTGTGCCATGCGTCTATGTGTCAAAATGAAGCCAAATTCATTGGAAGAGAAACTTAATGCATGACCAAGGTAATGANCAGTGTTCTTCACATTTTTTTTTTTTGCCAGTGTTCTCTAAGCATTTTGCAAAGTGAATCTGTGACCTGTGCCAGGATCTGCAGCCCTCCATGCTTGGAGAGGCTCTTTAGTACGGCACCGGTCCATCCCCTGTGTGTCATGCGTCTACGTGTCAAAATTCCAAATTCATTGGAAGAGATACTTAATGCATGACCAAGGTAATGATATTCTATAAAGTATGATCAAAAGAAATCTAACACAGTATAACTGAATCTTAATCAGCTCCCTTCAATGCTTGGAAATATTATTACTTAAGTGGCACTGATTTACTCTCAGGTTATCACGAACTGAAAACTCATCTATTACTTTGATTCAGAGTGGTCTGAATGTGTTGTTAAGCCTTTTTTTTAGGAGGGAGTTGGTTAAATGACCTCCCGCTGTCCTTTCTAACTTGAAGGCTTCTGTGTAAAGTGTCAGCATTTTCACCTGGAGGATGTGGCAGTGGGCACACAGCGCTTATGCTGGATTTGACATTGACAGAAGCGGAAGCTCTAAAATACAGGTCTGAAATTCAATCCCTTCCAATGACTCATGGATGTGAGGAAGACATTTAAGACCGATTATAGTGCCCACATCCATGCTGATGCATCACTCCAAGTCCAGGGAGAACATGCTTGAAACACCGGAGAACTTGACCTTGGCAGTTTTCCCTATAGAAGTGGTTATGGGTGTATGAGCTGCTCCTGCTTGAGTGGGTCCTGGAGGTCCAGTTGTTTCCTGAGGAGCTCGGCACTTATGCAGAGCTAGCCCTGGAAGTGGACAAATCCTGCTCAGCTCAGGGCTATGCTGCCAGTTCCTTACTAACTCCAAGCCATTATCAGTCATCAAGTCATCCCAAGCTCAAGTAATCAATGCCTCACTATAAGCCTGTTTCTATTCAAATAACATGAAGAATTGTTTGAGAAGTAGATAGGGTATTTTCTCCTCTTTCTCCTCGGTTTCTCAATTAGTTGATCTTTACCACTTGCATCTTTACTGACGATAACTAAACTACTGCATTCCCATGAGTACCATTTTCTGGAGTCTACATTTCCATAAGCACAACTGAACTCAAGTCCTTGAGAAAGACAGGAGTAGACCTAAATCTGAATAAAGTTAACCAGTGACAGGAAAGAACATATAAAATACCTTAGATACAGAATATATCATTATGCAATAGGTTTAAATTTCTACACATCTTCCCAGCAGACTCCACTGACAAGAGGAAAAAAAAAAAAAAGCTGCACATCCTGGTTTGAAGTTCTTGAAAACTTTATTTTTTTTTTTTAAGTAGAGATGAAAAATGCTTTCAGTAGAACAAATACAATCTTGCACAAATCTGAAGTAGTAATCAGGATTTGCCAGGAGCTACTCTCAGTAGCTTACAGTCTTCTATAGCAACAACACAATAATTACAGAAAGAGGTAAAAAAAATAAGGTAGAGGAATGGGTGCAGCTTAGAAATATTAATAAAGTATGAACATTTTTAAAAAACATCTATTTCTCCTTAAATAGCATGCTTTGCTTTTCTTAGAGTGCAGATATTTGGTGAAAGGAGGCAGCCTGAAGGCAGAAGCTTCCAAAACTGCTCCCAGTAGTAGTCCAAAGGCTTCATAAAGTTGATTTTTTTTCCTCTGCAAGGTAAATATGTTTGAAGGTTTCCTTCAAGAGGAGCTTGAGGAACTAAAAACTATAAAAACTGCAAAGCTGGATATTGATCGAGCACACACACAAAAAAAAAAAGCAACCCACCTACACATAGCTACGGATTCTGCAAAAAGGACAGTGCAACAATATCTTTGAGTTACAAAAATGTTTTAAAAAGTAGTCAGAGAAGTACTGTGTGGAGATAAAGATCAGCAGAGGTCTAAGTCCTCAAAGAAACTCATTAGAGCATTCAGAAGGAAAAAAAGACCTACATCCTAAAAAAAGATTAATTGAAAAAAACCTTTTTATTTCAAGAAACATCTTTGACGTTTATTATAAGCTTCTGTGAAGGGAAAGATCTGCCTACTTTTTGAAAAGGCTATACAAGTCCCAATAAAGACATCAAGCTATTTCTAGAAACAGGAAAAGGAGATCAGAAGCGAACAGAGATAAGACCCACTATGCAATAGGGACATTATTCTACACAGAGAAGCTACAGTTAATCTACCCTATAATTTCACTCCTAACAGAGCTTCCAGACTTGATCACTGCTGCCTTGTCACCTTCTGCCCCTACAATAGTGACATTTGTAAACAAGTCATTGTATAAGGAAAAACTAAGGAGTGATTACTTTTGAGTAACACTAGAGCCACATCTTAACGTAATCCACTTACAAGCAACTTATCAAGGGGATAACAGGGAAGGGGAAAACACGGGTAATGGAAGGAGTAACCACCAGGGTGCAGATGTGTTGATGGCTCTGTGCAAGCCCTGCCAAACACTGGGTGGCACTGGCAGACCCTCCTGGAGCCTAACGAGACTTGCTGGAGTCTTTGCATGCAAAGAACAACACATCTAGAGCGGTGGTGGAGGGGGCAGCATAAGATCCAAAGGATATTAAGATGATAATCATATTTATACCACTGGTTTCTTTGAGCCTACGAATCTTGTCAATCTTCAGCTTCCTCTATCCATAGCACAGATTATCTATGTCAAATGTCAACTGCAACCTGAGTGCCGGTATTAATACTATTTTTTTTTTTTGTATTCCTGGATTACTTCTGAAAAATACCTACATGGATTACATAGAGAGTTGTGCTGCCCGCTCAGAGGCGGGAGATGTTACCTGATCAATACAGGTTTCCTAAAATTTATGCTAGAAACCCACATGCCGGCAGCCTGTCATGCCCTGGAGGCATGTGTCATGCTGCCAGACACGATTAGAGTGTGATAAGAGAAGAATTTTTAAAGACAATGTACAGGAAGCTGCTTGGGTATTACATCTTATCAACAGAATCTACTTCTGCTTTTGTAATTAATAGGAAATGGTCACCGTCAATCAAAACATTGCTTTTACAGCAAGTAACTCAATTACTGCTTGGAGTGACACTTCCTTATGCTAAGCTGCAAATAAAAGTATAGGCACTTCTCTGAGTTTGAGTTTCATCCTGTGGATTCTGAATCTGAATACAAATTTGTTACAAAAAAAAATGATTTCCACTAGCATTTTTTAGAAACCTGTTTAAAAGGTAAGGGCCATTTCCATCCCTCCCTCATTCCGAAGGCTTCCTGTCTATCTGTTATGCAAGTAGTCTTAGTCCTAGCAATTCATTATTCACAGTCTTTTGGGGCATGTTATTTGCAACTTTGTCCCTTGAAGTCACTTTCTGGAGCAGCTTTCTCAGGACCCAGATGTTGATCATAGGCTTACGGTGCTTTTCCAGTATCTCCTGAAGCCGCTCCAAGTGCTGCTTAAGTTCAAAGAATCGAGAGCTAAGTTGCAATGTTATTGCAACTTAGCTTTATTTAGGCTAAGCTTAACTTTAGGCTTTTATTGCTTCATCACATTATATTTTTTCCTTTTTTAACTTCTGATTATTTGAAGTTCTGCACCATGTGATGAGCACCATAGGCTACTTCTATCTTAATGCTCAAATGATTGGGTTTTTTTTAATCATTATTTTTTTTTTAAGCAGTTGTTCAGCACTGTGTACTTCTCTACAATTTCAATGCCTCATGATGCATAACAAAACTAATACCAGAGCTGAATAATGCATCACTGATGGAAAAAAATAGTCACATTTTCTAAAAACACAGGGCAAGAGAGGTGTTTCTCTTCACATAAGAGGAGGAATTTTGAGTCTCTCAGTCCGGACTTCACTTTATTTAAACATCTAGTAAGATGCTTAGCATTACAAGTCTAAGTCCTGACCCAAGGCCTACCCTGCATAGCAGGAAACACACATTCCATAGTAGCTCTTACTTCCACATCCTATGTTGCATCTTTCTGTTTCAACATCAATATTACACTTTTGCCAACGCTAGTTACTGCACAGTAAATCTCAGAGGAGTCAATGTTTTCTTTACAACCAACTCCTGACGTTAGAAGTTATTAAAAAGCAAGCAACTTTCAGACAATATGATGAACATGAGGATTTGCAGAATCTGCAAGGCAAATATTACACCCTAGCTCCTCCTAACCTCTTCTGCTTTTAAGACAGTGTTGGGGTTTGAGAAAGCCCAAGGCTTTCATTAGCACCCATTAGCAATTCCAGGGCACCTTTCAGCACCATGGCACCAGGAAGGGGAGGCAGTACCAGGACAGAGTGTACCAGGCCTAAGTGACAGGGATCTAGGCAAGAACTACATTTCAGTCCCAAACAATAGGGCAATAGTAAAATAAACCTCCAAAGGCCCAGCCAGTTTATATCAGCAGTTTATCATTACGGCAAACCCAGACACAATTGTGAACAAGAGGTTAAAATTAGATTTTTGGATGTCATCAGACCTTCTTTTCAGCACAGAGGAGAGAGGAGACAGTAACATCACATGGAAACCTTCGTGCTTGGAATTTGCATGTAATTGGAATACAGCAGCAAAACCAGGAGGAAAAGACATTCAAGATGCACAATACAGAGGCAGAATGAGGACAGCAGGACTCCTTGAGGAGAGGTTAGACTGCTGTGTACAGACGCCTCGTAAAACACTTACCAAGAGCCTGTGCATCGTGCAGGAGAATGTTAATTGTTTACAGGTTCTCGGAGCTGGAGGACTTGGATAAATACCAGGAAGTGGCGTCCAGAAAGTCCATTGTAAAGTGAGAGGAACCGCTAGAGGAGGCACTTTCATTTAAGCCCATCCTGCTCGTTTCGAACCGAATTATTTACCCTTGAGAGTTTCCTTTCCCAGGACTGAATTCTAGGAGCAAAAACACTGAAAGAAACTTCTCTTGTGGGAGGAAGGCCATATACATGGAAGACAGTCATTATTTGGTGGTGCTCTAACCAGTATTTCTAGAAGATATTAAAAAAAAAAAAAAAGAGGAGAGAGAGGGGGGGAGAGGGGGGGAGAGAGAGGGGGAGGGGGGGGGGGAGAGAGGGAGGGGGGGGGGGCG
>VWPW01032663.1:320237-332841 GCA_013389825.1 Crypturellus undulatus | reverse complement strand
GAGAGAGAGGGAGACAGAGGGAGACAGAGGGAGACAGAGGGAGACAGAGGGAGAGGCCTTCTAGTCTACTTGGGAAAGGCTTCAGTGCCTCACATTGGTGATTACCATTATCACTTTTGCTTTACATCCCTAGCATGAAGGCTATAAAGTTAGTAATACTTTTTGCTGTAACAAGGATTTAGTAAACTCTCAAATCATTATGCCTAATTTTCCAAAAGCATCACTATTTTTAAATAGTATTCCCATTGCACTTCTTCCCCATTTCTCCTCTGCATAATCACATTTTCTGAACCCTCACAAAAATATTTTTGTCCACACGTAATCTCACTCCAGTGAGGCAGGCTCACTCTACAGGAAGCTCAGCTGCAGCCTCTGACATGTACATGGATCCTACCTGCTTGCCAGTCTTTGGCTGGTGCTCCTCCCACCTTGCAGTCTTGGAGAGGTGACATACACTTCAGTTGGACAGTCCAGACCACCTAAAACCTCTGTTAAACTTTCCGAGTGCTCCTTTCCTTTCCAGGGCTGCAGAGGGAACACAGGGCAACCCTAGCCTGTATATGAAGCCAGAGTAGTCAGCAGGCCTGATTTAACATCTGCCACCTTTTCCTTTAAAACCCTAAACAGTCTTTCATAAGAGAACACTGCCTAATGACAAGTGTGCGTACACAAGGAAGCGCAAATGCTTACCTTCCATCAAAAAATACATTTCCTCTGTTATTTCAGGTAGGCCTATCTTACTCCTGTATCTGCAGGACCTGCTCACTTCAGTGCAAAGGCTCTCCAGGAATGAGGAAGATAAGGACATACTCTGTAAGAAGTTCAGCAAAGCCCATTTTCTTCCCCCTCTGCTGTCTCTGGGGTCTGGTTGAACGAGTCTGAGCAGCTTACCCGGGGCTTGGAGATAGACTTCAAAGGGCTGGGTTTTCCTCTCCTATTGTCTCTTGTTTGGGGAGCCGCTGTTATCAGGTTGTTGTCTCCATCCATTCAGAGATCCCACAACAGCTCCCAAAGCAACAGGCAGTGCAGGTTGGTGGAGTTCTTTGGTGGTCAGGGGGCTTTCCAAGGAAAGTTGTTTATGTATAAATCAATCCTGCAGGTAAGGAGCAACAGCCTAGCACAGAGCTTGCTTAGGTTGGGCTCTTCTGCTACCCAAACTATTTGAGAAGGCTCCATTTAGGATCTCATGTTCATGAGCTGTACCCACAAAACTCCTCCTATATAACAACTCCATCTATATTGCACAGTAAAACAGCAGTGCATCACCCGAGATGCTCATGGAAAGATACGTTTGGGTATATGGGCTGGGATCCTCATGCTTGCTTTTTAGTTGGTTTTGATATAACTTTGGACAGTGGCTATTTCACACAAGACACAACAAAGCCAGGAATGGTTAAAAAAGGGGGAGATGTATTCCTTATTTTTGCACTGGCAGATTTTCGTCTATTCTGTAAATCCATTCATTTTGCTCATTTCATGTAGAATTATAATAATTTGAGAGAGAAAGAGAGAAGGAAGGAAAAAAAAAGTATGCTTCTGTGCTTTTGTCATTCTCCATGTCACAGAAAGCGTCAAAAAGTTTACTGAAAAAAAAGAGTGATTTCATCCCCGTTTCTGCGCTAGAAGCTTTTCAAAGCTTCTAGCAAGCTCCTGGTTCAAGAGATATTATTTTGTTTCTAAACTTCAATGAAAGATCGATGTGCTACCGCGTCTCAGTTCCCCCTTCTCTCCAAGCACCTACGAGGGAAGCACGAGCACTCCAGGCCTAAGAGTGCCACCTAGTGACTCCTCTTACTGCTTCTGAAGGCTGCAAGTTGTTTCTTCAGCCGCGCCGTGTGGCCGTGTTCCCCCTATCAACCCTCCTCGTTTTGGCTCACACCAAACACCGACTTGCTTCTGCTATACAAGTCACCCGTTTTCCTTGAAGCAATGCCACAAGCAGCAGTACTCTGCTGGATTGCTGTTTTCTTCAAAAGTTCATCATTCTTGAGATAAACAGGAAGGAAAGCTAACATTTTTGCTTTTGCTCAAACGTTTATTCAACTTTGGAATTAAACAGCCAAGAGAAATCACAGAGAATTCTTCACTCTTGAAGACCACATCATGTTTTTTCCCCCCTCCAAGATCACCAGACCTCTGCTGGGGGCCAATGACAGGTTCTTCCACTGAAGGCTATGAGCTTTCTGTATCTTATGAAAGATTTAATAGGTAATGGTCAACTTATTTACTACACTGGAGCCTGCATACAGTGTTTGTCTGACTGAATCTGCTGAGTTATCCATCTGTTAGAGTATGCCACCCTCTCATCCCTTTCCTTCAAAGGATCTGGTAAAAACAGATCCCAGGTGAGACAAGTCTGGTTGTCTTTACAAAAAAGAAAACACGTATCAGAGCTCAAATCTTCTATTTCAGTATTTAAATTAAAAAACAGACAAACAAAGCTTTATGATTCACTCTAGATATTTTTCATCCACCTGGGTTTGGGGTGCTCATCATCATTTTTCCTCCTGACACCCCGCACGACAGCAAACTCAGGGACCCAGTTATGCTTCCAGAGCCAGGCATGTTGTGCCCTCCATGCTTCTAGTGCACTTTTTACCACTGGCTCAACGACAACAGAAATGCTCCAGTTTTGGGGGTGCTCCCCCAAGCTGACATTCAGAAATATATTTCTAACTGCTAGTCCTAAAGATCTTTAACATGTTATGAAAGATAACTATTCAGAAGTATTTCTACTTCAAAAACAGAGTCCTGTCTTGCAGAAGTGTGGCACCATCAGCTTTGTAGTTGTTGAAATATTCCTCAAAATTGCCATATGAAGTTCAGGCTCTCTATCTCTTGAAACACAGCTCCATTCCCAGAGGTCAAGTTTTATGTATGTCAGCCATTCCCACACACAGCAGAGGTTCCTGAAGCCTCTTCAGAGACTCTATCTCCTATTACTTTCAGATATGACAATAACTTTGAGGAGTTGTTAACCGCTGCAGCTAATAAAAGTTCAAAAGAAAACTCTTCTATTCCAGTATCTTTTCAATGGAGGACTATCCTGCTTCATCAATGTAGCCGATGAGATGCTCAGATTGCTCTACAAATATGTCAGTCTTTCTTCAAGCCCACTGAGAAAGATTCTTTTTGTTTTTGAGTGTTTTCTTCTTCTCGTTTACCTTGCATTCTGCAGCTTATGCTTAGAATAGTTTCTCTTCCAGCCAAGCATTCAAGCTTCTGTAAGAATTATCCCCCAAACAGCTTAAAATGCTGCAAAACAGTATTACAGAATGAATCTCAAATCCAATAGATTAAAAGCAAACAAACCTGATCATCACAGAGATCACCTGCAAATCTCCCTTTCTGAAGGTTGTCACTTGCCTATTTGGCAGCAGAGATTTACCTTGCAATTCTCATGGGAAGCATCTGTGATTTACATACATGATTTAAATAGCATATTTAAGATAACTCCAATGGAGCACAAAGGTAAGAGAGATGTTAAATAAGAGTATATTGGATCAACAAGCAATGTATCTGTCATATCCTAGATTTTTCTTCTCTGCCCCACCGCACTCCAAATCAACTATGGTACAAGCACTGCTGTGCACGTGATCCTCAACAGCAGCAAGTAAACTGCAAATCTTCTTTTAGAATCCCCCTTACCATGTTACCTCAGTGCCAGGAAACCACACCTCAAAAGATTCCAGTTAAAACTAAAATCCATTTGCTGTGATGGACTCCAGTGCCTACAGAAGATTTTTCCCCGTGAAAACATTGCAAAACTTCTAATTTTTGGAACTTCTGTGATCTCCACGGCTACCAAAGCAGGTAGAGGAGAGGTCCGCAGCACTGCAGCCCTGCGCAGCACAGCAAATGTCTGTGCGATTTTTTTGTCCCCAGGTACTGAGCTTAGTTACCCAACACCATCACCCACCAGCACCCACCTGCCTGTTCCCTCAGCAGGCGCCTCAGTTTAAAGCTTCAAACAGCACAAGGACTAAAGACTCTTTACTCTCACCTTAATGAAGTTAGATATAAACTTTAAGTGATATACTAAAATTCTCAAGTTTTAAGAGACTCCCTTGTGAACACTCTAGCAGGCAGGGAGAGAAGAAAAAAAAAAAAAAGGAGGAAAAGTATCAAGGAAGCCAATAGACCTAGTTCGAGTTAGAATACGTTACCAGAGTCAACTACTTAATGTTATTTTTTGAACTATAAAAACAGGCAGTCAAAGCAACGTTTCAGTTAGGTAGAGAATACTGCATTAATTTCAAAATCTAAGTAGTGGTGAAGTTGGAGTCTGCTGTACCAGTTAATGAATGAGGTGACTGTTTTCAAAGATATCCACACATGTATAGATCATAGCCAACATGAACAGTTTTTACAGCACTGCTGTATAATCTCATTCAGTTATTTGACTACCGATGGTAATTAAGGACCATAATCCATTGCCAAAAAATAAACAAATGTGAGCAACCACTATATCTTTGGCAATAGGAGAAATTGTGCGTGGATAGTCCAGGTTTATTGCCAAGTATTTAGCTGTGCAGAGAAAAAAACGAAAGTTAAAATAAGTTCTTCAACGTGTACAAAACATAAGAATGTAGCCAAACACTTGACAAGCACGTGAACACAATAACAGCTGAAAAAAGTTTAATTTATGCAGTTAATTTCTTTTTAGTTATCTAGGTTCAAGACCTAAGTTTCAGAGATGCGAACTAATAAAGCACTAGAAAAGTGCAACAGAAGTTAAAGTTTCATGGATATATCCAGGTTTCTTTCCTTTGGGACTTGCAAAGGAATAAAGCTACACTCAAGATTTTGTAGAATCTGACCCTACTAAGGTAAGTACTTTACCATATATGTCAGTTATTAGCTATTAAAACGGATGCTGTAGTACTGAAGGGTTAAAGCAAAAGATGTGTGTCATGACTAGGGGTACCAGCTATAATGTATTGTATATGAAAATGAAACATTATGTATGAATAGAAACAAATACAGCAACTGATATCTATGAAATAAAGTTACACTGAACAATTTTAGGTTAACCAGACTGGTTTAAAGGTAGAAAGCAGGGCTGGATTCTCCTCTCACCCCATTTCATATGTCTTTACTTTCATTGGTTTCAGTGGAGTTGTTCACAATTTATGCTATTGTGAGAGGATAATCAAGCCTTGTGCGTTCAAAAGAACACTGTAGACATGTTTCCCAGAGTGCAGGGGGAGATTTAAAAAAAAAAAAAAAAAAAGAAGCTTGGGCTTAGTATTAAGAAGTCAAAAGTCAAAAGCACACTTATAAAATTGTAGATAATTAATTATAAAATCAGCATTAAAGTAAAATTTGGAAGTGCTACATTTTGTTATTAATAGATAGCTTCTACTCATGTTTTGCTGCGAGATTCTTTTCCTAGCAAAGACCAGAAGATTTTCCATTCCTAGAAACTGGGAATAGGAGGTCTGAACTACACTACTAGAAGACTGTGCCTGACGACTGCTCACATTCAAAGTAAAATGGAAGGTTTTTCAAACTTCAGGATCAGAAAAGTAATACGGTAGTAGTCTAGAAAAAGCAATGTTTATCCTTGAAATTCAAGTCTAACAGAGTCCTCATAATGCCTATACCAAAAAAAAAAAAAAAAAAAGTTCAACAACAAACAGACTATTACGGTAACTACCTGTATGGAGATGCTCTTCCTTCACCTTTATCTCTGTGCCTAACTTGTTTCACTGGTCACAGACTTGTTTTTAAGTCTCATCCTTTATGCTAGTAGGAAGACATGTCTGCAGTTCCCTTTTTATAACAGAGTCCAGATTCTCTTCCCACAGTGCCATTAGGTATTGACTGACTAAATGCACAGTTATATGAAAGAGATTTGACCGCCACCACTGAGAAAACAAGCTCTGTAACTAAAGATCTACCTGTTCATGAGAGTAGTTCTTTCAAAGCCTCTGGAAACAAGCCTAATGCTATCAGTAGAAGGATAGAAAGGGACCCAAGAACAAGCATACTCTTGAATATCCAACTTGAGTGTTCCCAGGTCAGTATTTAGATATTGAACACTGATTATATGCCTGGGTAAAAGCATCATTAAGTGAAACAGCTGCCCGATATCACCTTGGTTCCAAAATCAAGCCTACCTAGTATACCAGAGCCAAGAAATTCCCATCACATTGCTGTCTCATCACAGCACCATCTAAACATTAACTTCTGGACATGCTTGGCATCAAACAGCTCAAGAGTGTTTATGAACAGCAACCATGGTACAAAGAGTAGGGTTCCCAATACATGAAATATGGTGACATTAAAAACAAAGTCTCCAAAATCAAAGCCTAAAGAGCAGCAGACTCAGAACTAGACAGAACTCTTGAGTATCAAGAGATTACATGCAGAAATCTATAGAAATCTGAAAAGCAATAAACATGCAGCAATGAAATAGATGCCTGCTGGTCACTGTGGCTGCTTCAGTTCAATTAAATACCTGTATTGCTCAAGTTAAATATATTATCAGTTACTCTAAAGGTCTACATAACTACAATTTCTTATTACCTGAAATCCCCCAAAGATTGACTTTCCAAGCAGACTGACTGTATGGAAGGTGAGGCTCAGCATGCATCAGACATACAAAGAGCTAGATAGAGTACTACTCAGCTGGGTGGCCTACCCAGCAGCTCAGTAGCCTACCCAGCAGCACGTCCCTCGTGCCTGGTTCAGAGGGGCTTTCCTGGCAGATTTTTGGCAGTCCATGTTCACTCACAGCAACAACTGGGGCTCACTCTTATCGTATTAATACTCTCCTTAAGCAAATGCAAGCTCTCTAACTTTACCCTCAAAAATGCCACCCTTCTCCAAACCCTTCCCAAGCCAGCTAGTGCCTCTGAGCTGACCAGAAGTCTGGGATGAGGCCTCAGCTAGGTCCTGTAGTGACATGACTGCTTTTTCAGGTAGGTCCTATTTCTTTCACACTAATAGCACTTCATAACAGTTACCTGCTGAAGACCAAACCAACTCTGAATCGTTGAGAAGCAGAACAAAGCTGGGGGCATCCTGATAAGACTAGAAATTAAGTACGTTTCTAGTACGTCAATATAGAGGAGAGTCTGGTCTTTCCACACATTTGGCAGTACTCAAGACGGTTGTTGGCTACTGGCCCACCAATCCGCTTAGGCTTAAGTTCCTTTGCACTCACTTTATATAATTAATTTTGTTAAATATAAACATATCCTCTGTATGTTGCCTTCCCTTATTCCATATGCACAGACCTAACTCATTTCAGCCCTAGCATGAAGGGGAATTCAATATTTATCACATAGATCCACCATGCTTTGCAAACAAGGCAGAAGAATCTCACTATGAAGTTATCCATATGATCTCTCTGATGAGCAAAGCATGAGAAAACAGTTCAAAGCTCCCAGAAAACCATATGTATACTTTTACAAAAGACATCTGCAGTGAGGTTCTAAGCCCAACATCATTCATTTGACAGTTTGTATACAGAGATGCAAATATGCTTGGTTCAAGCACTTCATTTTCATAAAAAGCATATTTTAAAAGTATATTAATAACACATTTTGAGTAGCTATCTCAGCATTTGAAGCTTGTATTACTCTAAGAAAATACTGAATCATGAGACGGTAGTACTTTTCTGGGTGTAGCTTCAAGTAAAAATATATTCATCATAAACCTACACATAAATATGTTTTTTTAAATATACAAACTGTTTTTGAACTTCTGGCTGATTAACACTTGAGTCTAAAAAGAGATCATTAGAAACCATCTTTGTTCTAACGCACTGTTCTTTAACATACTTGACACCAAGTCTGCTTTTACTGTGGTTAGACAAGTTGATCCACACTCGAAAGTTTTAAGGCAGCTCTCAATGAGGGTTTGTGGTGCTACTGGCATGGGTGACGGGCAAGGGCATAATCCAGCTAGCCCCTGTGCTTGGCTGGTCGGGCAAGAGCGACGGGAGCAGGGGCTCCGGGCAGACCTCCACTGAACTAGTGTCCTTCCTCCACAGGAGGACCTCGTCAAGGAAAAGATCATATGAGGGCAAGATGGATAAAGCTGAAGAATTGGTGCTCGTGTCAGGAAATTTTATATTGCTTGAGTGAGGAGCACTGCTCTACAGCTCCTCAAAACACACATCTTTCCAGTACCCTCATCACAGAAGATTTATTTAAGGACTCAGTTTCACAGTTCTAAGTATAACTGTTTGATTTCAGTCACAAAAGAATAGGGAGGTAGAAGGCAGCTCCCACTGCAAAAGATGCAAGAACTCTGTCATGCAGGATAATAAGAATCCTTCATTGCTGCATTTGTACAGAGCATCTTTTCTAGAAGAACACTTAAATACAACTGAATACAATTGGAAACAAAAGTGTTTGAACAATGTAGATTCCATTTAGAAGCAATTTAAGTGGCTAGTATCACCCCATTTTAGAGAAAAAGTAAAAGCTACAGGTTTCCTTTTTTTTTTCCTCTTCTCTCTGTGTGTGTGCCATGATAGTGACATATGCTGATTTCCAATCATGCTGGTTGCAATTACACATGTCAGAGATCAGTATGAAGTCAGAGCTGTAGCTGCTCATATGAAGGTGACAAAGATTAGATACGGATTTGGCATGTTGCCCTCACAGTCTTCTAGCTCTGAGATCGTATAATATTGAGGTTACTTGATGCAAGACTAGATTTAAGACTAGAAGGTAGTGAAAGTGGTTATAAAAATACCACAAAAAACAAGATTTATTTAAAATAAAAGCAAAGCAACCATATTTCAATACTTGGAAGGCATTTGAAAATGCTTTTTTGGCATGCAGCTGCTCCATGAAGTCAATATTGTCTGTAACTGAAAACAGTTCAAACCCCTGTAATTTCAAGTTGTGGGATCTATGCTCAGAGAACAGAAAGGCAACTGCATAGAACTGTCATGCATGGAGTGTGCTTGCAGGTTTATATCTATAATATTTATCAGCTTATTGCCAACTACAGATATATAGGGCAAGGGAAGAGACACAGAATGAAGGAGAGGTACACAGAGCAGAACTGCAAGAACTATCGGGTGCTATAAATCAATGTTTCAAACAGCTCTTAGACAGGAGTACATGACTTGAGGACAGAACAACTGAAACACAGTTCCAGCTTTTGTTGATGTGTAATCCAGGGGAAACAAAAGGCCTGTCGGAGGGATTTTCTACCACAGGTTTACTAGCCTGAAAAAAAAAAAACTCAGCTTGATAGGTTCAAACTGATCTTGAAAAGCAGCTCGGCAGTCTTATGGTTACATCTGAGAACTTTTTAAAAGTTAGCATTGTAGGCACAGATCCAATAAAAGGTAAACTAGTAAGAAGCTGTCATTTAAAGATATTTTTAAAATATTAAAAGTGTTTTTATTGGCTCATACTTCTTATCTCTGGACACTTCACTCATTGTGAAGATTTAAACAAGAACTTCCTTGCCCAGAAACATGCTTGAGAAGTGTTGTTGGTTCATGCTGAGGGGCCATTTACTTATTCAATTTCTCTAGGAAATTAAAGCATAATGTATCTCATGAACAATATATATAAAAAACTACAAAGGCACAGGAAGAATTATTGCAGAATACTTGAGAAGCTTTCTTCAATAACTGGAAATTTTCTTTGACAATGAACTACTAGTTAAAGATTGCTTTTGCAAAAACTATGTCATTTTGGCAAACTGAAGGGATCTGCTTGCTCTCTGGGTACTTCTGCCAGAAGCGTCCGGACTCCAGTGCACTCTAACTTGTAAAACATCTTCCCATCATTCTTCAGGCATAAGGTAGGAGGAGGANCTTCAATAACTGGAAATTTTCTTTGACAATGAACTACTAGTTAAAGATTGCTTTTGCAAAAACTATGTCATTTTGGCAAACTGAAGGGATCTGCTTGCTCTCTGGGTACTTCTGCCAGAAGCGTCTGGACTCCAGTGCACTCTAACTTGTAAAACATCTTCCTTCCCATCATTCTTCAGGCATAAGGTGGGAGGAGGAAAAGGGGAGGAACTGCACGGTTGTCTCTTTCCAAGCTGGTTCTTCCCATTATGCAACTCCTAACACAAACAAGTTAAGCATACAAGTAAAAGTTACTCGTTTCTATAAACATTTCCAGGAGCAGGACCTAAGTATGTATTGCTTACAATGAGCACATACTAACCTCAAGTTTACCTCTGTTTAAAAAGAGCATAAACAGAAAACAGAGCTGGCCAAACTGAAGCTTAATCCTCAATGTAAGAGCTCAGACTGAAGATTGATATAAGCCACGTGGTCATTACGCATCCATCCAGGCCAAGGGTTCTTAATGCAATACTATAGAACCATCAGAAATGTTTGCTTTCTTGTTATAAGCATAAAAAGCAACTGTTACAGAGTATGTTATTTTATAACCCACAGACAAAGTGATATTTTTACTTCACAACAACATAGTGGTAAAAATCAGAAAGAAACCCCAGCTTGTTTGTTTTAAATGGACTCTACCATTGCACATGTAATTAGCTCTGGAATGCACAAGACAGTATCCAAGCAAACAGAGCCTTTAAATTTAAGTGCAACTCTCAATCTGCTCCGTCAGAAGTTCTGTGGAGCACTTGCTGACAGAACATTATGCAAGATGCGTGTTACAGGGAAGGACTTTTAGACTGGGCTACGAAGGCTGGAACACCAGAAAGGGTCAGAGCAATCTGCAAAGACATAACACAAATCAATCCCATTCAAATTACTCCAGAAAACGTAGACACTGATTAGCATAGAAGTTTCACAGGAAAACAACGACAAAGTAAAAGCCATCTGATTTTCATATGCTAATTAATGAAATATGCCAAATTCATTTAATCTCTTATTATAACCATAGGGGGAGACAGACCAAACTCTTGAAGTTCTGAAAAGCCAAGTCATTAGCATGCCAAGTCATCCTTCAGATCTCCCTCTTACATACAGATTTACATTCCCAACTTATTATATATGTAAGTAAAACTTGGCTTCCCTCACTCCCATTTCTCCTTCAGAAAACACTTGCTATTTCTACTCAACTATTCTCAGTGTCTTATTAAATGTTGTAACGAACCAGTTTGCTTGGAGGGGGCGAAGGGGGCTGAAGAACATAGAAGCTGCTTTTTCCAAAAGCTCAATTTAAATGTTTTAGTGTCCCTAAAATGCAGAATAAATTAATCTAGAACATGATTAAAAACATTCTTGCACATGTGCATGGAAATCCATGCATAGTTTATAACCTGTTCCTTTAAAATTCAGGTAACATTTTCTAGCCATTTCTTGGCTTTCTAAACAAGAAAAGGATTCTGATATTTATGTAAGATTCTTCTCGCTTAAAAATCTTAAATTGAAACAGATTTTTAAAAAACAATTACCTTCTTCAGAATTATCATACTACAGGATATTAGGAAAAACCAGACTCTCCTGTTGCTTTTACTCACATCTGACTCCAATCTTAATAGTTCAGCTATTAACCCTGTAAGGTCCCCACATACACACCTTGTCCAGTTTATGTTAAATTTTTTATACGGCTGATCTGGGCTTACTCATTACAGAGCCTTTTGTTATGCAGAAAGGGTGCAGCTCCATGGACCTTGATTTACAGGACACAATTAACCGTTTTGCTGTCAGATCAGAACCGAGCTCATCCCGGGAGCTGCTCTGAGACATGGAAGGATCCGTCACGGCCATAGGAGCTCCTGCTCTCCTCCTTCCCATTCCCTTTCCAGACCTGCTCTGGTGATCGTTGGCTCGGTGACATTTTTGGACGAAAATATGGCCAGTAAAGGCGTAACACAAATAATAATATTTCCTTCAGTAGTTAAACAGAAATAAAACGGGGGCGGGGGGGGAGGAGGGGGTGAGTTCCTAGAAAAAAAAAAATCCCAATAGCCACTCCGAGTTCGCCCTAGCTAAACAAGCGGCGCAAGGACAAACCTGGCAAACTTTCCTAGGAGCCGCGCGAGCCGTCTGCCCGGACGCCCCTCGGGCTCCGGCGCGGGGCGACGCGCGCTGCCAGAGGCTCTGCGCAAACCTCCCCCGGCGCCGCCAGCGCGGAAGGGGCTGCTCGAGGCCGAGGCACCCCCCGGCGCGGGTAAATATTGTCCGAGAAGGGGCCGGGCGGAGAGGGGCAGCGCCTCTTCCAGCGCCCTCCGAATCGGGGGCGAGAAAGGAGGGAGAATACACAAACAAGCAGTAACTTCAGCCGCGCTTCGGGCGCATCCCGCGGCTGTCAGAGCGCTGCGCCCCGCGGAGGGAGCCGCGAGGATCCAGTGCTGCCCCATGCCGAGCTCCCCGCCGTGCGCAGCCGGCGGCTCGGGGCGCCCGCTCCCGCTAGGGCGCCGGACACGCTCCTGCCTCATCCCCGGGGGCGGTTTAGCGGCCGCAGCCCCAGCCCCTGGAGCGGAGCCGCCACTCACCCTGCGGAGCCGCAGCGACGTATTCCCAGTGACAGCCCGGCAGGAGCTCCGCTCCGCGCTCCCCGCAGCGCTCAGCGCGGCCGGCCGAGGAGACCCGCCGCAGCAGCCGCCTNCGGCAGGAGCTCCGCTCCGCGCTCCCCGTAGCGCTCAGCGCGGCCGGCCGAGGGGACCCGCCGCAGCAGCCGCCTGCAGCAGCCGC
>VWPW01032663.1:123841-320154 GCA_013389825.1 Crypturellus undulatus | reverse complement strand
TCCCGCGGCGCCCATTGGCTGCCGCCCGCCGCGCGCACCAATCGCCGCCCGCTAAACTCGGCGGGGCGGGACGGCCGCCGCGGGGGCGGGGCGTGCGCGGCCGTTGGGCGGCCGTTGGGCGATGTGTGGGGGGGCCCGGTGACAGGGCCGGTGAGTGAGCAGGAGGGGTGCTGCCTGGCGCCTGAAGTTCACCGAGGCGCAGCCGAAATCCCAGGACCCTCCTCGTCGCCCTTTTTTTTTCTTTTTTTTTTTCTTTTTTTTCCTTTTTTTCTTTTTTTTTCTTTTTTTTTTTTTTTTTTTTTTTTTTCTTTTTTTTTCTTTTTTTCTTTTTTTTCTTCTTTTTTTTCTTTCTTTTTTCTTTTTTTTTTAACGAGGCAGAAGGGTTGGAAAGCAGGAAGAGGAAGGGGGAGACTCCCTCTTTCAATTTCCCTTGATCAAACGGAGCTCTGAAGCCAATTACTCCGCTCCTTGCCTCCAGCTCCCGCTGAGGGAGCGGAGAGGGAGAGTTAATTAAAAACTTTTTCTTATTTTTTCCACTGATCTATGCAGAGATGAGCGGTGGAGCCTGCTCTGGGTGTGGGCCCAGCGTGTGTTAGTGGGACGCGGACGCGTGTCTGGCTTGGCCTGGGGCGCTGCTCAGGAGCAGGGAGGTGCAGGGGCGGCCGCCCTCGCTCTGCTCTTGGCCTCGTGGCTGCGGAGAGGTGGCAACTTGGAAGTGCTCCAGAAGCCTTGCAGCCGTGGGCACTACCGAACCACAGCACCGGGTTCACACAAAATACAAAAGCAAAGCCCTATATGTTAAAGGGGCACTTAAGCAGTGGGCATGTATTTAAGTCTCATCGCTGACGCTGGTGGTGTTTCCAATGTCTGTTTAAACCACTGAAATTCGCAAAGGCAGTTAATCGCACCTCACAGTTTAAGCAATAAAGTCGAGCTGCTGGTTCATGAGCTAATGATGCCACAAAATAATGGTCTTGCACTATTTAAATCCTGTTTAAAGAAACCTTTAAATTTAAGAAAACCTTTAAATTGAAGAAAAAGATGACTATCAGTAATAATGTTTTGCTTCACATTACATAGGTGCAAAATGAAGGATAAGATAATGATCACAAACTCTCCCCATCTGCTAAACCAAGGGTATTTGAAACCGTGAAAGCTTAATATAAAGCTGATTTTTTTTTTCTGGTGATGTCTCTTTATTGATTCTCTAAGCAAGAAATTGTTTGAGGTTAGGAAATGGCAAAATTCCCTTCATGTTTCCAACCACATTTAGTTTCCTGTATTAGGAGAGCAAGTATATGATGTAACATTCAGTCTTGTCAAAATCATCTTTCTGTATCTGAAAAAATAAAAATATAGCACTTCACAAGAAACAACTTCAGACCACAACCCTAGGCTACAACTTTATTACAGGCAAGCGTGTTAAACCGGCTTATGATCTTTAAAAGTTTCAACGGCTTTTCTAACCTTTTTTGTGCTCTGCTTTTGTTTCCTTGTTGTCTGGATGTAGTATCACCATCATAGTGCTCAAGTGTGAACACATACTTTTAAGTCTTAACCAAGTTTGCAAATAAACACTTCCAGATTGCATCTGCTTGGATCTTTTTTAGGGAGAAAGCGAAGACAATTGTACAGACAGGTGAAACCTCCAAAGAGGCAGCCTTCGGAATGAAGGTGGTTGTGTGTCCTGTAACTTCAGAAAAATCATAAAGGATGAAGAAATGAAGTAAATAGTGAAAACATGAATAACTTATAAAGCAAATCAGAAGAAAATGATGGCAAAGATGGAAAAAAAGAGTGCTTAGAGCTGTTCTGCACCATTTGCTGCTCTCTTGCTGCTTGTGCTGTGTTCTTTTATGCCGCCTATTCAAGCATTTCTGTGGCACTTATCACTAAAATCTCCATACATTTGGACTGTGCTTGCAGCGGTACATGATTTCCATCATTTACTCCTTCCCACTTTAAGTTCCACAGATATAGGAAATAAGGTTCCTGGACTTTTAAATAACCTTGTCAAAGGTGTTTACAGTCATATATTAGCAGATCTGAATCTGGAATGAAAGAATTTATGGCCAATGCACTCTTTTAAGTTGTATATCCGTTTATCTGATACCCACTTACAAAAGCCTCTAATTAAGCTATAAACGCTTAGTTTCTACTTAACCATATGTGTAGCCTGGGAAGCCTTTGTTAATAATGTAATTTACCCATTCTACAACCATGCCTACAGTGCAAATCCAGCACATTTACTTTACTGGTGTTACAACTCATCTGTTCTCACTGTATGGATAGAAATAAAGCATGTTCTAGTTACCAACCATAGTGCTGATGAAACGGTCCTGGCAATTTTCTCTTTGGACTTACAGGACTTTGTGTTGGAGAGAAACTTAAAAGAGGCCTTGTGTTATGATATCTGTTTTTCTGTTGCACTACCTTAAAATTTTATTAAATACTTGATAAATATTTATGACAGAAAAAAAATTAAACAGCAGATAAGTAAGTCTAAGTAAATGGCTTGTGTTCCATCTTTCTTTGGTGTAGTAAAGCTCCTGATTTGCCTGGAACTGGGAAGTTGCTAGGATTTAGACCAGGAAGAGTAATTTTAGTTGCTCTCTTTCTACAACACTGTACATTGGCTTTTGGGTCTGGGATATTAGACTTTGAAGTTTTATTTCTTAGTCTTTGTTTAGGGAGGGATCCTATACTCAATAGAATGGCCTTATTTAGGCCATTCCATAGAGAAATAGGCCTTTCCCTATTTCAGCTTCTAAGTTGCACTAGGATTGCTCCAGTTTCCCTGTCACATGCAGAGACTGAAACTCTTACACCACATGAGTCTTATGAGTTAATACTCTTGCAGCGCGTGAGCTTTTCAGCCAACATGCTGTGCAGGAACACATGGTGCTTAATATCAGTGAGAGCACCTTGCTGTTGTTGTGTTGGGTGTTCTGGGGCCTTTTCAACTTGAAACAGGTCGTGTGCAGTGCCTGAAGAAATTAGGCATAAATCTTCAAATGCAGATCCTCATAAAACAAGCTATTTTCTCTGCATTGTCCCTAACACTATGTTATTTATCAGTTGTATAGGTTTGGCTTAAAAAGACTTACAAGACTCTGTTAACATGGAGTTTTCCAAATATTATTGGTTAAGAGAGTTGCTTTGCCATTAACTTACTGGGTGCACCACTTTCTTCACCTGTTTCCTCGGAAGTCCCCACAATCTATATCCAACCTGAATGCTGGGTGGTCTTGGCAGTTGATGTTGGACACCTGGTCCTCAGTCATTCCAGTTAGGGGGAGATTGAGGATTGCTCCCACCCTGTCTTAGGATACAGGTTTAGTTTATTTTCCCAAATAGTATTTGGTGTAGCCTACATAGAGGAAGAGAGTTTAATTCTGATACGGAGTCACGACAAAGCTGCAATGCTGGTCTGCTTTTGGGAGAGGGAATGGGCTCAGAGGTCTTCCAGGTCAAATATTGCTCTAGGCAGCTATGTGGGCTTCTTTTCTGATTCTTCTTCTTTTTTTTTTTTTTTTTTTTTCAAAACATGTTTGTTAAGTCTCTCACCTTAGTATAAAAATTCTGTTGCTTTTTTGTTTGTTTGTTTGTTTTGTTTTATTTTGGCCTTCCAGCTCCAGTACTCTTTTAGTTAAGGATCCTACGCAATCTCTGTTCAAAGTCAGCCAAGTCCTTGCATGGCTTGCTAAAAAAGTCCCTTATTGGCTTAATTCCCAGGCATCTTCCTTTGTAAAACCCTTCCAGGTCTTCCGAACTGGGGCTACAGAATCATCCCTAGATGAAGGCTCCAGGCTCCAGGCTCTGCCTTTGATCACAGACCTCTTCATTAGTTCTTCTAGGCTGGTTATCTCCTGTGGACTAGGATAAAATGGGCAGCGTGATTCAGAGGAAAAGAACAACGTTTAGTTTACAGTCGCATATAACGAAGAGCAGTCATGTTTATGAGATCTGCTGTTGTGCCCCATGCTCCTGCTGGACCTGGAATCAGTTCTGCAGTGACATTTGCAGCAGCTCTTGGAACACATCCGAGTAACTGTTCCAAGTGTGGATGGCTGCGCTCTGCCTTCACAGTGGTCCCAGATACACTGAATTGTATGCAAGAAAAAATGGCAAAACTCCCTTTCTCTCGTTCCAGATGAATGCTCCGAACCTCAGTGTTTAAAGAAAGAGTATCCATTTCACTGTCTAGGTAGGCATTGGATTCCTACCTCTACTCCTATGAGGATATGATGGATTTTTCACTTTAACAGCATTTTACCCAAGAATATTGCTATTTCATTGCCAGGAGGTGTTTCTGTTTGGACAGGAGGTGCCAAGATTGAACAATATTTTGTTGTCCCCACTTCGAGAAATACATGAAGCACCTTTGAGGGTATATATCTAATCCTACACCCACTGAGACGTTTTCTGATAAGCTTTTTCTTAAGTTCAACCCTGATTGATACATACTGTATAGAAACTATTCGATAGTTTATCCAAAATAATAAATATTATTTTGGATAAATACCTGTGATGATTTTCAGAATCTTATTATTATCAAATTTAATTTACATAAAATTTACACTTTACAGTATAAGAAACTAGGATGTTTAGAAGCTAGAGACAAGACTCTGCATCATTTGTCCCTTTCCTTGGCTCTAGTGGCACATGTGTAAACTACAAGCGTAACTTGATTAGCTTATGTTTCACCGTGTTACAGTTTTAACATTATTTAAGCACAGCTCATTATTTGACTGTGCAGGAGATCTTAATCTTGTACCTCAGTGTAAATTACAAAGTACAATCGCTAAACAAATTGATTGAATACCATTGATTATTCATCAAATAATTGTGGCAGATCATGTAATCAATTATTCATCATCCTCAGAGAAGAATAGATGACACAAAGCATAAGCTGTAATTAAGATAAAATGCTATCGAATTCTGTCCTGATAATTTCTTTTCAAATTACAATTCTTGCAATTAAATCAATTGAAATTAAAATTTGCGTAGTCTGATTGAGACACTGAGTAATGATTGTACAAAAATGTAGTCTGCTAGGCCTGCTCACATATGGGGACACAAATGATATATTTGCTTCCAGAAATGTTTTCTATTTTTCCCTATCCATTACTTCTGTCTAATGCAAAGATGCTATCATTATTACAGATTTTAGTCTCCTCTATTATTATGTACCAGTGGTGAAAAAGAACATATCCCTAAAAGCAATTTAAAAATTTAATTCCAATGATAAAGTTATTTTTAACTTAATTTGAATTATATCATCCTTAGTGCCACCCATTAGAATTCAGATTCAAAATGAACACAGATAAATGTACATTCACTGCAAGGATTCACTGGTTTTGCAAATGATAGAGTTTTGACTTTATTCATTGATTTATTATTTCCATGAATACAGGAACTGATCTAGTAGCTATTAAATCAATGGAAAAAAACTTTTGACTTGAGTTACAGAATACACCTAGAAAAATCCTATCTCCAGGAAATAACAACATTGTGTTTGAAAAAATGAATATGCAAAAACAGATTGAAAGAAAAAGAAAACATGGAATATTATATAATTATATATTATATTATTATAACATGCACGAAAATGGCTTTTGTTTTTTTAATATATATTTATTTTCAGTTTTTGATGTTCATTATTCAGATGATTTCTGCTTCCATGTAATAGGTTCCATGACATAGTTTCTCTTTTCTTACTGGATAAAAGCACTGTGCTGACAGTGTGAATATAGACAAATTTAAAATTCTGCTTCCTTTACCAGCTTTAAATGACTTGGAAATGCAGTTTCAGAAAACATTTGAACTGTAAAACTTGGTAACATGGGAGTTCATGGAAAGTAAACATAAAAGCCACTAGTAATTAAATAAAAAATAATGTTTTTCAGAGATGGGGAAGAACCAGAAATCCAATAGAAGGAAAGGGGACTAATGAATGAGCAGCACTTCTGAAATCAAAAATATTTACAAAATCTGAATACTTGTTCTTTTTTTCCCCAGTGTTTGCCAAACTCAGATATCAAGATTCTTCACTGAAGAGCTGATCCAGACAGTTTAGAATTAAGCACTAGTCTTTTCTTTTCTTTTTTATTCTCTTGCAGTGTCACAGCACAACTTGCTATAACCCTGACAGCTTCCTTTAACACTAAGTCTCTCTATAGGTCTAGTTAGAGTGGAGTGTTGCCAAAATTGTTCTAATTTCTCACTCGCCATCCTGAAAAGCTCACAGTGTATTAATTTCCTGTGGGAAGTGTCAACAATTAAGTAAGCTGAGGGACCGGGTATAAAAATGCATCCTTGTTACTTTGTAGGTGTCATTTTCTCAGGCACTGCCTATCTGTCTGTCAACTTTGGCATGTGAAAATATGTCAAGTCTCCTGATTTGCCAGCTAAATATACTTTATATTTCTTTGCATACATTTTGTATGGTTAAACCTGCTATAATGGAAGCTCCAGAGAGTCAGAACACTGGAGTCAGTGAAGCAGAATTTGTCAAACACACACTGAATTATTCAGTCAGTTTAAACTAATCGGGAATGAAAAATTATCAGAGCTGACTGTGCTCTTAAGATTGTTTTGAGATTGTCTATAATACACCAAATTTTATTATGTATTTCTGAAACTCATCAAGGAAAAGCACCTGAGTGAAAACCGTGTTCAAAATTTGCTGAACCACAGTCATCAGTAAAACCTTTCAGCATATTTCCTTCGTGCTTAGGGAACAATGTTTTCTTATGCCTGTGTGAGTTGGGCTTATTTTCTTTCTTCTCACTGTACTGATCTTCTGGGATCTTTTCTTGCCCACAAACTTGTCTCTCAAAGTCTCTATTCTTTCATCCAGAGGCAGCATTGTATATTTAAATGTAATCAATGGGAAAATTGTCAGAATTAATCACTTATCAAATCTATGTCAAGTCTTTGTGAAACCAGTGCAGTATCTCACCAACCCTTAACTCATGATTTATCAATGTAGCTAAAGCATACACTCAAAATGGAATCAGATAAGGAAAGAGGGGAAGAGAAGGTAGAACTCATCATTAAATGAAGTCATTTTCTTCTGTAATTCCCCAAATTTTGAAGTGAAGGCTTACCTTGGTCACAAACAGTGCAGACATTACAATGAGTGAGGAAAGCACTCACATTTGAATAAATCTATCTGCTACCGGTACTTCCTGAAGATGAATTTTACTTTGAAGTCAAAAAAAAAAAAATGTAGACAAATAGGAAGAAGTCTAGCTCTAGCCAACGTACGTAAAAAGTGATTCTTATATTTTATGTGTTACTCTGACCACTAGAATGCTTATCTAAGTTGTAGGTACATGGACTCTCTGTCAGCCACTGCTTAAGGATTACAAGACATTTTTTCTATTTTGAGGAAGAACAACCTAAGGACCATGCTGGAGAAATAGGGCAGAGGATGCTGGGCAGGGAAGCAACTATTCATGTGACCAGGGAGGGTTTAAGAGGAGGCTCCTGGTGTCGTAGAATCAGAGAATTGTTAAGGTTGGAAGGGACCTCTAGAGATCATCTAGTTCAATCCTGCTGAACATGCAGGGGCACCTGGAGCATGCGGCACAGGATTGCGTCCAAACGGGTTTTGAAGACCTCCAGAACTGGAGGTCTTCAGCCTCCTTCCAACCTGTTCCAGTGCTCTGTTACTCTCACCGTCAAAATTTTTTTCCTTAAGTTCCTGTGGAACTTTTGGTGCTTAAGTTTGTCGTTGTTTCCTCTAGTCCTATCTCTGGCCACCACTGAAGAGGTTGGCCCCATCCTCCTCACTGCCTCCCTTGAGGTACTTATACACACTGATCAGGTCCCCTCTCAGCCTTTTCTTCTCCAGGCTGAACAGGCCCAGCTCCCTCAGCCTCTCCTCATAGGGCAGATGTTCCAGGCCCCTGATCATCCTCGTGGCCCTGCGCTGGACTCTCTCCAGCAGCTCCACATCCCTCTTGTACTGGGGGGCCCAGAACTGGACACAGTACTCCAGATGTGGCCTCACCAGGGCTGAGTAGAGGGGCAGGATCACCTCCCTCGACCTGCTGGAGATGCTCCTCTTAATGCATCCCAGGATCCCATTGGCCTTCTTGGCCACGAGGGCACACTGCTGCCTCATGGTCAACCTGTCGTCCACCACAACGCCCAGGTCCCTCTGGGCTCTCCAGACCGACCTTCTGCTCTCCAGAAGGTCGGTCCCCAGCCTGTACTGGTGTCTGGGGTTATTCCTCCCCAGGTGCAGGACCGTGCACTTGGCCTTGCTGAATTTCATGAGGTTTCTCTCCGCCCAGTTGTCCAGTCTGTCCAGGTCCCTCTGGATGGCAGCGCAGCCCTCTGGAGTATCCGCTACTCCTCCCAGCTTCGTATCATCTGCAAACTTGCTGAGGGAGCACTCTGTGCCTTCATCCAGGTCATTGATGAATAAATTGAACAGGACTGGATCGAGGACTGACCCCTGCAGGACAGCACTAACTACAGGCCTCCAACTAGACTACGCCACTGATTATCCTCTGTGCTCAGCCATCCAGCCAGTTCTCAATCCACCAAAGTCCAAGAATAAGAAAACAGCTGGAGACCTGGGATTTGATCTGTATTCCCAGCACTGTTTCCTTTTTACTAGTGACTGTTTAGTCCATGCTATACACAATTCCTGAAATTTGAGCTCAAGAACCGAGTCTTACCCTTTGTTGGGCTGCCTCTGTCCCTGGACTACATAGTCACATTTTGTCTTGTGTTCCGAGTGCTGACACAGCTTTGATGGCAGAAGGGAAGAGTTTTGTGCTGCCTCATTCCCTTGTTGATGCTCTGCTTCCCAGGGAAGCTTTCTTGGTCTCACTCCTTTGCCAAGTGCTTTAACCATTAAGCTCTTAAATAAACAATGGACTGCAGGACATCTTTAAAAAAATAAAGAGGACTGACCTACTCAGAGCCAAAAGGGTAGCTTAGGTGTCTAAGTTCAGATGGGGTTGCAGGTTGTCATTCATGAAATCACTTAGGCATGTATCTGAGAGCTGATCAGAAGAGAGGTTGGCCCTTACTTTGGCCTTATTCTGTGACATGTTTTATTAGATTCCTCTCACTGATGTACCACCCACATACCACTTACTGGCTCCGCATCCGTGCTGGTGTGTGTGTCATTCATTGCCCATAGGTACCCAGAGAAATTAAGGTGCCTGTTCAAGAGGTTCCATTCTGGGATTTGAGCATCAAAAAATTAGGATAGCAGGGCTGTATCTCAAATTGTTTTATCAGTCTTGTTCTCAGAGAGAAACAGCCAAAATTATAATCTTTCTGTTCACAGAAAGACACAAGTAGAGCTTCATGCCTTGCATAAAATCCTAGTCACAGTTAAGTCCTGTAATAGGACATATGGGGAAGAAAAGGTAAAACAAATTACACTTCCTTTGACAGTTACACTAGCAATGAAGGAAAAACATAAAGTTGGTAATCTCAGAGCAAATGGCTGAAGAAAATACATAACGAATAACCTCGAGGATGGAGAGGTAACCAGAGCCTAGTGGGATCCCCACACTCATGCACTGCTAGCTGGCAGCAATAGAGAGCTTTCCTTCTTAATGTTCCTCTTATTTCAGAGACAACTTGTCTCTTGACCATCTCTCCATGCTCCTTTTTCACCTGTCTCTAGGTTGCTGGGTTTGGTAGCTCTCCTGAGCCTCTTATCTCTAATGTCACACTGTACTTGAGTATCTTTTTTGCTGAAGGTTATGGGAGCCTCCATTATTCTACATAATTTCCTAGGAACCAAATTGTAGGACAGACCACTGTGATTAGCTAAGGTGTAGACTCACACAGATCACAGAAATTATCTAATGCTGCAGAATATTTTTGATTAACTATTGGAACAATAGTTATTAGCATCATGGTAACAACTGTTTGCCTGATTTCTAACCTGAAATTATTTAGTTTGATTTTTCAGCCACTAAACTTGGTTATATCTTTACCTGCTAGACTGAAAACCTCTGTTACCACATTTTGTTGCTAAAATGCTCAAGTAGATGTTTATCGACTAGTAAAACTACCTCTTAATTTTTCTTTTTTTTTATTAAGCTGACTAATCTTTTTTTCTATTGATTTATTGTTGTGACTGTACAGCCTTTCCTTCAGCCTTTTCTTGTCTCCCTTGAGCAGAAGATAGCCAAAGGGAGTTTGTGCCAGTACCAAATATACTATTAACAGTAGGAAAGGAATTACCAGGAATGAAGGAAGATGAAGCTGAACCATCTGAAAAGCGTCATGATGCTGTAAATTCTACTGGCCTTTGTTTTCTTCTGGTGAATTTTTTGCTTCCCCTTGAACTGTAATTTAAGAATCTTTGTTTCTGCCTTGCAGTAATGGCAATTAGTTTTCCCTTTCCTCCATCTGCAATTTATTTCTATAGTTGCTTTCAATTCCCTTCTAAATTAGCTTTTCAACCAATCTTTTCTCTTGCTTGTGGGACTGAGCCTTTGGGAACATCCAGTAAAACATTCTTTAGAAGTTTTTTTGTTGCTGTTGTTTGTTTGTTTTTTTTTATCATTCCTATTTTTCTATTTTGAATATTCTCCCCCAATGGATTTAGCCTGATGCTTCCAGCTTAGTTGTCAAAAAACTTTCAAAGCATAAGCTGCAAATATTACTGTCTTTGACTTTTTAAAGCATTTTTTCACATAACAAATGCAGTTAGGTTGTAATTGTTTACATCTAAACTACCACGAGTTCTTAGTCTGTGATCAGGACCTCTTTATGAAAATGAGTCCAGTATCTGATTGCCTTATGTTGGATTTGACCTCCTCTTCAGCTGGAAAGCTCACCCACTTTTTTTGGAATACCACAGGTGTTTCAGTATTAGTAGCTCAGACATTGCAAACAGATGCCATTCAGCTTTAAATCCCATGGGATAAGGAAGTATTTTTTTTTCTGATACATTGCAGCTAATGACAGATGTGGTTATTATGTTCTCTGTTATGAGCTTTCATTGTAGTAAGCTCTGTTAGATACTCTAGCTCTTCAAATATTATCATAAAAACATTTAAGATATTTTGGTTATGAGTTGTTTGGAGGCCAATAGCATTATTTTCCAGCAATGTCCTCATCATCCTTACTAAACACACTAGAACTAGTTTTAAAAATACGCTCATAAAGGTGTTTTCATTGTGTTTCATAATATTACTGTGCTCTTAAACATTTGATAATCTCTTACCTGTGTAATGCTATAGTATCAGTGGACCAGAACATTGTTTCTAAATAGATATAGAAGAGCTGGTGGATTTAAAAAGTCTGAAAAGTCTTTGTTTTTATTTATTTTATCCATATTGTTTGTCTAAATTCAGGAATGAAAAATATTTTGTTTTCATTTTGATTCTGCCATTTACTCCCAAGGGCTGCGCTGCCATTCAGAGAGACCTAGACAGGAGGGAGAGTTGGGCAGGGAGGAACCTCATGAGGTTCAACAAGGACAAGTGCAGGGTCCTGCACCTGGGGAGGAATAACCCCAGGCACCAGCACAGATTAGGGGTTGACCTGCTGGAAAGCAGCTCCATGGAGGGAGATGTGGGAGTCCGGGTTGGCAACAGGTTGACCATGAGGCAGCAGTGTGCCCTCGTGGCCAAGAAGGCCAATGGGATCCTGGCTGCATCAGGAGGAGCGTTGCCAGCAGGTCGAGGGAGGGGATCCTGCCCCTCTGCTCAGCTCTGGTGAGGCACCTGGAGTATTGGGGGCAGTTCTGGGCTCCCCAGCACAAGAGGGACGAGGAGCTTCTAGGGAGGATCTAGCGGAGATGATTAAGGGACAGAGATGATTAAGGGACTGGAGCATCTGTCGTATGAGGAAAGACTAAGCGAGCTGGGCCTGTTTAGCCTGGAGAAAAGAAAGCTGAGAGGAGACTTGATCAACATGTTCAAGTATCTGAGGAGTGAATGTAAGGAAGATGGGGCCAGACTCTTCTTCATGGTAGCTGGTGGCAGGACGAGGGTTAATGGGTGCAAGTTGAAACACACCAAGTTCCACCTCTATATGGGGAAGAACCTCTTTCCTGTGAGGGTGACAGAGCCCTGGCACAGGCTGCCCAGAGAGGCTGTGGAGTCTCCTTCTCTGGAGATCTTCCAACCCACCCTGGATGCCACCCTGTGCCACGTGCTCTGGGTGTCCCTGCTGGAGCAGGGGGCTTGGACTAGATGACCTCTGGAAGTCCCTTCCAACCTGAAGCATTCTGTGAGTTTGTGATTTGCTTACTGGTACTGATGTAAGTTCATTAACTACTTATAACTGAGTTGTATAACTGAATTTTATATGGAGAAGTTCATTCTCATTCAAAACCAGACCAAACTTGAAACTTGCTTCTCATGCAAATGATTTTTTAGCCCATTTTACTACTTGAGAATAGGATAGTGAGTGTGAGCATGTTTAGGTACAGATAGGTCACTAGTAGTAATGAAAAACAATAAGAACATAGATATTTTATGAAAGGGAGTACTATGGAATTTCTAGTTCAAGAGATAAAACAGGTCACTAGGAGCAATTGTAGACACAACATGCTACTAGGGAAGGGAATATAATCTGTCAAATCCTACCCTGTGGAGGTAGGAAGAAATAATGTCACCAAAGTTTGAGACTTCCTGGTGGCAAGAGGGTGACCAACAGACGCTGAGCTCCAAAGAGGTAAAAAGTGTCAGCCCTTGCACACTCCACAATTCTTACAGACTTTGCAGCTACTGGGGGCAGACAGCAAGACTTTTCCCCCTTATTCAGGAGGGAATATCCTTCTTCATCCTATTGGGAACAACTTATCAAAAAAATTTCTTAGTAACTTTTTTTTTTTTAAATTGCAACTAGTACACACAGCTTGCTTTACTCACAGTTCATCTGCACTGCTGATTCAACTAAGTTTGCCCTTTCCATTTGTGTATATAGTGTTCTCGTTTCCTTTCCTTTCCTTTCCTTTCCTTTCCTTTCCTTTCCTTTCCTTTCCTTTCCTTTCCTTTCCTTTCCTTTCCTTTCCTTTCCCTTTCCCTTTCCCTTTCGCTGTTTAACCAAAGAAATCTTTTTTTTTTTACAAAACTCAGATACAAAAAAAAAATAATAAATATTTTCAGATTATATATATTTTTTCCTTCTCTGCAGTACTGATCAAGATAGTTTTCAACTTTAGGATATGGACTAGTTTAGAGCACCAACTGCACTAAGTGTATGTGTAGTACTATAAGAAATCTTATTGTTTTTAACTATATTCTGTGATTTTTTCAGCTGAGCATAGCCACTACATTAATGCTGTTCAGACTCTCCTGCTTATCCTGATTTACTGCTGGAAATTAAATTTCTTTTTTTTGCTGAGAGTCAGGCTGTCCATGTGTATCCTCCTCTGGAATGCCCAGCGAAGTTTGACATTTTGTGTTGTACTATGTACTGGCCAAGAAGTTTCACGCTTCCTCTTTTGCATGTGAAATGGGAAACATCTCAGAGAAATTCACCATTCTTTTACTTATTGCCCTGGAGGTGTGCTGTTCATTAAGAGTATGTTCTGAGGCGGAGAGAAGCTGAGAATCCTGCTCTATCAGACAGTCATCCCAGGTCAGTCTCACAAGCAGAGCCCTTACAAAGAGCTTCCAAAAGGACTTCTCAATTTATGGGAGCTGGCAGCACTGGGAATACTGTGCTGATGTCTGGGAAGGAAAGAGGTTAAAAAGAAACGTTCTAAACTTTCTAGTGTTCAAAATGACAGACCCAAAAATGCATCCCAATATCTGGGAGCTCAGCACATGCTTGTTTGAAGTAGGAGTCATGACTTGCAAGTGCCTAAGGTTGGCAGGAAAAGACAAATATTGCTTCAAAGCTCTGGTGTGATGTGACAGCCAAATGCTCCTCTGAGGTCATCAGTGTGTGTCCTGGGGAAAGGAGCCCATACGAGGGAATTTGGGAAGTAAATGAGAGCATCCACATTTTAAATTCTTTTCAGAATCATAATGCAGCTGTAGTTCTGGGAGATATCACTGAACACAGTATTTCCACTAACGTTTAAAATAGATTAGAAACATTTTTTTTTGCAGTGCAAGAAATAAAATCCTTACACATAAGATGTATCAGGCACTATCTTTGAAACCACCATTTTTGGAAAGGAAGCTTAGTTGGAAGACATTGAACACTTCATTGGGATGAGAGATAGTGTCTACATTAATTTTTATTCCCATTTTCCCCAGTTTCTTTCTTCCCGCTATTTCCACAACACATTTTTTTTTATATAAGAAGGGATAGGGCACATAATTACCTGTTTTTCTCCCTTCTCTCCTTACATTCATACGGATAAAACTTACATATTTTGGAAAGCCTGCAATATGGGAAAAATAATAAAATATTATATCTGTTTAGCCAAAAGATATTAAAAAATCCCTGAATGCTCAAATGAATTCTCAGCCTGATGCAAAACAGAACAGTGGAGGAAAAAAATCACTGGAGTTTCATAAACTCTAGGTAAAGCTTGGACAGAAAATGTGGTAGAAGGGCCAGGTCATGTGCTTTGCATCACGGAGTCAGCACATTCTGGCCATAGTGTGGGCATATCTATTTCTGGACGGAGAGGGGTGTGTCTGGGATACTCTTCTGGGGAGCTGATCCCTTGCCAGCTGTTTTGATCCCTTGTGGCTTAAATAAACCTGGTCAAGTGTTTACAATTTGCAATATTCACAATTAAAAAATGTGTTATTAAAAAAGGAACATTCTGGGTCTGGCTTTGAGCAGCCCTAGCTGTTACCAGCTGATGTGGCTAAGCCCGCTAGGTGTGTGGTCCGAGCGTAGCCAAGGACCAGCCTCGTGTGCCTGCGCCTGTCCCCATTTCAGCAGCGCCTGCGCGGGAGGATGAGAGCTGCCAGCAGAGCCAGAGCTGAGCAGGAGCAGGCAGCGCCAGAGCTCACAGCACTCTGGAGAAACCTGGACAAATACCCGCCTCCAGCTTCTCATTTCCATCTGTGAGAGAAGCATCAGTAGGTCCTGCTTTTTGTGCAGAACGGGAGCTCTGCTCCTGTGGTTCGTGAGCTGCTCTCCTTATCAGTGGGTCATGGTGCTGCACTTACAAGACTGTCTTCTGTTAAAAGGAGTAATTTCCTCTCCCTTTGAGTTCCTGGGGCTCTTAAGAATTAATGTCCTGGAATTAGATCAGTTCAAAAGGAGCTTGATTGATGAAGGGCTTGCACCTTTACGACCCAAAACCAAACCAGGATCTGGTCTCTGCTCTAATGCTATAATTTCTTATGGAATATTTTTAGTGCTCAAATTTGGGCAAACTCTAGGCTACTTGGCTAAGAGGCAGCAGTTCTAAAGCACGCTAATGTATGAGCAAGTTTACAGTATCTTGAAAATAACTACTGTTACAGTAAAATAGCTGTTTGAAATGTACTTTTTAAATACAGGCTCCAGGTCTTTTGTAGCTAATGTCTAAGTAGGATATATGATACTAGTAGATGTACAATATAAAGTCTAACAGATTCATACCAGCTAGAAAGTATGCCTAAAAGGGCACTATGGAATGTCTGTGGAATACAATGGAAAATCCTCACAATAAATCAATTCCCAGATTTCTTCTTTATCACCATTAAGAACAAGTAGCTTAAAAGACCAAGCTCCCAAGAACCCAGTTGGGAAAAAGACCATTAAACCAGGGTGGAGAGAACTGAAATCAATCTCCCCAATTAATCCTGTGTTTGGACTCCTTTTAAAGCTTTAGCACATGTTATTTTTCTTTAAGGGGGGGATTTAGGACTGGAGCAAATGTTCCCACATATCAGCGAATATAAAGTCACTTCTTTACTTTTTCCATAGCTTTTTCTGGTTAATGAACAAAAATATCTATGTCTATTACTTCCTGACAATTTTCATGCTTGAACCTGATCTCTGGTAAACTAATATAAATCAGGAACAACTTGGCTTATGCCAGTGAAGTAATATCAGTATAGAAGCAAAACTAGACCCATAATAGTCCTGCAGTAGATAGCTCTAATTTCTTATATTTGTACAAAAAATATAAGCTAATAGCATGAATCAAGTAAAATTAAAAGCAGAGTTTAGCCCAAGATGTTGTATGTGAGGTGGCGCACATTGCCATGGCAGCAGAGAATCTCACAGACAGAGAATTTTTCACTTTCCTCCTTCATCAAATAGATCCTTGTGTTGCGAAAAAGAAAGTGATTATGTAGAAGTAAATATTGGAATCAGTGATGTCATGGTATGGAGAATACAGAAGGATAATAACCAAGTAAACTGCAGTTTTTATTAATATTTCTTTTTGGATCTTCGCTCTGATGTGAAACTCCTCTTCAGAAAAAGCAGCACGGAAGACAAAGCTGCAGCAAGGAAAATACATTCACTTTTGCAATGGTTTCATATGTTTTCTTGCTATTTAAATGTAATGTTTATCTAATAAATAGCATTTCAGTGTTAAACAGTAGCTCTCTGTCTGTGCTTCCATTTTGAAAGTCAGAGCCTCCTTCAGGTCTCACTGTGATGTTGAAAGGAGTTTTTCTCTAATGAAAAGACATACTATGTCACTGGAGCAGGGTCCTAAGGAAAGCTGTCTACTGCTTTGTGCCTCTGGGTAATTGGGCCTCAAACACAGCCCTTGTCAGGCTTGCTTGCCTGCTTGCTTCCTGTTCGGGAGTAAACCAAGCGGTACCTTGCAAAGAAATTTTTCCAAGACAATAGATAGTCCAAAGTCAACTCATTAGTTACTGCATGCATAGATCTTACACAAATAAATGTTTTTCTAGTTGCTTTTCCTGTGTGTTAATGGAACAAAATACAAATGATTCTTCAAATATTCAAGCCTTGCCTACTCAAGTATGGTGCATTTCTTTTTTGCTTACAGCTATGCTTAAGAATCTTGTTGAATGAATGACTTAAAGTGTGCCCCCCCACTAAAGAAAGTATCCTGGAGTAAAGTGAAATTACTCCTTTGCAACTGTGAAGTCTAAAAATAAGCTTCTCTTCTAATTCCTAAACAGAGGAAATTAAATTCATACTTTCCAGTACAGTTAATCCTGGGCTGTTTGACATATTTGAACATTAGCCATTTGCAGTGGGGTATAAACTGAGTGTGGCTTTCAGAAACGCACTATTCCTGTAGACCATGGATCCAAATTGACTGTCAAAAGTTATCTGAAGAATTTCAGCAGCTGACCTGTTTTGTCATGGCCACCAGCTGCTAAAAGCCGTAGATAGTGATGAGAGCTTAGGTGGGAGAGAAGAATATGGTGAGAACTTAAAAGGTAGGATGATAGAGAAACCCTCGTATCTTTGGCCCTCATTTCTTACTCACTAAAGAGAAATTTTGGCTGAATGATACTTAAGGAGGTCCTTAGAGTGGAGCTGTTTAGAGATACCAGGGGAATGATAAAATACTATATTGACTTTAAGCAAATAAAATAAGGAGTTGTACACTTCATGCTCTGTGTTAAACTGTTTGTAATCCAAAAAGCAATAAAGTTAGAGTTGCTTAAAGTGGGGTGGTTCAAGATGAGGTTTGTCTCATATATACACTGTAGATATTCTTGTTTGAGGCAGCCATCCAAATCCCCTCATAGTCATTAGAGAGAGAGAGAAGAGAAGGTAGAGTAAGATTTGTCTGACCATCATTAGGTGAGGTGCTTATTTCTTAACTGTAAAAGGAGCTTGGGTTATTAACCCGCTATCTCACTAACTAGCTGATTGGGTGAACCCTGTTCTCGTTGTTTCCAACTATGGATTAGGCAAGAGAGAATAAAGGAGCTCACTTTCCTAGATTCTTCAGCAAATTTTGATTTGAGGTTCCCAAGTCCCTGAAGTTTGTAAGACTTGCATAAAAGGCATTGCTCAGAAACTGATTTTTATTACTGCAAAAAGACAACAACTTAGGTCAGCAAAAGAGCACAAGAAGGAAGCAAATTGTTCCCCTCTCCCACTGCATTCCTCCCTTCCCAAACTGTATTTCTTGAAGAGGACAAAAAGAGCATGAGAATGGATTAATAAAATGAGCAAGCATTTTACCAAGCATTTTGGAGTTCTGGCTAAATATTTATATATAGGATCTATGTCACCACTATTTCTCTTTTTCTTTTCTGCCTGCTCCAAGGAAGTGGAATGCAAATGGCTTATCATTGCAATCCTGAAATAGCAATCTCCTGATTTACAAGATTGCAGCATTGCTGTGTTGCGTTATTAAATTCTTTTAGAACTATGGACAGAATAGGTGCATTTTTAGTGGCAGCTATGACAATATACTTGTATCTACCATATCAAATGAAAAAGTCCTAGAGATAACTATGGCTTGTACTTTTTTTTATATACACATGTCAAATAAAAAGGGGGAAAGAGCACAGGAATGAATTCCTGCATTCTGAACACTGGTTGGGTGCTGAGTCTGTGACCTCTGGCTGGTTTGGCCTTTCAGAACTGCAGCTACTGACATTATATAAATACACAAATAACGGATAAGAATAATTTAGGTCTGGATTTTATCCTGCCCACAGAAGACATATGCCCAAAAGCTGCAGCCAGTAGTCTCCTGACAATCTGCCCTATGGCCCAAGAATCATTTTACTGAATATTGCAATTACTCTTCATCTTATTCCCAAATATACTTGTGTATCAAGGCCTGCAATCTCTACATTAATTCCTGTGTCCCTTTCCTCATCAATAAAATGATGATAACAGAAAGTTTTTATTTCATCTGTGCCTACTTACAAGATTTTCAAGACTGAACAAACAATAAGCCATCGTTTTTTCAAAAGTCCTCTAAAATCAGAAGTGCCGGTGTTGTATACCACAAAATATTACATGCCAGATTGTGAAGACTGACCTTTGACGAACGTGTGCTCACACTAGTTAAATTAAAGTCAGCAGAAGTACACATAGACAATTTTTTTTCACTAATGTAGTAGGGAAGCCACAGTGTGGTTTATATTACCAATGATATTATAGCAATATTAGTGATGGAGGATATCCAACCACTATTGAAGAACTTTCCTGTTATCCAAAGGCCTGTGGGATTTAATAAAATAATAATAAACAATTAAATGATAGATGATATTGTGAAAGAAACAAAGGGGTGATGTAGAAAGAAAGTGGTTACAAAAATATCTACTGCAGGATGTTTTGCTATAATTATACAGCAGGCTTAATAATACATAGACTCTGGGGTTCTGTTGAAATTAATTGATGTAAAATATCAGTGTCGGTTTCTTCCTCTTTTCCAGTATTTCTAGTAACTCAGGAAAGTGAAAAGAGCCTGATTACTAATTGGGAAGAGTTCAGTAGGTTACCTTCTCTGAGAGGGCTGTGCTTCCACAGAGCCTTTGTGGTCAGATCCTCTCCTCCCAGTTCAGACAAAACTCTCTGAACTCAGCATTGGTGTGTATCAGGGGAAGGTCTTGTCCTTGTTACCTGCCTCTGCCTTTCGGGTGGTTTAAGATTGCTTGTAGCCCGCAGTGAATAAACTACTATAAGAAATGTGTTTCTTTGAAGCTGCAATACAAGAGGGGATATATAGAGGATTACAATACATTATACATAACATAAAATCACCCTACACATACTAAAAACAGAGCCGACTGTAAATTGCAAAGCTCAGCCTAAGACTCAAAGTACACGAAATCTGGGTAATGTTACACATTTGGTGTTGCGTTGCCTATAGAGCAGCATACAGGGAGCTCAGCTTGAGGGAAAAACGAGGCAGAGCTAACGAGATCCGCCCCTGGCACCAGCGTCTCTCCTGGCACACCTCAGGGAAACGACCCACGGGCGCTTCTGGGTCCTGGTGGCAGCACAGGCTGGTGAAGGGCCGGCTCCCCCGGATCACTCCGGGCCTGTGGCCGCTGTGCTCCTCTCATCATCCACGCGCACATTTAGCAGCTAATCCCCACACTCCCCAGATTAAAACCTGCAGTGACTGATGAAGTTGTTCCCTCTGATCTCTCAAGCATGTGCCTGCAGCTGCTCTGTGGCATGCTGGTGTTTGCAGGTCTATGTACACGCTGCTTATTGTTAGCTCAAATCCGTCCTCTGTATGGCGCTTGTACTAGAAGGCCAATACTTTTTCTCATGTAGCAATCGCATTATGGACTTAGGTCTACTCCAGGTTGTTTTTAGGGACCATTTCTAGTCAAACAGATCTGTAGGGATTACAGATGCAAGCAGTTTTCTTCTTAAAGAATCTGAGGCCAGAAGTCAAGAAGCTCTGATCCCCTGAGGGGTGAAGGCAAGCCATTTGTTTGCTGAACTTATTGCTGTTGGTTTGCCTACGTTTGTTTTGCAGTCTCCTGCTGAGGCAATAAATATGCAGAATTGCTGGCATCCTTATGTGCTGCTGCTTGAAGTCTTCACTGCATCAGTAGCCATGCAATACCTCTGAAAAGGTTTACAGAAAGAAGCTTTGCTTCCAGCCAGGACAAAGATAAACAGTAAAAGGAATTAAAATCTACTGACATGCTCCAAGTTTTCCACAAACTATTGAGGTAAAATATAGTGGCAAAATATATTCCAGCCACTGGCTGTGGGTGTGAGACACAGAAGCAGTCATCTTGCTCTGCAGGGTGCACTGGTGGTCCCACCTCTTCTGGACCCAGGCGGCAGGGCTGTCTTGTGCTCATGTGCCCCTGATTGAAGGACATTCTGCAGCCAGTTCCTGAGGCTTCTGGGGGAGCTTAGGAAACTATCTGTAGGATAGTGACCTACAGATAGTGACTACTTAGTTAAATTAGTGACTCACGGGAGGCATATCTGATGGACAGTAATTATACATTAAGAATTTGAGAAGAGTGATCTGAAATCCATCCTGTGCAGTTCAAGAAACTTAGGCATGTGGATCACCCGCATTTTGTCCAATATGCTTTGATGTAGTGGTTGGCATCTCTGAGATATGTTGCTCTGAGCCTCCCATGTGTGCTCTGCAGCTGGGGTTTCATATAGTTCTAGGGGAGGAGAGCTGGTCATACATATCGGGTTTATGAGAAATGAAGGAAAGTCAGCCATCATTTTGAGCATACTCACCTAGAAAGTCCTTATTATTAAGGATCATCAGCAGGTAGGGATGCTCAAGAGCAACCTTATTCATACTCTTCATGCATGCAGTTCTACATGTGGGAATGATGGTGTCCGTCTCTGAGGGCACTGCCAACTGACCCTGACCTTGCTCCCCAGGACCTCCCCACCACCGTTCCCCGTCTCCATCCTCACCACTGTCAGCTCCCAGCTCCATGTTTCCCTGCTCAGAGATAGGGCCTGTTTTAAGGAAAACCTCATGTCATCCTTGTTGCAGTGTCTTGAGGTTCACCTGGAGTCTGCTCTGGTCTTTGCGTGCACATCGCTTGTGTCTAGTGTTGCAGTGTTGTTTCTCCGCTATGCTATCCATAGAGGAACAGTTGAGCTTAGCATAAGGAAAGATATGCAGTTACAGCACACATGACGACCATTAGAAAATTATTCCTAAGGCTTTCACTTACTGAAAATTACAGAAAACCTGGAGCCCTTGAGACAAACACTTTGATGTAGCTTGGAAATTAACAGAAAAGCTGCTCTGAGTGCTGGGCAACACACCAAGAGTTCATAAGTTAATAAGACTCAATAAAATATTACAGTACAGCAGCATTTCAGTTTGGGCTTTAAATTAAGCGTATATCTTCCATAATGAAAAGAAATGCATGCCTGGGTTTAAAGAGAATATGGGAACAGGGCATAATAGCAAAAACATCCCTATTATGCTTTGTCCTCCGCCACCGAATGTCACCACCACAAATTAGTCTGGCAGAATTTTGTTGTCTGTAGAGGTCAAAATTTACTTTCCTGAATTCACAGTGCCTTGTTTCCCCTAATGCTCTTTTGTTTCAATCTTTGAAGACATCTGTACACAATGCTTCTTACAGATGTTCAGCTGTGGTCTAGGTGTAGAGGCCAAAGGAAGATTGGTGTTGAGTCATTAAGCCTTAGCAACTCGCCATGTTCTAAATAATATCTTTGCAAAATTTACTGACTAATATCTGCACTTCCTATTTGGACTAATGTAAATGAGCTTTCCAAGGCATAAACTGTAATTTAAGATTCCAACATTCAGGATTTTATGCTGGCATTTTATATTTAGAGGTATGATTTACATGAAAATGTATGAATTATCAGTGTAGTGCAGCTACTCAAGAAGAGTGGTGATACCAAGGCCATGATAGATTTTTGCTTTTGTTTTTTGGTCAGTGTGCTGGCTTGCATGCCGTCTTGTGACATTCACATGGATATTCACAGAGTATGCCAGAAGTGTCTCTTTCATTAAATTAGTCTTGGTGTTTGTGTTTGACAAAGCTGAAAACTTCTCCAAAAGTATATTGTATAGTGTATCTTGGAGTTTTTTTAACATTATTTGTCTAGTTTTGCATTTGAATTACAGAAGTGAATAGAAGCTTGGTCTCCACTGCTGTCTTAGTGTCTGCTCTCTGGGACCCAAAAATGCAAATTACGTAAAGAGAAATCTACATGAAATTTGAGATGGAACTTATGATTCATTTTATATTTTGTATATCATCTTAGTTATCAAAGAGCTTAGTTGGGATTTGAATACTTCTAGAAGTAAGAATCTTGCCTTTATTTGCTATCATGCTTTGTTGACACTATTCAGAGAAAGACATGGTTTTGACTTACTTCAGATATGAGAGTTTTATTTTTTAGTTAAAGACCTGGTTATCAAACCTTTTCCAGTATTTAGTTCCCATAAATGACTCTTTTTGGAAGAACCAAGATTTAAAAACTCATCTGAAAATTTATGTGGTGTGCTCACTAGAAAAATAAAATGTATGGATATGTAAAGTCTGTATGTAAAATCTGTTGTTTAGCTACATTTGCATCTAGTCAAGATTTGTTGGAAATGAAATATTTTTTAAGTGATAACTAAATATAAATGGCAAACCAAAGCAACATTTTATTGGGAGCACACATTTCTTCTGGTTATAATACAATATTAATGCTTCAGTTACAGTACTTTCTTAATGGGTTTACCTCTCAGACAAGGAAAGGTTTGGCTTGTGGTCTATGGTGTACCAAGGACAGACAGAGTAAAATGGGTGTTGTGGTCTGATTAAACCCGTTTCAGACTAAGAGTGTGAAGTCTATGACTCAGCTAATTTTTTTTTTTTTTTTTTTTTTTGAGCAGAAGAGTAGAGAAAGAATATTTAAACCAAAGTGCTCAGCTGTTGTTATGGTGACACAACTAAACTATCAACCCATGCTGTTTTGGATTCAGAAGCGATCAAAATTATAGGAAAGGGGTACACTCATTTTGGAGGGCCTGAAATCGAATTTCTGTGAGTTGAAGCAGAGAAGTTTTACAGGTAGGATGGGATTTCTCATGATAAAATGACATAAAAAATCTATACTGAAGCCATTTAAAAGCTGGGAAATGCCAGAATTAAGATGTTTGTGATACCTTAGCTCACTTCCTTTGCCATGCAATTTAAATGCTTTTCTTTAGATGGTCACATGCCTTATCTGACACTTATGTGACGATCAATGAATGAGCAATTCAAATGCTCCAAGGAGTGATCCCTCTTCCAGAATAGTAAGGATTGTATGGGCTGGTACATACGGTGCCTAAGTAGCATAGGATGGTCACTCTCACACTCTTCTGGGCACACGCTTCTCTATGCATGTGTGCTGGCTCCAGATGGCACCTCTGTGGCCCAAACAACCCAACTATTTGTGTATACATGTGCTGCATATTTGCATGTGAGTGCACATAATTACATATTTTTGCTTATGTTATTTCAATGTTAAGTGCCTGAAATAGGAAAGCGGCATTTCAGACTGATGTTTTTGTAAGATGATGCTGAGGGTATCTGTTGGGTGCTGCTGTGTGAGCACACACTACCAAACCTCTCCTAGTGAGCTGCAGTTCCTCAAGCAAACTATTCCCAGAATTGCACCCAGTGTTTGATTTAGGGAGAAGCATTTTTTGATTTTTGCTTGAAAAATTAACCAACATATGACCAGTGTGGGTCATGGCTCCAAGTGGTCTGAGGAATCTTCCATAATCCTATGAAATCAATGCTTATTTCCTATTTCTAATAGTCAGTGTAAACGACCAGGAAAGTTTGACATACTGATTTGACTGGAAAAAAAAAAAATTCTTTTTTTTCATAGTAAAAAAAAACCCTGTGATTGCTAATAAAAAATGTAAAATAACTGTAGAATATTCACAACAGAAATTGCAACCTGCTCAAGAGCTACAAGCAGAGAAAATGTATGAGAACTTGAGCTCCTAACAGAATCAGTTCTGCAAACAGAACTGACAGCCCATCTTTCTGTTTTTTTTTTTACTGGGAGCAGTAATAGCAGATCCGAGAAAACAGTAGGAGTAATTTCCTTATAAAGTAGAACATTCAGGGCTAAGATGGATTGGTTTCACAGTGGGTTTGAATGTCGGGCAGATGTCAAAGAATGAGGGAATCTGAAGAGGTAGATGCCCTGGCTGATCCTTCCTACAGTGCAGCCCTTAGCCCTGATGAATGCTGAGGGTCCTCGGTGCTGTGTGAGGTTCTGATAGCACGCTCATCGGAACATAAGTAATTTCCTGGTTTAGTATCATCAGGACTTTCAAGTCCTTCACATTATAACATCTGAGAACGTGCGCACAGGGTCATTATCAGTAGAAGTCAGCGTTATTTTTTCTGTGGGGAGGAATCAGAAGATCAAATTAAGAAACCTGCTCTCTTGCACCTCTTTGACACTGCGGCCCACGAACAGGACAAGGTAAGGGTCACGGTCAGGCAAAGGACTCAGCCTAAGACCCAGCACTTGGCAGAAAGCCTGAATTTCAGATTTGTGAGAAGCTGTCTGGGGGAGAGAAACATCTTTACACTAGATGTGAAACAGGAGGGCCTGAGGGAGGCTTGGAGAGGAGCCCAAGAATGAGCACAGCCTTCCGCAGCCATTGGCTCCAGCCAGGGCCTCCCTCCTTCCACTTGCATGATACTATTTCTATTGTCATTAAGCCTTAAAAAGCTCTTGTGTATCTGCATGTGCACGTGCGTGTATGCATGTGTTTGCAAAAGAGACATGTTTAAGTTTAGATCTGACAACGTGCCTTTTGGCAAATCCAAGATACAAATTAACTTGCTCTGCTATTTATTTATTTATTTTTAAGCATAAAACAAAACCAGATTGGGCTTTTACACTTAAAGCCCTAAGAAAATCATGAAAGTGAATTATGGGGTGAGAATTGCTCTTTAAAGGAAAGCTTTACACTGGAGTAAGTTTAGAACATTTATGCATAAAATATTGCATGCAATATTTATATGTATAAAATCTGCTGAACTGGTCCATTTCTGACTATTATGTAAATTTTGTGCATTTGAAAAAGTAGACTTTCAAAAAATTATTTGTTCTAACCTCCATTATAAAATAGCAATCCCTTGGTATCAACACTTTGTGCTGTTGTCATAAACTGTCTCTATGAGCTGCTTGGTTGAATACTTAGTACTTTGTACATTTACGATAAAGTACATTAGTCTATCAAGCTAAAAACATTTCAAAAATGAGCAGAGAAAAAGAATGACGTTGGCATGTATTTGGGAAACACATAATTTTGGGGTGCAGATCTCGTGTTTGACCAGCTGCACAGAGTGAATTCTGAAAGTCAATATGCTTGATATAAGGTAGAGCTCAGGTTTCACTGATATCCTTTGAGATGGCTCTAGGAGAGGCACACTAGGTGACTGGTGAGTACCACCTCCTGGAGGGGCGGGAGCTTCCTGAACTCTGTGGAATGATGCTCTGGAGTAACTGGACACCTGCAAGCACTGGACAGAACATGGAAATCCAACAGGCCTAGAAAGATAAATGGCTTTCATTGTGCGAGGTGCTGTGTGTGACACAGCTGCACGATTGTTGTCACTCAATCCATGACTGGGATGTGTTGAGATACTGCAATGACAAGGGACATAGTACTATGCAATAACCTGCAGAAATATTTAGGTAATAAATAATATAATAATACAGGCAATATAAGCATAGGGTAATTAGGCATTTCCTAGCACATCTTTATAAGTATTCACTATTTTTGCATGTCATCTAATATAAGACTACTCAACAGTAACTCCTGTGAGATCCTTTTCTGCATATCTAATGCTTGAAAGTTACAACTGGATTGAAATTATTATAAAATTTAAAAAAATGTATATGAAAGATGAAAACTGTTCATAGAATTGTAAGCTGTAGAACTATGGATTTTTTCCTACTGAAAACTGCAACAGAAACTAAGTATTTTGGTTTCCTCAGAGAAATCTAGTATATAGAATCTTCTCTAATAATCTGTCAGGGGAAAGCCGTGATTATGAGACAATCACTGATCTGATCCCGTAGTAGCTTTTACTAAGATAAAATAGTCTTTTTTTTCTCAAGTATTGTGCTAAAGAATTTTTAAATGCCCTTTTCAGAATTAAACAAGCATCAACACTGATTTAACAGAGTTGAGATTTCTATTCCAAATTATATGAAGAAAACAGATTAAATATTTAATTGAATTGCAGATGTTAGGTCTAGGAGAGCATAATAGTCTGAGAGTAATTGAGTAAGTGACCATCTACACTAAACAGGGATTTTCAGAACTGAATACATATGGAGAATACAAATGTGGAGAACACAAACATCTGTGTTGAATGTTAGTTTCTAGTGGCATCAAGGAATACACATGTTTTTCTTCGATTTTAGAACTTAGTGGTATCAGTGGAAATAAAATAAAATGTATGGTTATATTGCTGAAGTCAGCAGAGGAAGAATGCAAGGGAATCTTATTTCTCTTCCGTAGAGACAACTATCATAAATCATTACTGGTATATTAAAAAATAGATTATAACCATGGGACCAGCTATTTTCCTATTCACCAAAGGAATAAAAAGAAGGATATTAAATTATGAACAATATGAATTGGCTTTTGTGCATATTTAGGGCAAATATGAAAACATCAAAATGTTCTGCATAATGTTTTTCAGTCCCTGAAACTTCATAGCATTTTAAACAACATATTGTGGCTAGCAAAGAGAATATATTTTTTAGGGAAGATTTGTAGTACAAGTATAGTAATTTCTATTTTGATTGTATGACATTAGAAAAAAATATCAAATTTTAGCAACTTAGGTAAAGAGAAGTATAGAATTGTCTTTTTGAGGATGAATGTTATATTAAGCTATTAATCTGGTCATTCACTTACATTTCAGCTTGCGGCACAAAAGATTGCACAACTAATAATATTTTAATTAAATCAAAGGACAAAGCATGGCAATTTATTGTCTTGATATGAAACCTCATAAGTTTCTATTGGCCCTGGGTGTCTTCTTGAACAGAAAACAGTAAGAATCAGATTTTGTGATCTATGTGGGCTTAGACAGCCAACTCCTGGTAGAAATTAATAAGTATTGGGTTTTAGTTCCTGTTGGTGATCAAACCTCACCCAAATTGTTTTAAGTCGGGATCAAACAGATACTGTAATGATATTAGTTAGGGAAACATCCCAAATTAATTATGACAGTAATTGTGTTTTCTTTAACAAGGCACTATTACCCAAACAAAAGCACAAGCACATCTTCTGTGTATAGATTTTGAGATAATATGAGCATTGCCAACCTTGCTCTTTTTTAATTTTGAAAACAAAATAAATAAAATTATGCTTTTACTATTTTCTGTTCACAGAAAAGCTTCAGCATATTACTTTCATACATGTGTTTCTGCTCTAGATCTCTCCGGTTTAATTCTAGCTTGGGTTGATAACCTACCAATCTTCTTGACACACTGAGAAGGAAATGACTTTTGGATTATTGCTATAGCTTGGCAGATGCTGTTGTTGTGATACCTGCACTTTGTCAGACAGCTCAAGAAATTCCACAGCTGATACTTAAAGCTGCAGTTCATGCAGGATTTCCAGTCGCTGACGAGCAGGAAGTTCACAACAAGGTGGCCAGCTTACGTTTTCTTCAGCTGATAGCTGTACCAAGGCCTGCATGGCATGCATTGGTGGTACCATGTATTGGCACCAGACATCGTTATGACAGTCAAAGGCAATCAGCTGGTGGACACGGTGATTTAACTACTTTTCCTTTATTCAAATGGAGGTTGAATTCCCTCAGTAAAGTTCAAGGAATCCACAAATGTTTGCTGCTTGTATTCCAGTTACATCAAAAGATAGAACCTCTCGTACCTGGGTCTGATGTAGAAAATCCAACCCACGTTAATCCATGTTTATTTAAGTATTCAATTTGGGGAGTGTAATAGGAGTTTTTTATTCACAATTCCATATTCTTCTAAAGCATTTTTTTTAATTAGAAAATTTGGTTATGATTCAGAAATCATTCTGTAAAATTAATCCTTTTGCTCTTCAAAATGTCAAGTTTGGAAAGCATGGAAAATTGGGAAACATTTAAAGAAATACTTTATTTAGTCAAGAAAAAGGAAGATTAAATGGAGAACTTGAAAAGTTTCTATGTATTTAAAGTATATCTGCAAATTGTACAAAAGGGGACAATGATAAATTTTTCTCTAAAGCAAAGTTTGGCATAATTACCTGAGTTTTCATTGAGAGAATATAGGTTATGTACCTAGGAAACGTAGGAAAACATTTCTAATGATACGAATATTCTGATATCACCAAAATGGCTATATCTGGGGAGATAGTCTTACTAGAAGACTTTCAGAACACATTACACAAAAATTTCACAGGCGTGTTCTAAGTATATTCATTCTCACAGGAGAAAATTGGATCCTAAAGGAAGTGGCCAATATTATCCAGGAGATTATATTGGATGGATATGAAGGTCGTGTCTATCTTTAAAATAACTGAATATGTTTATATTTATGTGAATTTCTTCCTTAGATAAAGACAAGAATTTAGAACCGCTGCTGTCGATTTGAAAGAACGTTTCATTACTCTATTATTTTATTGGTTTATTTAGACTCTCACAATGGATGATTTTCTTAGCTTAAATAAGTCAATCACATCTGGAGCTGGTCAGAATATTTTCAGTGGAATGAAATATATCACTTCATCAAAGCCAAAATGTTGTATCAACATATCAGCTTTGACAAACATTTCTTGAGAAAGTTTTTGCCTTGGGTTCCCTTGTCACTTATGACCAGAGGAGAAAGAACTTGAGCTGAAAAGATCAGGTTTTCAACTGAGAAACAGACATTTCATAACAATTCCCATTTGCAAAAATGTTTGAAGGGTTTATTTTCATACCACTGAATAGTGAAAACAAATTCTGAAACCTCAAAATTTACGGTAAAATGTAATCCTTGTCCTCTGAAAAGCTCTAATCACATTTAAGCATACAAAATGCTGATTCAGTAGCTCATATTTAGAGGATTTAGATATACCAGATGGTGAAAATGGGGAATACTATAAGAAATGTAGCAGTAGTTTGATATTTGGCTTATTTTTCCTTGAAAAAATAATCATTAACCAAACAGCATGTAAACACCCGTGAATTAGACTCTTTCCATAAAGATATGTCTACAGATGATTTCATATACCCCAGTGTTCACTCCAGGGGCGGTGAGGTATATGGAAAAGTCCCTCTTAAACAACATGGTGTATGGATTGCACCCTAAGTGATTACAGGAACACTGGCAATATGTTTTCTTTAGCTCATTAAAATTTGTAGGCATTTCAGTTATTCAGTCAAGGTTAAAGCATTTCTGACTGATCCAAGGGAAAAAAGAAAAAAGAGAGAAAAATATGCTTGTATCAGCTGGAATAGCAACTTCCAATGCACTGATGAAGCTCATTAGCTCCTGAAAGAAATGCAGACAGTACAAGACTGGGCAAGAAGAGGAAGGTACGACGGTGGCAGATGCTATCCTGACCTTTTCTTGCTGCTGTTTGATAGCCATTTTGCTGTAACCCTTTTGCACACCTTAGAAAATGATCATTCAGAATATGTCTTTTAAGTAGCTGTTATTAAACAGGTAGACACCTGTGGCTGGAACATGCATAATGCTATTTTTACTACAAAGGAGACAAAATATTGTAATCAAAACAGATGATAAAGATGTAACTTATGAAACACAACTCATCAGAAAAGGTTAATATAACACTTCTGAACACTTTGAATGTTCAAAAGTGAGAAGTGAGAAACATCATTTTCTTCCAACATCAAGAATCCACCCATCAATGGAAGGCTAAAGTCTGTGTTCCACTGCTCACAGTAGATTTTCGCTCACCACATGCACAAACTGGCCATATATTATCAGTGTTGGAACTCAGTCAGAGCAAGCAATTAGGGGCTGAGATGGCAAATTGATGAATAGATGGCTTATCACAATGTCATGGCCACTATATCTGCCCCAGCTTCTTCACAGGTGGGTTACCAAAAAGTACCAAGAGGCAGCAAAATTATCATGTAAGGAAAGAGTGTTAATGAAAAAAAAAGCAAGAGATATTCATTTCAGGAATGGGAGTGCTAATACTACCCAAAGCCAGATGCGTGACCACATGTACACATGTTTGTTCCCGTTGTTCTCAAACACTAGAATAATACTGAGCACGAGCAGAGCTCATATTGCAATGCAGGCAGTAATTTTTCTGCAGGGATTTGGGTTAAGCAGTTTACAAAAATATTAAAGCATAAAGTGTGATTTTCTAGTAACCATCTTATGACTAAAAATATCATCTAATGAATTCTCTGCAAAGCAATACAAAACCTACAAGTCTGATTTTTGTCCCCTTGCAGTTCACCTTTTATAGAGAAGATATAGGATATTACAAGTATTTCTCCTGTGCTGTTTTTACAACAAAAGTTCAAATTTTAAGTAGTCTGGAAGACTTCATTTTATCTGTAGAGCTAATGGCACTATGCTGTGATAAGACTTGAAAGTGAAAGCTGAACAACAGAAAGGCAGAGAGATTAGGGATTTTATTTCCGTTGGTACACGGATTAGTTTAAACGGATTTATGGCTGTTGTTTATATTTGTGGAGCCAACTGTACTGATGCCCGTGCCTCTGATTTAATGGTATTTTGCCAAACCACACCATCACGAACTGTGGAAGGCTTCAGCAGTCTTAATAAACAGTTGGCACACTCTTTCCAGTCTTAGACTAGAAGCAAGAGGTAAGCCGAGAATAAAAAAACCCACTATATATAATTTCACCTCCTGACTCTATAGAAACCAACAACTTATGCCATGTTTTGGCTTATGTTCTTAATGTGTGGAATTAAAATCATTGCTATTATTTTGTCTGAGACTTCTAGAAATACTGCTGAGCTGCAGGATTATTTTTATTATTTTTATTTCTTACATGTGCCACTGTCTAAGATTGTGTATGTTAATTGCTTCTTTTTTGAACTGAGATGCTAAAAATAGATTTATTTTCTGATTCAAATATAACAGTGAACGATATTCACAAAAGACTCAAAAAGATGAGAAAACCTTGATGCAGCAGGCAGAGTATCTAAGGTGGACAGAGTATTTAAAAAAAACAATTAGAGAAAAGGTGCTGTTTGCAAGAGTAATTAAATAAAAATCTTTACTATAGCTGATAACCAATGACTTGGTTGAAAAAGGAAACTAGAATTTTAAATATTAAGGATAACATCTATCTTTGCCTAGATCTGGAAGTTATTGGCACTCTCCATAAATCATCCTCTTTTTAATTTAATATAAGCATCTGTAAGGTCCAGAGATAAATTAATTGCTGCCAGATTTAAATAATATGCTTGGTTTCAGGCATTTCCTGGGGATTAATGACAGGTTAGGGGGAGCTGAGGGCCTAAAGTTCAGCCAGGAACCATTAACCTCAGGTTATCATTAACCCCAGGAAACACCCGATGTCTCAGTCATGTCTGTTCTTACAGAATGGAAATGAAAAGCGTAATGCCATGTACTTCTTTTAATGGGTGATGCCATTTCAATCGGTATGTACACAGAATTTTAATAGCCTGTGTTTTAGCCAGTTTGAATCAAATGTGTGCGTTCCACTCATAATATCACCTCAGGCATACTGGGGCTCTGCTAAGAAGAAGAGCTTTACGCAAATAGTATATTCCCAGAGTAGTCTGAATCTACAGTCGAAATCTTGTACGGATCAAGAATGACATTTTTCTCGAGAGCCAAGTGATATAATTTTAGCAGCTTATGCAAACAAAGGCATGTGTTAACACCGAGTGAACTGGCACTTCAAGGCCAACTCTCGTCTTGCAAACACACCTTGCCTGGGTGCCCGGAGCGCGGCTGCCTGTCCTGGGAGAGCGCCGTGCCTGGGAGAGGACAACTGGGGGCTGCTGGGCTGCCTGCTGGCATTGACCACCCAGCAGAATGGGGGCAACCAACACTGCAATGGGGCTGCCTCTGAGGAGAGCGCAACCTTAGGGGAAGGAATTTGGGATCTTACCCTTGGGCTTCACCAGACTGGCCTTTGTAAACGTGATGTTCTTCATTACTGTTTTTAACTACTGCACGGTGCTTCTGGGAATAGGGTAGCAGGCTTCACGTGTCTTAATTTAAGCAGTACAAAATTCTGTCTAGAGGAAAATTTCAGAATTTCTAGATCAAGCTATTAAAAGACCAATTTTGACCTACTTTAAAATCATGTAAGCCTTTGGAGAAATAGAGTTGGGATATAAGGGATATAACAATATTTATAAGAAAAGTTTTATACATTTTCCAGCCTGAGAGTTTCCAGGCATTTTATGAACATTTACTAATTAATGCCCACAACATTCCTGAGAGGTATGTATATCTCTGCCTTTTTCAAGTAATGACATCAGCAATGACACCAAAGGAAATTTAGTGGGGTGAGGAAAAGGCAATGCCAGAACTGCAACACTGGGTAGAGCTTTGAGAAATCCAGACTCCTCTTGGGTCTCCGTTGTGGACTTGGGGCACAGAGGTCTGCACACATAACTTTTATTGCAGAATTGGGATCTTAGATAAGTACTACATGTAAGTGTCTGGAAAAGTGTTAGTTATCACTAAAGATGAAAAAGAAGGGAGCAAGTTATTTCAAGTTAATTTCAAAGCACAGCCAACACATGCCACAGAAAGAGCCCTCTATGATTGCTTCCAAGCCAGTTTCCAATGGGTTCGTGGGCTATGGACAGGTCCTGGCAGACTGTAGAAGATACTTGCAGATACTTAGGTGTAGTAGGTGGAAGTGCCTTTTTAAGCATAAAACGCCCTTACTCAATCCTAACCCTGTTAAAGTTGGTGTCTAGACTAAGTTACACATTTTGGTTTCTTCTCTGGCTAGCAGACTCCTATGAAGCTTTAAAATAAGTGTCTGAAACAACCTGTGATCTTTTCTTTGGAACTGCCCAGTGATTATAGAGGGAAGCTACAAGACCATTGATTTTGACAGGCCATTTTAGGTGAGGTGAATTGGAAATTAGGAGAAGGCCTGGGTAGTCCAAATGAGAGAAGAACATAATGTCATGCTGGCTGTTTACTATATGATAATTATTGGCTAGAGGAGTGGGCAAATATCTAGATTTACCCCCAAAAACCCATGCACCAATTTGCCTTCGGCAGTAAAAGGCTTCAAGCTCATGTTGGCTTCATGGAGGGAGTTGATGGATGAGTGCAGAGAGACACTTTGGGAACAACACATACAGCACAGATTAATCTTACTGCAACTTGGTGGTGACAGAGCTGCTCTTTGTTTTCTGGTCTATTTAACTGGGTTTAGCTCATGTTCATTTTTTTTTATGATGGTCCTTATATGTACAAATCTATAGTATTGCAGAGCTAGATGATTTTGCCTGTTTTTCATTATAATGCAGCTTCTCTATATATTGCTAAAATCTATTTTAACATATAAGTCATATTTAGTTTATGTTGTTGTAGCCTACATGTAATATTTTCTTCATGCTCTTTACAGTCAGATCTTGTTACCTCCATATTTTAAATCCTCGTGTTTATAGACTTACTTAATTCTACTAAATAGCAAAAACAACTCCTTTAAGCCTGTGAGAATTCTACAGATAACAGCAGGCCCTTTTTTTATGGATTTCAATCATTAAAAAGAAATGGTACAGCTGTCCTTTAAAACATTTGAGATCAAAATTGCCAAACTGCAGTAGTATAACTGGAAAAGGACTCTCTGGAAACCGGTTAAAGAAGAATTCTCTAAAGAAAGAGAACTCCAAATATAGGACACACGGTATCTTTCCAGAAACTGGCACAATACAAAGCATTAAAATTAACTGAATCTCTCTCTCTCTCCCACTCTTGGTCCAAGGTTGGCGGCAAAGAAACAGTATTAGGCCAACTGAGCAACACAACCTAATTCTGCACAGAACATAATAGCAGTGGGCTGTGGAGAATTGGACTCTAACTTTCATGTGAACCAGTGGGATAAGAGATCTCCGCCTTACTGGAGCTGGTGATCCACAGGCCCTATACCGTTTTTTTTGATTTTAGTAAAACTTGCTGTATCTGCACTTTACGCAATTAAAGGATGAAATATTCATACTAATTTCTGCTTACACGCAAGGAAAAATTTTGAAACTTCTTAATTATGTCAAATACTTTCTGTTCCACCCAGTCTTTAAAATTCCCGGAAGAGCTAATTTTAAGCTTGTGTTGCTTTTTCACAGTACTAATGCAAGTCTAAAGTAGCAGGTGTTACTATCTCAGGGTGCATGACTTCTCCTGCAAGAGCAAGTAATGCTGTGGTGGTTGGTCTCCAGAGAGGGGGCAAGGCCTGCAAGGCCTTCTCACCAGGTTTTGGCTTCCAGAGGGAAAGCTCTGCTGTGTGGGAAAGCTCAAGATGGAAAATGGCCCATGAAGCAGCCCGGAGAGTCTTTGAGCTGGCAGCGAGGCACGCGGGCTGTGAGGGGGCCGTGCAAAGGGACAGCATTGCTGGGCCTACGGGGAGGGAAAGCCCATTCTGAGCAAACAGGGAGAGAACAGCTACATCCGAAGTAATATGCTATATGTTTTATATGTGGTAACATGAAGCAATATTTTAATAGAAAATGGTAACTTAGAACTTGGGGAGAGATATTGTCAGATCCAGATTTCTGGATTCAGATTCCTAAATCAGAAAATGGTCAAAATATTGTGGTTTTTTTTTACATGATGTTTATGGACTGAATTTATAATTTATTAGATCTTTTAATTCATTTTGTTTGTTTAAAATGTGCATTTTCCCCGTATTTTACACATGCATATATGTCGTATACATACAGTATGCATTTGAACTGAAATAGTACCCCTCAAATCATCCTCAGTTCCCATATTATCAAAATCGCAGAAATGTACAGTTAACTTAGTGTAGATAATCTAAAAGAAATATGCTGATTATCAAAAAAGGGAAGGTACATTGTCACACATTGCTGCCCAGGTCAAAAAAAGTTATATAAAATGTCAAATAGAGATTACAGATTGAGTCAGATTATCGCTAGTTGGATATTCCATGTCCATACATTCTTATTTCAATTGTCTAGAACTAAAAGCCAAAGGATACTCTGTAACATTAAAAATAAACGAAGGATATAATTGCCTAAGTGATTATAGCATAAAATTTGCATGAGTGATGTGCTGCAAAAGATAAGAGGGATTTGCTATACAGAATTTAATGTTGCTTTTCTTGTAAATGCAGCTTGCATTCAGGCATATCAAGAAATAAGATCATTTAATGGTTTATTCATTCTATTTAACAGAATATATCTATGGCCCATCATCCGCATATTCACCTGCTGTCAGCTACTATTGAGCTCTGTAATGAACAGCTGTGGAAAGGGCAAAAAAAGTACTACAACCTCTGGCTATTTGCATTTAAGATATTTAGTTCTGTGTGAGAAGAATGACATGTAATCAACTAGGCATACGGGTAAAAATAGCAGACTCAAATTCTGCCTACCATTTTTCTCTTCCCTTAGAGATGTTTACAGAACTCATGAATTATTTGTGTTTTGACTTTCAAAACAACCTGCTATTTTTATGGGGCTAAGGGTTAGATTCTGTCACTCTTGTTTCTGAGGGTAAGCGGAGAAATAAAGCACTGCTCAGTGCGCGTGATGGGAGCAGAGTCTGATCTGCTCTGTACCGCCAGGAGATAAACCCTCATAAACAGCTCTGCGACTGAGAATGATGCCGGCACAGCAGGGGCAACACCTTGATAAAGGAGCAGATCTAATTTTTGCACGGTAGTATCCTGCACTGCATTGTGTAGATAATGGCCTGTGCTGAAGGAGCTGGGACACCTATTAAAATCTGCAGGAGGTGTTGCACAATGTGGCTCCGAGGAGGAGAGAAGGTCCTTGTTCCATTCACAGCTTCAGACATTTTTATCAGCATTATTCTAAAGTGAATCTTATTTCTCTATGCAATACATACTTGTGTGCTTTGCCTGCTTTGTTTGTACAAGTTGTCCAAGCGCTCCTTGAATATTATAGACTCGGCCTTCTGAGGGACTGAAAGCACTCCCGATTTCCCTGGATTTCAGCGAGAACTGGGAGCCAAATCTCACTCCTCAAGAAAGCAAGAAGATAGGAGACAGTGAACAGCAGGATTCAGCCTCTAAGCGTCTTGTTCCTGGAACCTGAACAATAAGTAATTTTGCTCTTAGATAAAACTCTTTTAGAGTTTGCCAGGCACCAGTTGATTGGGAAAATATGAGTGTTCATTTGATATTGATAGCGGTGTTATCTGCTGTTATCTATGATGATAATGATATTTTAAAGCTTATTTACTAGAAAGAGCATGAAAATTTAGATCTCCAGTAACAGTGAGGAAAACCGGGCCAAGGGAAATACATCCAAGTTATTCCAAATAATAAACAAAGATTCTTTAGTTGTGTGCCTTTAAAGTTTCCTTTCGGCTGGAGGGGAGTATGTAATAGCTTGAAATAATAGGAAAGATACATAGAGAGTGGTGTTCCAAGAGCCAATTTGCAGACTTTTTGTGACTTTGATGGTTGGAAAAATTATTAGATTACAGTAGAGGCTTGTAAATATTAAGTGTAGCTCCTCAAGCTCCTTTTAAACCGTCAAAATGATGACTAAATCATTCCAAGAATCTGGAATAAAAATATCAGATTTATGATTTTGCTAAGTATGAGAAGAACCAGCCTGAAGATCTGAGTTAAAAGCACCATAAAAATGTGGAGTAGCCACTTTCTGTAGCAATTTAAACCAGAGTTGTTTAATATTTAAATGAAGCTTTAAAGCCATATTTGTAGTATACAGTGAAAATCAAGAACTGTATCCTCTCAGAAAACAACTAAAATAGCCCTCTAGTTAGTTATAAAACTGGGTTATTGTGAGTATTTCAGTAAAGAGGTTTCTACAAGCTGTGCAGAATCTGCATTTACTGTATAGGCTAGTTTCAGAACAAATTCTCCTATTCTCACAGATCAATGATCTGCAAATGAAAAAGCCTAGATGTTTTTTGACATGAAATCATAATGGAAGTGTTTGTGTTTCCCTCCACAGTGTGATGCTGAGTGGAACTGAGTAATTCGCCACCCAGGACAAGTGTGGCTGAGGGAAAAGTGAGAAGAGGGAAGGGAGCCGGAAGGCAGCCTCTCGCTCAAGACGTGATTTCCTTCCCTCTGTAGCCATTGGGCTGACCTTCATCCTTGCCAAAAGCAGACCTTGGAGGCTCCCAAAGGATTCAGATGTTTGCTTCCTACCTTGTTCACTGAGGATGTTATCTTGCTCACTTCTGAAGCATAGTGCCAGCTTGTAGCTTTACTTCTGCTCTGTTGACAGGCCATGGGCAGAGCTGCTGCACAGCAGTTGCCTCATATCATTTGCCCCATTGCCCCATGCCCAAAGAACATAGTCCCAAACCAAAGTCTAGCATCTTGACCTTCTCCTGTCACATGAGCCGATAGATCAAACATGTCCTTTACCATGTGATAGGGCAAGGCACTATCTACTAAGTTAGAAAAAGAGATATTTACATTTTGCTTGTCTGGGATGAGAGAAGAAATGGTACAGGCTAGACATTCACTCTATTATATGTTGCAAATAGCCACAATGAAATTAAGAGTGAGTAAGGTAATATGAGATGATCTGGATATAAAAGTGACTTACTCAGAAGCCCTATGAGACCAAACAATTTAAACTCCAGATATGCCATAAGAATAGTCTCCAAACATTTCTGGCACCAACAATGGAAAAGTAAGAGAAATGACAAAAAACTTCTATAAACAGTTTGATATTGAAGTTAAAACAAAGTTCCTGCCAGCTTTCACAAACGCAGTTCAGACTCGTCTCTGAGCTGAGCGTCTAGGGTTTTGCCCTCTCCCCTCTGCCTGGCTCCAGGTCCAGGTGCGGATTCACAGCCCAACAGTCAGAGACAGGAGGAGGTTCAGCCTGAACAGTGGTCAGTGATTCAAGAGTTTTCTTCCCTTTGCAAACTAGAACGGAAATGGTCTGGCCTCAGATGTGCCTGTCAGGCTGAGAAACCCACAAAAGCAAAGAGAGCAAAGCTGGGACCATATTCCAGCTCCAGTTGCTCCTTTGGATGCTTTTCCTTTTATGAGCACAAAGGTCAGGAAATCAGCCTGGCTTCCAGCTGCTGCTTGAAGTGTCCATGCTCCTGCGGTTTCAACCCAGACAAATCAATGCTACTCGAATGTCTGTTTTGGAGGATGGAACTCGCTTCCTGGTGGGTTACAAACTGGACAGGAGTCTCAGCTTCATCGAAGCCATTCTTCGTTGCCCTTATTTGTAGCACCTATAGAATTATCAATCAACTGCTAGTGCGAAATAAAGTCCCGCTGATAGGCTTGCTCCGACACACAGTACCCCCCTCACATACCCTCTCACACCCGCCTTTTGTTTAAACATTTGTAGACTGAAACATCCTGTCGAGCCCTGTTCTGTGGGGGAACATATTTGTGAGACAAAGCAATGCTGTGGTCTACCAGGAGGTCTATGACTCTCCCAGTGAATTATTCACTACTTTGCTGTGGTCTACATGCCAGGTCACCCGTGTTCGCAGCAGAGGAGGAAGCATTATTCATTATCAAACCTTTGGGTTTCTCTTCTAGGAGGTTCTTCCCCCACCCGCCGTTGCCCTTTCAGGTTTTAACAAGACATCGCATTCTTTCAGACTTCCCCTGGGCAGCAGGTTTTTTTGCTCCTGCAGAAGGTACGGCAAGAATAGGTGGAAAGCGTGAGCAGTTGTAAATTGTAGCAGTTAATGTCAAATTGATGGGGCAGTGATCAAATGAAGTTCATAACCGCAGAACGCAACCTGGGGGAGGAATGCTGTTTCAAAGATTTCTAATGACAGGGTGATAGCATCGGAACATAGAAAGCTTTTTTTTTCCCCAATGTGAAAGTGTGAAAGAATTTATTTAGTTGACCAAAAGTTTTTGCAGGATTAGGACTGGACTTTTATAAGCTATTTATCATAACTGCTAATCAATGAGGGGACTGACCAGTTCATTTTGAAAAGGTCCTATGGGAACATGACCTGTACTGTGTAGCTGTTCCTACCCATCCTGAGTACACCAGTAAGAATCTTTATGGTCTCTAGTATGATGCTATTTAATTAGAAACTGTTAATGCAAAAAGAAGCTGGACTAAAAAGAGCAATTTTCATGATTTCAGATTTGCCATATTAACCACCAGTATTCAAGAAACCAAAGCAGTGGACAATGTCACAGCTTTAGCATGAAGGAAAACATAAACAGTTCATCAAAGCTGGACACTACACAGCTGTATCCCAGCTGGACTGCCCAGCCACAATATTGGAAATGACTCAGAGAGAAAAAAGTATTATATCCATAACATATTATAAGATAAACATGTATGGAAAATATTCAAGACATCTCACTACAATTTACATATGGAATTAAGAAATGAACAGTACAAATGAGGCTTATGTTTTCATAAATGTATCTTTCTGTATTTTTAGCTTCTACTCATTTATTTATTTATTTATGAGGCTTCTACTTGAGTTACTGAGAATAATCTGTGTAATTCAGCATTTTATACTTACTCATTTATGTTCATCTTACTGAAAAGGAGGTTAACCAAAAGAAAACAATATCCTTGTTTTGGAAACAAACTTCCAACCTTTCTTTCCCTTGTGATAAAACACGAAAAAGGGGATAAATCCACTTTTAAATGTTACAGCATACCAGCCTTTGCTTAGAGAAGAGTTAGCAGCTGCAGACTGATGAACACAAAAGCCTCTAAGCTCGGCAGGCATTGGATTTCCTGCTGAAAATACCAACCTTGGTCATTCTGATGTTTTTCTGCCCCTCTCTTCTGAGTCCTGATCTGTGGCCGTCCTGCAGAAACCTGCCTGGTGTCCTTGCACAAAGCAACCGTGGCTGGAAAGGATGCAAGCTCCAAGAAATTTCTGGCATCAATCATTACAATCAGTCCTCCAATTTCATCCTCCATGATTGAGGGATATGCCAACAGAGAGTAACTTGTCTTTCCTGTCCAATCTTTCTGCTCCTTCCCTATTTGCTATTCACAGTTCAGTTCTTTGCAATTCAGTTTCTGAAGCTTGGAAGACCCCTAGGAGCTTGTTAGGTGCTATTTCGCCTTGTGGCACTCTGACTGCTTCCCTCCATTTTCCCAAACGAGCACATCAGATTTCATCTTTCGCACTTTGCTACCTTTGAATTTGCTGATCTGCTCAAGGAGATAGCCATTAGAAACCTTCCTTCCAGGGTTGAGATGAAGTATTACAGGCATTTAGGCAAGTTAAGATACTCAGACAGTCTTATGGGATTTATATTGCCTAAGCAGTATCCATAGTAGTCTATCAGTTCCAAAAATGTTTTTTTTTCTAAATTCCAGCAAATGTATAATGTTTTAAGTCAGACCTTAATAAAGAAAAAAAAATCCATCAATTTTTCTCAACTAGTATGTAATATTTGTGACATCTGATTCAGTGTGGAGCTCATATTACAGATGTTCTGCCATGTAGGCCTACTTGATTGCTAGCAACCATTAACATTACATATTAAGAAATGGATCATCCGGAGTCAGAAAATAACCAAGGGTCAGGTAACATCAGTTTTACAGTAGTAAACCTCATGCCATCACCCAGAACAATGTAATTGGTGCTAAATTAGTTGTTATACAGACAATAAATCTGGTGTCACTCAATTTTGAACTGCAGATGCCATATGGGAATGGTTTAGGGAAAACCAGTATGTCAAGATATGTCCCATGGCTGTGATTCTTGGAAGCAGAAGGGCAGAACTCCTGTGGTGCAAAAACTGGAGAATATTCTTCCTTTGAAAAATAATTTAAACTTTGACAAAAAAATGGCTGAGATCCCCCATCACTGATAGTAGCAGGATGCCTTTTGCATCTGTCCACAGCATCTGCTACTGTTAGCTGTTGAAGTTTTAACAAAAGTGAAACAGATCAGAATTTTACATATGAAAGAAATGCTAGGCTCCTAGTTAATGTCCCCTTGAGATAAATGACAGCAGGTCATGTATGCCACACTCTTGTTCGAACTCTTTGTGGCCTCAGAGAACATGTATTGGTTATCTGAAACTTTCCTTTGCGGTTAGTTAGGCTACCGATTTTAATACACTTAAAATTAAAACCTAGACTTTTGGAGCAGAAATATGTGGTCTATATAGAAAGAAGGATGATATTGTTGAAACATATGTGCTAACATGGCATTATAAATGACCCACCTAGAAATTCGAAGAACCACAGCAATTTGAAGTGGTGTATGCAACCCCCAGGTTATCGCAGTAAGAGGTTGCATACAGGAGCTTTGACTTTTTCATGTTCGACGCTTGTTTTTCTTTTTTTTTTAAACCACGTCTTCAGCTTACACTGGTTGGAGCTGACCTTTTTTTTTTTTTTAAATTCTGGGGTTTGTTATTAATCTGGTAAAAATGTTATCAAGTCATTCATCTCAGGCTTAGTGTACACTGCAGTCTGTGGCCTTGGAATCTATAAAATCATTTCCCAGAGACCATTCTATTTATTCATATTTTCTTCTCTTTCCTTCAGATCTTTCCAATCATGAATTCCATACCCAAATTCCACCTGGAGAAAGGTGTCCATTGATACAATTAAAGTATCTTTTTTGTCTTCTTAAAAGAGCCACAAGCCCAAGTCTCACCAAGCCAAGCTATTCTGCTCTATCACCTTCCTTTTCCCTGCTTCTCCCTTTCAAGTTCTCTTTGTTTGTTTGCACCAATGTGTCACATTTTATTTTGAGATCCTAACATATTCTGGGCAGGATTGATTTCTTAGATTGTGTGTGACTAGCAGGTGGAATCAGGAGCCCCTAGTTTGACAAGCTCTGCCAGAGAGCAGATATTCTTACTAAATGACACCCTGCTGGGAGTATTATCCAAACCAAACATCTTCTCTGAGGAAATACAGACCTTCAACATTTTCTCTTTTCCCTTAAAAAAATAACAAATGATTGAAAAGTAATTAACCCAGTCTTTTCATAAAGGCTTATGACTCATCTGCACTAAATTAGGGGTCAGCTTTGTGTCTCCATGCCTCTTATCCGTGTTACACCAGGAATCACAGGAACAAACACCATTTTTTTTAGCAGGTCATGGGCATGGAGTTTAGAACAAGTAATGAAAGAAAAACTGTGTTAAGAAGTTCCCTCGTGTTATTATCTGGCAGTTCATTAAGATATACTCTGTTTACCTGCTCCAGCCTGCACACCAGATTTAGCTCTCTGCGGGAGTCTGAAGGCATTTAACTTGCAGAAGCTGTGAAATGCAATGGAAAACAAAACACTTATGGCTCGTGCTTTTATGAAAAGAAGGTACTTAAACAGTGACTGAGAACCTGCTCATCCCTTCCAGATTTTTCCATGTGGAAGAAATAAGTGAGGAACATAAAAGTAAAAAAACATATCTGATGGTCTTTATTTCACTGGCAGACTCTGAAACATTCTACATTACCTCTTCGGATCTTTGGGCTTTTTGTAAGATTTTATAATCTTATTTGGCTTGTTAGCTGGTACTGTTAAGCAGCCCAGAATTCATTTATATTCTTGTGCTGTTCAGTGACTGCCAGTGATGTTAGGTAAGAAAAATGATTTTTAATTAAAATCTCAATTTTCAAGTACATTTCACAGTTAATACATGTTGAGAAATTCTGACCAGCTACATTATTTTGCTAAGCAGTACAGGTTCAAGTGTATTTGAACCATTTTTGAAGCCAAGGTTCTCTAAGCTTCTCTTCTCTGCCTCCTCAAAATCTATTTTTCTGAACAACGAGTATATGAGTAATAATTCATACCTACTGTCCATACTGGGCAGTTTCCCATTTGAAGGAAACCTCAGGTGTCTGAGAAAAGAAAAACATCCCATACTTGAAGATTTCAAAAAGACTATAATGACAGTGTGATGTTGTATGCAACAAATTGCTGTTTAATGTGTTGCCATACCATTTGTTTTGTTTTTGTGGAACTGAATTCCTACCCCAATTCCATGCTGAGGTTCAGCCTCCTCACCTCCTCATATTGCTTATGAATATTGTTAAATACCTATTTTTCCATTTGTGAGCCATAGCACTACCGGTAAAGGTTTGTGATTTGGGGAAAATCACACTAGATCCAGCTGGCCACTTAGTATTTAGCAGAGCGACTAAGGAAGTCTCTTGTTCAACAGCCATTCTTCCTTTTATTTTTTGACCATGTTGAGGTTTCTCCCCCACCCACCCAAGGCTTTTCAGCAATTTCAGTGAATCAAAAAAAAAAAGCAGTTCCGGATGGCTTGCAGCATTTAATTTACCTTGAATCATTTGGTTACACTTTGTGGCAGAGTGAAAAAAATAAAAAAGAGAGAGAGAGAAAAGAAAACCCAGGGTCAGATGATTCACGAGAGGAATAAGGTAATAATGAGAAGCTGGTATTAATGTTCCTTCCCACGGCACCGCAGGGCTCCGGGTGCTGGACACTCATGCTGTATTTGGCACACCAGGGCTGAGATGGGCGTCTCACAGCCTCTGCTGATGCTGCTGGACCACTTAGCATACAGAGGCTAAATATTTATTGGAATCAAAAAATAATGTATATCTTTCTAAGATGGTGATTAGGACATTTGCCTGGGAAGGGGAGCTTCAGATTTCTTGTTCCTTTCTAGTACGTGTTTATTTATGTGTCTGAAGTGGAACCACTTCAACAAGAGAGAATAAATGAGCCACGTTACAGATCACCCAGACCCCAGTGGCAAGGAGCTCCCATGGGAAGTGATACATTTATTTACATTTCTGACCTCATGTTTGTCCGACCTCCTGCGCAATAAATCCTCAAAGGGTGAGAGTGAGGGAAGGGGCTATTAACCACTCTCTGAAATTTATACTGTAGAATTGCAAACCAAAATTCACTAATAATTTTGTTGTGTCCACAACTACAAGCTTGGGGCAGATTAATGACAAAAATCGTCAACCACACCATTGCTTTCTAACCAGAAGGTTTGCAGAAATCAGGAACATTAAAGTAATAATGATGAGCACTCTCTGGCCCAGTGTTCAGTGAGGCACAAAAGTTCAGACAGTATCACCACAACTTGCTGGGCATGGGTCCCTGGGAAGGTAAGCATCAAATGTGCAAGGCTACATTTTCTGTTTCTTTCCCATCACCTGCCCCCTTTCCTGCTGGGGGAACTCAGAAAAAAAATGAGGTTTCTAGATCAAAATCTGCAGAAAATTCTTTATAAACCCCTTGGACAGGTTTCAGTTTTTAACATTGTACTGAATCAAATGTTATTCTTCTGAACAAAGAAGAAAAAAAGAATCAAAAGCTTTCAACTAGGTCATGCTGGTATTATCATGAGTGAGTGTGAGTGGTATCATTTCACACATACTGCATCTCTCAATTAAGGAAAATGCCAGACTTCTGTTAGCAAGACAGCTGGTGGTACTCACTGACTAAATATAGCACTGTCATCACCTAGGAGCGTAGCCAGGACATTTTAATGGTTGGGACAACTGATATTGTGGTTTAACCAAAACAATTTTTGATCGTATGCTATTATTTCAAATAACTAGTGTAAGAAATCAGTGAATGAATGTATTTTAAATATATTTTACCGATTTTATTTATTAAGTTAATTTTCAACTAATATGCAACCGAATTTGAAAGAAATTACACATATTGTCTACATTTGGGATAGAAAAGGAAAAGCTAAGTAAATACAGCTGGCATTCAGCTGATTGTGTGCCTGTGTGTACATTAGACAGACTGAACTCCTTTGGACTGTCTTTTTATTCTGTGTGCAGACCCTCAGTCAGGGGTCTGCTCACAGGGCAGGGATCCTCCGGGGAGAGCAGCAGTTATTTGGGATGACTCCACCGCTCAGGAGAGGCATAACCACAAGTAAATTTATGTAGCTGATCTTAAGCAAAGGCTGATCCAGGGCATCCTGTATTTGTTGAAAAATGCAATTACAGCTGGATTAGGTTCCAAATTCCGGCACACTTCTCAGAGAATTTACCTTCCTAATCGTAAATCTTTCCTGCAGAAGGTGAAAGACTGCTGTGGTCTCTACCACTATTCATCAATGTCCCACACTTGGGGCATTTTCATACTAACACTCTTTCTATCTACTGTGGACCAAGACAAAGAAAAAAAAAAAAGAAAAAAAGACGATCCACAATTAGATATTTCTAAAGCTGAATCGAAACAGTTTTGTGGCACATAAGGCTGTTGTAGCTCTAAGGTCCCTGTGCCTGAGTCTGCCAGGTTTCCATGAAAGGGGGTTGTGCTCACGATTAGTTGGGGGGCAGAAATGAAGTGTGTATTCCTCCCCTCTTTCCAAAAAAGATTGGTTTTAGCTCCGGCTTAACTATGACCGAGTAGGTATTTCAAAATGTTTATTAGCAGTTTTGCTGCCTTATTTCTGCTGCCAGTTCTAAACACTAGGGATCCAGAACACCAGTTTTGTTTGCACTTATATTAATCCATGGTTGTCTGAGAACATATACACAGAGGTATTCTCTGCAGCCAGTGGATTAGAGGATGACCCTTTAGTCCTGTTGGTGTTGAATGCGCACCAAAAAATATAATGCTCAAGAACTTTCTCAAAATGGACTATAAGTGTGAAAACCTGGTTGAAATCAGGGTGAAAACCTGTGTGATAGCATTAGCAACAATATTAGATTTTTTTTCAAAATATGTCCTCCTTTAAAATGTTTATTAGTGACAACAACATAGAATATTTTAACAGTAAGAAAGTGTTGAAGCCTTTTTTTTTTATAGGAAAATGGGGAAGAGAGCTAGGAAAAGAAAGGGAAAGGCTGTAAAGCACTTAGGGGTACTTGTAAGGGCAAGATTTTTATCCTCACAGTCATAATAATGTGGGCAGCAGCAGTGCAAACTTACTTACACTTCCTGGCCAAGTCCTGCTCAACCCTCCCTGCAGACAGCAGCCTCTGGCCTCGCAGGACTGGTCTCTCCCTTTGACTGGGATCGGCCCCTGGATGAGCACTGACTGCGGAAGGGCCACCAGCAGACGCGACAAAGCTGATCAGTTGTTTCAGTCCCTCCTTATTTCAAATGTATTTTCCAGAAGGGGACAAGTGCACTTCCTGTTTATTTTCTGGTGTACAGCTTTGCTTCCTTAGGCCCTGGGGGAAAACCAAAATGATATGAAGCTTTCCATGGAAAATAGAAGTCTTCTCTTCGGTGCTCTCTAACAAAAGTTTTTTTCTGGTCTGACTCATTATAGGAAACACAATAATCTGGAGGAAACTGGGATTTCTACTGCCCTGTGCCATCGCACTGGCTTGAGTGAAGGCTGAGGATAGAGCTGGTAAACCATGAAACACTTCTGCCTGCTCATTCGATATAAAAGCGTAACATTCTTCTGCTGTTTTTCTTCTCTTGCCATTACAGTCAAAGAAGATCCTGGAAGATTTAATGGTAATGGCAGACAAGTAGTTTTTGATTATTCTCTTGTTTGAATATTTTTCAGACAGACAACTCTAATGAGGATAATTAACATGCTTCTACATAAAAGCATTACTTTTTCCACTCATTCATTCTTTTCTCACTGGACTGTTTTTCAGTTAATATCATCACATTAATAGCTCCACATTTGTCACAAAGTCATGGGGCTGTTGGGAATTTTATATTAGTTATAATCATAATCAATAAAATTATTCCTTGAATGATGAGCTTAGCTCTCAGTTTTTGACTCAGTGGAACTGATAGCTTATCAACTTAGTCACTAAATTTTGACAGTCTTCCTATTCTTTTTAAAAAAGAATCTTTCATTACGTCAATGCTAGATTTATTTTAAATAACTTTTTTTTTTTCTGAACACAGCAGAAAGATCTAACTGGGAAACAAATTAATTTGTGCTTGAAAGGTATATTTAATTTTTTTTTTTACAAAACTGTGTGACCTAGTTTTTATAAACAGAGAAAGCAATAAATGCCATACCTGAAAAAGTGAGTTTAACTTGACAGTATTCTAACTTCTTAATTATTTTTTTAAATGTGTGAGCTGATTTAACCATTTGCATATTGCCAGGGGCCCTGGGGAGAAATATTCATTTTCTGAATTGAGTTCAGGGAGCCTGCTTTGCCAAAAAATATGACCAAGCATACTAACATACATAATTGCCAAAGTCTGGGCAGCATCAGGAATACATCTGAAAGAAGTGGGGCTGGTCTGGTTTGTCAGTCTGGCAAGAAGCAATGGAAAAGTCAGTCATCTGGCAGCAGGCAAGTGTCTGCGCCGGTCCTTGTCAGTGAGGGGTCTGCCCGGTGCTTCCACTCCAAGGGGCAACCCTGTCTTGGTGCCCGTGAGTGCTCGTGAGCAGCCATCCGCTTGCTGGCTGTGCTAGTGGTGTCCCAGAGAAAAGAATGCATGGAGATGCGCAGATGAAGTACAATACAAAGATGACTTTTCTACCTAATATTAGATTTGTGTGGGATAAAAATTTGCAAGTGTATCTTGGACCACCCAAAAGCTGTGGAATTAATCCGCAGATCTTCCGTGTCACTTACATGATTAATTTTAAATGTCAATTCATTCTGATATACTTTTTATTGGTAAACATATCCACATGGAGAGTGATTGTAAAATACATGTGTAATCTAGAATATACATGCAATGAAAAGCCTTCCTTCTCTTATTACAGTAGAATTCCAAACAAAAACTCCTGTTTTTAAGAAGTCAGTGGTCAGGTGAGGAAACTTGTCTAAGACTGAAAATAAGGAATAATTAATAAAATTAAAAAAAAAGACTTAAGTGAAGACTTGTTTTTCACTTACAAGACTGAGAAACACTTAGATTAGTGGACACATTGACAGGCATATCTTTATGGCTAATTTTTGGCAGATAATTACTTAACTCTTTCAGCTGCTGCCTTGCTGAATACCAGAGAAAACCCATTACATATATATATATATATTTTTTCTGGGGAAGGTGGGTGCTTTGGTGTATCTTCCAAGAAAAATACCAAGGCTTAACTGAATGCATATGCCTAGCAGCTACATTGACATGAATTGGTACATAAACTCTTATGTGTAAAAGACATCTATGAGTCCTAAAAGTAACAACTCAAAGCTGTTAAGAAGTCTAAGTGTCTCTTTACATAAAAGCCTGCACAGGGAGTCATTATAGTGTATTATGTCAGGATCTTACTTACTCAAAACGTAGAAGCAGACACTGACACCATCAGCTGTGATGTAAAATGCTTGAGGGCTCATTTCATAGGGCACCCACCAATTCCCACATAGGCAACTAAATGAAGTGATGAAACTTGCTCTCAGCTTTCATGGGAGCTGGGAGATACTCTGCACATTTGAAAACCTGGCCGCACTTGTAGGTGCTGAAGCCTTGAAAGTCTGGCTTACTTGGGGTAGTCACACTGTCTACTTTCATCTCTCTTAGAGGTAATTCAGGACATCGTGTTAGGAACCACGGTGACCTGTGAAGGCAGCTGCCCAGCAGGGACTGATCTGACCCCCATGATGGATGTCCACAGTAGCCTAAATCAGGCCATATCCCTACTGTATCCATAATGCCTATGCTGTAGCACAGAACTAAGGAACTTAAAAAATATTAAGGATGGCTTTCCTTGAATATGTCCTGTCTCAGGTGATAGTAAGATATTTGCTGAAGTGCTCTGCTCACTATGTGAACACGCTCTCTGCCACAGCAGGCTCTTATTCTGAATGTCTTTATAAATCCTACGCCACTACACATGAAAGCCGGCATAATTCATAGAATGCCTTTTATACCCTAGTAATTTTGTTTTAAAAAGATGCAAACAAAACAGTGTGTTAGATTACATTCTGGAAATGCTGTTCAGATGTTTTATGCTATTGCTTTGACAATAAAAGGAACATTAAACTCCTGAGGCCAGGCTGAGTCTAGTTATTTTCAGCACCTCTGGCAGGCTGGAGCAGAGCCGAGGCACCTGGCTGTCGGGGGGCTCCTCAGAAAGCTGGTCCCCCTTGCTGACCCCTTGCTGTGCACCAGCATATCCCTACAGGCCCAGAAATACCTGTGTCACAGTGGGACATGCACTAGGACCCATCTCGGCTTTGCTCAAAATGTTAGAGGGAAACTTCACGGAAGGAAAGGTTGTGGGCTCTTCGACACAAAGGCATCAGCAGTTGTGCCCCAGGAAGCTCAGACAGAAACCAGGGAAATATCTCTGCATGAGTTGTCCTCTTCTCAGAATTGTCCCTCGGCATCAGCTGGCGGCTGCAGCCCCGCTGCTGGGGCCAGGACAGGGGCTGCACAAATCACAGATGCACTCCCCGGTTTCTCTTACCGCAATTCAGACAGGTCCCACAGTGACATCTAAGTCCCTGGGGGTTTCCAGACTGCCAGAGCTGCCTGGAGTGGCCAGGTGCCACCGCCTTCGCCCCAGAGCAGAGGAGTCTGCAGCGCTCCTGCAGCACGGGGCCGTGATGGAGGCACAGCCACTGCCGCCTCCCTTGTGCACCGTCAGCCCCTGCGCCAGAACTTCACGTTCTTCTCTGGGTCACTCTTTTCCTCCTGCATCTTGTCTTTTTGACACCTTGGTGCTTCCACTCTTAACAAAACAGTGGGTTTTCTTAATGACCAGTGATCAGCAGGGTCTCCCAGAACACAAACTGCTGCTTCAGTTCCCTGCAAGCTGAGGAGAAAATTAAACTCATATTTCCTCCTGGTCAAGTACTCCACCTATGTGGCTTTTTTACCACATATTGTGGTATATAAATTGTGATATTAAAACTCCCTCGCTTCCTGTGTGTAGGTACCTACTATCTAGAATAAACTCATGATTTTAGATCCCAAGTGGGCAGAAGTATCTAGGTACAACCTTAAGCACACAAACTCAAGAGGCAATATTTCTGTGCTTCACATCCCTGTCGGCTAGATCTAGGTAGTTCTCTGCTCAGTCTGGGAAAATTAAATTGCTTTGTGGTGCTGATGTGTGCAAGGAAAGCCCAGTAACACTGTACTTAATATATGCTTTATTTCAGGACTTCCTAACATCTGCATGCTGTACTTTGCAGCTTCACTGGTGATTTTCTGTAATTTCAGGGGCATAATAGTGTTATACTGTGCTTGACTGATATGAGCAATGGATGTGTGATCTGATACATTTATTTTTTTATAAAGGACATAAGTGAAGATAATTTTTCAGTGTGGTACATGAGGACATTAGTTCATGACAGTCCTCTGCATAGATTATTCTACATTCTTTGCAAGAGGTTATGGAAAGGCTTGACCTCCTGCAAAGTGACTGGAAGTTACACAAAGAGAACCAGATCTTCTGCAAAAAAAAATAGAAAGAACACAGAAATGATGACTTGGAAGAAGAATGATTAAAGAAGTTAAGGTATTTTATTCCTTCTCACCTTAGTTGTCATTTGAAGAAATGGGCAGTCTGAAGTATATGTGCTATTACCTTAAAAAGTTTTAGGACTTACCTTTTTTTCTTATGATTTTGTCATTTTTCAAACTTCCACAAGATTTTGCCACAAGTCCTTTGGGAATTAATAAATGAAGGATTGCAGTTGCAAACTGAGACACATTTTTCATGCCTCCCTCCCTCCCTCTCTCTCTGAGTCACTTGTGTTCTGCACTCAGCCTTCTCAAAATGAAAGGAAAAAAATGCAGTCTGCAATGTCAGTTCATGTTATTATTCCAGATACAGAAATCCCTTAGCCAGCATTTATATATAACAAGGTAAAAAATGAATCTTTTATGTCTTTATTTTTTTTTATGTGGTGGGTTATCCAGGTTCAGATAAAAGGGTGAAATTTATCTGACCTAGACTTAGCTATTTAAAATGTGTCATTTTACACTATTTACCTAGGTTGTCCGCACAGTCCCATATCCCCATAGACGGAGATAGGTGCCTAGAGAGTGATTTGTCCCCTCCTAGAACTGCTGGCACTGTGGAAGGAGCGTATCTACACTGAGTACAAAGGACCATTCAGCTGACAGCCTAAATACAGTCTAGCTCTTGGATGGCTGAAGTTTAATTTGATCCACTCTTCCCTAAATCCAGTGAATGGGAGCTTTCCTGGATATTGGATCACTGCTAGGGGCAGAGGATCCAGAAAGATAGCGGCTTTGCTCACAGAAGTGTCCCTTTCCTTACCCGACTGCCAGGGTCACAGCCACTGCGGTGCTTCGTGCCCCGCTGCTCGTGAAGGCCTTGGTCTCGGTTCCTCTTTCCCCGAGCCCCGTGAAGCGCTTTGGTGGATGAGAGCTTGGCCAGAGCCTGACCACTGCTCTGCAGTGAAGTTACTGATTCTGCGCCTGAGCTCACCCGTGCAGAAGGCAGGAAAAAAAAAGATAGTTTAGAATAAGAATTCTGTCCAGAAGGAAATTCTTATATATACATATATATTCTTATATATGTAAACATGCACTTGCACAGAACTAGTTACATGCGGAAAGCAAACAAACAAGAAATCCAGAGAGAAATGGTAAATGAGCAAATTCATTAAAGAACTGAGTTGAACCGCGATTCAATAACTTGTTTTCATATAAGTTGAAGTGATTTTCCTAGTATGAACAAAGCTCTGAAGTTTCATGAATTTTAGCGTGAATGATTCTGAATGCCTTAAAACTCAGATCGGAAGTCTCTTTCATCCAGTCAAGATGAAGACCATGCCGTTGACTAACGGCACTCTGTGAGTACCCATCAGCTGAAAGTTATTCATTCAAAATATTTGGTGGATCCCTTAAGTATATGAGAATGCATTAGAATGAAATCAGAATTTATTTGCAAGTGATTTACTGACTGCCAGAAAGGTCTGCATTTATAATGAGTAGTTTAACAACTTCCACACACTTTAATGCTTTACACAGGGCACATCTGACATGTAATTAAGAAAAGCGGAAATATGAATTAGGTAGAGAGATTTAATCCAGCTGCATATACTTTAGTAACGTATTAGTAGATGGGCGAGTCTTTCTCATATTTGTTCAAATATGAAACATACTGGAGGAATATGGACGAAGTCTGACATTAGCAGTTTTAATATGACTTGATTCTGCAATCCTCGCAAAGACATAGGTTATACTAAAGCTCAGTATCATGTGTGATTTTGCTTGCATGAGAAGGCCAAGGCATACCCATGTATTATTTTTGTGTTCATGTGTGCTAATGAATATATATGCATATTTATTTTTATTGTATTGCATGCTATACAATAGTATAGTATGCATCCTAGTACAGGATGCATACAAGTTTAATTTATAATCCCTGATGTGAAAGCACTATTTTTTTCTGTGCTAGACTAGACTGAATTGAATGACATACGTTTTCTGGAACAGGAAGAGAAAAGCTATAGTCTGCACAGTCCGAATATATCTTGAAGAAACTTTGTTCTGCCCTCATGATAATTTGAACTGAAATGCTGAATGCTTTTCCCAAAGAAGTCGGTAGAAAAGTGTAGAAGAAATGACTTTATTATCTTCATCCCTTACATAATGTTTACTCACCTTTTGAAAGCTGTAAAGTTCTTTTTTCTAATGTATATTATACTTCAGATCTTTTTCTACAGTTACTTATAATAACAGTTACTTATAACAATAACAATAATGTTATTGATAATGTTGGGATAATTTTCTTCCAATAAAGTCTGACTCTGATATTTCAAGACTTCACTATGTAATGATCTAATTCCTGCTCTTAAGATTGTTCTGATCAATGTTCCGTTTTTCTGCGTAGAGAATACAAACACATACATTCAATTAATAATACAATTGTCAGACACAACTGTCTGACAAGAGGATGTGTCTTCCACGTGTGGACTTGGACTTACAGGTCAGTGCCTATCTCGGAATAGTCTAGGAAAGCACCTGATATCCCACTGCAAGAGCAGAAGTCTTGAACACAATTGTCCTGCTATGAGATGAACATTAGTTCTGAAGTCAGGCTGTAATCACATGGCTGGTTTGTGAAAGAAATCACCATTTACATTGGAGAGCTCTGTAACCACTTAGGACCACAATCATGGGGTCGAATAATTCAGGTTCTTTATTTTTGTAAAGTCACCAGCCTCCCAAAATTGCTTCGCCAGGGGATTTTTCAAAGGATATGGTACGTTCACAGCATGTGGATGAATGGATGATCCATATAATCGAACAATGAACATCCTGCAGGAGTTCTATGGAGGGCCAAAATCGCTGTTGGAACAGCTCCATGGAGTCATTAGTGTTACACCAGCAGGGACGCTGACCCCAGCGCTCCCTTAATGATTTGGCAGGCCACTCTGTCATTAGGATGTTCCAGAGCTTCAAGAGTCTTGAGTATGGAGCAAAGAGTTGTTTCAGTGGGATGAGGTTGACAATTGCTTGGTTTTTAAAGAGTTACCACATAATGTTAAAATAGTATCCTGTCTGAATGCTAAATCTTGATGCGGTAATATCTTATGATCTATTAATTCAGGAAAAAATGTAAACCAAAAGATGATAAATGTAAACAGTGTTTAAACCGCAAACATTCCTTGGAGTAAATGACAATATAATTAAATTTGAACTCCACAATGCAGATTCTTTCTGTGCATAATTGAAATTGTGCAAGATGCTTTGGCAATATGTTTAGCATTAACTTAAAGCAAAAAATTTCAGGCACCAGGGTCTGATCTTTCTCTTATTGACATCAGTTGTGCAGCTCCTGGGGGCTGGGCACATCCCGCGGCTTCTCTGCAATGTGTCTCACTGAGAGTCGCAGAGAAGCCCCTCTCGGTGCCCTGGCTCTGCGCTGGAAGCAGACCAGGCTGCACAACGTGTCCATACAGAGCTGGGTTTCCTTTGACACCAGACGGGAGTGTGCGGGCAGGGAAGGGAGCTGGACGGAGACCCAGCTGGGAAATCCAGGGAACTGGGAGCATGAGGGGTTCTGCGGAGCCACCCCCACAGCTGGGATGTGCCCAGGGGAACATACGAGTGGCCAAACCACGTCAGACCAAAGGTCCACCCAGCCCACTGTGCTGTCTCTGACAGCGGCCAAGAGGATATGCCAGAACAGAGCACAAAAACAAGATAAACCTGTAGTGATTCTCCCCATGAATATTATTGTAGCCTCCTGCAGTTTTCAGGCTAGGGACTTAATCAGAGTTGATGCCTTTTTCAGCATAGCACACCTCAATGGCATCTTATTTATTAAATTTGTGCTATTGCTTTTTGAATCCCATGTAGATGCTTAGCACCCACAACAATTCCACAGTTCAACCAAGCACTCTACAAAGATCCACTTCGCTTGTTTTCATTAAGTTTTCCAACTTCTGCTTTCCTTGGAGGTACCAACACCCCTTTCTGTTGATCAGCACACATGCCTGGGAACCAGGACCTACAACATACACCGGATTGGCTCAGGTGTGTGGCTCCAGACTCAACCGGAAATGTCAACATAGGTACAAGTTCTCCTCCTTTAAACCCTTTCTACAGAAACAGCCTTTATCAAGTGATGCAACCAACCTCCGTGACTTACAGCTGCATTTTGTGCTTTGAACTGCTCATTTGGCGCAGACAGCAGCATAGCAGACATGAGAGATCATGCCAGCGCAATAAATTTTAGAGTAAAAAGAAATAAAGGAAATAATAGATTTTTACCCAATTCCTGGACAAGAATGCAAAGGTAAAGGGTGTCAGTGTAAAGAAACATCCTAATTTGTGCCCCTGGCAGATAATCTCCAAGGAAGAGCTAAAGCTCTTGCTTGAGTCAACAGATATCAACTCCAAATTAAAGGGGATTGAAGGACAGTTTAAAGCTTCCCTCATCCTGCTCTCTGCAGATAGCTTTCTGGGCTCTGTAGCCAAGGAAAGCTTTTTAAAAGCCCCTGCTTCACATGCTCATGGTGCCAGCCTTAGGGCGCCTACATGGCAGAGCTGCCTTCTCGCTCCTTTCTCTGGGCAGCTGGGATTAGACATGGTGCTTATCTGCTAGGCCCTCCTGCTCACCCATGAGACCACTTTAGGTCTTCAGCCTTGCCTCAGCCCCACACAATCTTCTTTGTCTCTGTGGTGCACACAAGGGCAGCCTTAGGACTAGCATGTTGGTGTGCTTGGCTCCGCAGTTAAGCATAAGCTTAGTTGTGCATAGTTCCTAGATCACAGCCTCCTAGAAAGAAGCTTCTTGGACAAACAGAGGATTTCCAGGCTCTAGTTCACTGGGTATTCAATGATATCCTGCGGAGAGCTGTCTGGCCACATGCTAACGGCTCCTCTTTATTGTTCCTGGCCACTAAATCTTAGCCACAAGACTCAATAGTTACATTAAATGCATTCCTAGCATGGTTTCCTCAGAGTTTTCCCTCCAGTGAATAGTGAGAATTTCTACCAGAACTTTGTGATCGTGAGTAGGACCACGAGGCAAGCTCTGCATAAAGATATGGACCAAACCGTGAAAATAATATGCTGAAAATTTGCATGTTGCTGTGAGCGATTCACCTGACTGACACTCACGCAGCTAAGCAATAGTGCCAGGCATTTGCCAGAAGCAGTAGCTAGAGGATTTGTTAAGCTGGCACTTTATTAAGTCCTCTACAGAAAAATCTTAGGAACTTTTGCGCTCCTAGAATATCTATCTATCTATCTGACGTGAGCAAAGGATATACAAACATTTTTATAAAGATTCTTCTCCCTTCTATACAAATTTGTTTCAACTAATGTTACAAACTTACTGCATCAGATATATTGGAATGGACTACAGTTAAACAAGCAGATGTAAACGAATAAGTAGAACTTCTTACTACCCTTCATTCCTCTCATGGATGATGTTATGCTTGTTCATATTCCCACAATTGAACATTGGGAGGACATTTAAACAGGAGTTCAAAATCCTGGATTTATCCACAAGTGATTTAAGGCTTTTGATAGTGGATACTCAGTGTTAATACAAGCTGGTCAGCATGCAAAGCAAAAAACTGGCCCTGAGTGTCAGCTAGCTGAACTTATTTCACTTCTTTACCGCTGTCATTGCCTTAAGAAATACTTTATTTTTAGAAAGAATCTCACTTTTTGAACAGAACAATTGAAAGAGACAGCCAGGGGACAAGCACAAACCAACCGTTTCTGTTAATGTTTTTCAAAAGTGAAGTGAAAGTTGAGTAAAACTCTGCTCGATATTTATCTGATTCACTTTTTTATAAAAATCAGACGATATATCTTCATGGTGCAGACTTAAATCAAGCTACCAAGACAACTGATCACCGAGGCAAAGCTTTGGAAGACTAGTTAAACGAAAACGCACACACTTACTTGTCAGAGCCCCTTAGACAGTTTACACTGTCTCGATTTTGGATCACAGGCAACCAGTGAACCGTGAGCCCACAGCCCCACATCTGTGCTCCAACACTCAAACCGTTGAAAATGATGTCAGGAGCGTTTTGAGGGGTGGCTGGTGAATTCTCAGCAAAGCTCTTCCTTTTGGAAATAGCAATTTATCATTTGGCTTTCTCAGCTGCAAGCTGGTGCTTCTGCGTGGAGAAACCAGAATGTTTCTGCGCTAAACCAGGACGGTGGCGGGAGCACAGGCATCGCACACAGCGCAGGAGCACCAGCCTCTGCGCCTTGACCCGCAGCCTCACGTGTCACCACAAAAAGCCTCTTCCTCCCGTGTGGGAAAAAACGTCTTTTTGCTACTTTCTGCTCACCTGGTTAGCTATTTTCTCTCTGACATATACACACAAACAGCTGGATTCTGTCGAGAAAAAAGATCTGAAGGAAAACTTAGAGAGAAACCTCTCCTTGAAGAGATGCTGCAGGACCACAGCGAACACCTCCGATACCGCAGGCCTGCTGAGGAGCTTGGCGTATGACTGGAATTAATGTAGTTGTGCTGTACCTTCTGTGCTGCCTTAGCACTGCAAAATGATCTATTTTATATTTAGCTTAGAAAGGAGACAACAGGGACTGGGAGTGCTGCATATGAAACGCTGACTGTGCCAGGCAAGGTAATTAGGACACTTCATGATGAGACAGTGGTAAGTTTAAAGTGAGAAAAGTCACACTTTTTCACAAGGATTTGTGGACACAGCTGCATCACACTGTTATTACTCAAACCCTAAAAGGATAGAAATGGAACTAGAATTTAATAGTCAGAAAATGTATTCCTAGAGAGATTTAAAATGATAGTCTTTCAGTGAACACAGGTCTTGGCTAAATAGAAAAAAAAATCCCTTGCTTTTCTCTATTAATTGTTGTTGTTTTCCTCTTTCAGAAACAGGATTCTGAGTAGGCTGAGTCAGTCTGAGGCTGGTATGTCTTATTTTCCTGTGGTGATGTTTCTTGAAATTCAGAGTGAGTTTTATCATTTATCCATAATAATCACATGGAAAAAAAGTTTTAAAATTCAACAATTTGATTGACTGCTTATGGGTATTATTAGACTAGAGAAACACATACTAATCACATTGCTCTAACTGTAGACTCTGCAGCGAATGGTTTTCTGTTTCTGTTTATAGAAAAGGTCCAGAAAAGTCTGAGTCACCTCCCCGTCATGCCTGTGAGACGGCTCCTCTTCCCAGACTGCCCAGCCACAACATTAGCCCGAGTGCCCCCAGCAAAGGGGCTGATAAAAGGAAGCTCTCCCTGTCCCGCAAGTCTGGGTTGTGCTGCGTCCCCAGGGCCTGTATTTGTAACCTGGACACGCTGTAAAGCTTTTCCGAGGCTTTGCAGGAGGAAGCGCAGGAGAATGAGGCGTTTGTAATTTCGGTTTGGAGACACACTGGTTTCTGTATGTGGGCACAGCTGATGGATGGAAGTGGGTAGTACACGATGCATTTTTATTTTTGTGAGTCTGTAAAGAACTACCCAGAGCTTTGGATAAGTTTCACTGCTAACGCATTTCAAAATGTATCCCAATAAATAAAATAGTATTTTTGTCTTGCATTCAAGATACTAGAATACTGTATTCTAGTACTATCAGTACTAGAATACTGCAAGACAGCCATCATCTTACATTTCTGCTGGGGTTTGTAATCACATTTCCTCTATTTAAAATAGGGTCTCTCTGTAGCATTACTATATGAAAGAAGCATAAAAATCTTCCTCATCAACTCAGTAATTGTGAAGAGGGAAAACTGTGATAACCCCTGTTTAAAAGAAATGTACAAAAAAGTTCAGCTGATCTCTTTCTTTTACATTACTTTTAAGTATCCGTTGCTATGGTAGTAAAGTATTTCAATTTTTATCTTTTTAAGGTCTGCAGAATATGCTTGCATTTCAGCAACAGAAAGTATGTTTATAGTGGGTATCAGGCATATATTGAATATATCTTGCTTGGTAGCTAAACAGCATGCAGCTCAAGCTTTGTTTTAGATTGACCAGACATTTCACTGCCTATTTCATTTCCAAGTAATTTCTGCCTTTTAAAATATTATTCTTTATAAAGGACAAGCTTTAAGATATAAAAGTAAAATATTTTATTTCTACCATAAAAATATTTTAAACATTTCAGTTTTAATTTATTCAAAATAGCCACTAAATAAGATCTGAATTTATGAAAGATGCCAAACATCTGCATTTTTTCAGTAGGCTGTCTTAGCTACTAAATGAACTGAATAAATGAATTCAGCCATCTGCATTACTGAAGACAGCCTAATTCTTCAGACCTTGCTAAAATACTGTTCCCACAAAGTTCATTCTGAGGTATTGCAAAGATATTCTCACCTTGGGGGATTTGCAGGAATCAGTCCAACATGTATGTCTTTAATTAATATATTTTATTAATATCTTGCAGTCATTCACCTTTGCTGCCTCCCACTCTCCATAGTGGTTACGAGGCTCCAGCGAAATGGTCTCTTAAAAACAACAGCTAAGGGAGGCGGGCCAGAAACAGAACTGTTAGAGATAACAGTGATGAGGATGCTGAAAAGAAGTCAGCAAGATGGGAAACGAGGGGATTTGGAGGTCACTGCAGCCCAGACTGAGCAGGAAACGGAGGGAAGAACTGAGTGTCAGAAGCAGCTGAATCACTGGGTTTTGTTTTGTTATGGTTTTGACCCCCCCTTTTTTAAGGTTAAATGTCCTGCACTGATATTAACAGCCTTGGCTCCATTGCCTTGCATGTGAAACCTCCAGTCTGTGCTCCAGTCCTATCTGGTGACTCTGCACTTATGTCCCTTCAGCACTTCTCAAACCAATTAAAATCCTCGTTTTTCTTTAATAAGGATGTAAGAGCACCCAGGGACTCAGGGAAGGGAAATGGTTGTTTCACCAAGTGACACTCAAGCATTCACTGAAATCTCACCTGTTCATAACAAGCACTGGCCACCGGACGTTTAATTTTCCTTTTCTCATACGTCTTTCTTTCAGAAAGAAGGGTAATCTTTATAACTAAAGGGAAATGATGAAGGGCTACTTTGCTGCTATCCTTAAAGACTTTTTATTCTTTTAGAGAAATTAGATTTATTTTAAAACCAAACTTCAAAGACTGCATTTTGTTAGAGCACTCACAATGAACAAAGGACTGAAAAAAATAAAATGAAGGAATGTTCTAGAACATATTATGCCATTAATTTGCTAAAACCGGCCATCTGGTTTTGGGTAGGAAACGAAAAGTAAGTTTTCAATTGTGCAACATAAACACTAGACAGTGCATGACTTAGGTGCTAATATACATTTATTTGGGAATGAAACTGCTAAATTAAAATTTCAGAAACGGCTTGGGCTGGATCTCATTACAGAGTCTTCCTCTGTGTTCATTGTCGAAGCCATGAGCAGCTCTCCCAGCCGCTCACAAGCAGAGTTTACAGGGGTTTCTGCCCTATTTGTTAACAACGTGCAAAGATCAGTTATGGAATGGCATGTGCTGGCTAAATCAGCAGAAGAGCATGAACCTACATGAAACTAGATCGAGTCTTGTGTTCGTGCCTGAGCTACGTACAGAAGGCATAAAGAAGAGGCAAGAAGTGAACCTCGCAGGGCTGAGCCTAAGACTGGGTCAATACAAAAATTGAATGTGCTGGTGTGGCCTGGCCTGCCCGGCCGCCGTCTCGTCCCGGCCCTCAGGGCTGGGAGGTGCCGCTTCTCGAAGTGGCGCCTGGGGACGTTTCCTTTGGCCAGAGGCGCCCCCGTGTTAAAGCGCAGGATATCGGTGGATGCACCAAAGGTGTCTCCTCATCTCTGAAGATCTCCAGTTTTATCCCAACGCTCTCTGTGTAAACTGGCACAAAAAGCTGTTTCCCATAGAGCAAATTCACACTTCCTCAGGGAAATGGCCTTTGGACCCGCCAACAGTCTCCAAATGGCCTCTAGCTGGAGAGAGGCACCAGCGCTGGGCGCCAGCGCTGCCCTCCCGGTGCACCACAGCGGCTGCCATCGGCCCCAGCTCCTCGCGTTGGGTCGTGAACTGGACCCCCCCTTCCTCTTGCTGGTGCGACCCCAGCTCTGGGCCTTCATTCCTGTGAATTTCACCGGGATAGAGTGAAATTCTTCCACCCTGTCCATGGGAGAGCAGTGTCCCACGTGAAGCAGTGTCATGCTTGCTCCCTCCCGCACCCCTAGGCAGCCCAGCACTTTCCATAAGTGACCCAAAATATCCGAGAGATCCTTGTCTGGCTCGTTAAAAACTCCTACATGGAAATTATCTGTTTTTCTTGGTATGAGATCTTTATTTCATTGTTCACAGATTCTTTGTGAATCTGCTGCTAAGCATCCTCTTTAAGGCTGGTTATAATTGGTATGCAAAGCATTTTATCATTTATATAAATCTGTGTTTTTCCCAACCGCAAGGCTAGAAATATTTATTGAGTCCTTCTGCCCTCTTACATTAAAACTATTGTTAGGATTTCTTTTATTTTAATTATACTTAAATTCTGTTTTGTCCTTAATTTCTTTTGCTAAAGATTTTATCTTGTGCCCTGTTTCCTGTCTTATTCATTTCCCACTGTTCCATGATATTTGATGCTGTCAAGTTTCTTGCTTTTCCATTTGTTTTAATAATTTTGTGACTATATTACATTTTCCTTCTAAGTTAGCTTTTTCTTTCTTTTTTCTTTTCTTTTCTTTCTTTCTTTTTTTCTTTCTTCTTTTTTTTTTAACCAAGCCAAACGTTGTCTCTCTCAACAGCAGATTTTTGGCACCTGAGAACGTGTTCTTAAATTCCTAATTAGCATGATTTTTTTTTATCTCTAACAAAATGTGGGTTTGATTGCAGAAATGTTTATCTAAGAGAGAGGTGATCGGACTATAGATTCAAAATGTCCCTCTCTGGCCTTGAATGCTGTAGAAAAGTTCAGGGGTGCTTCACTTGGATCATGACTACAGAGATGCGTGTTCATTCCCTCAGCTTGCGTTGCTAATAATGCCTTGCAGCTCCAGAACAGCAGGCTGAGCCTTTCTCAGACTGCAGTACTCTGAAATAGATCCTGCCTGTAAGTTTTCTGAAGAGTGAACCCTGAAAGTGCTTCTAGCACGAAACCTCTCCTGTAGACCTGTGCAAAATGCTCACAGAGCGTGTGCTGTCCTTTGTTTAATGCTTATCCCTATTTTATATTGAAAGCAGCATTTTGTTACCTTTTAGAAAGGAAAAACATTTGCTTTGGGAGACCAGCCAAGTACTGCATAGTTTGTCTAGGTTATGTCCCAATAATATGCAGATGAAGAGAAGATCATGAGGAGGGGCAAAAATGAATGTACCATTTGCTGATTATATCCTGCTTAAAACAAAACAAAACAAAACATGTTAAAGAAGATACTGGCAGAAGTACGACTTGTCAGAGTGAATTGACTTCTCCGTCTTTTCCAGTATAAGAACTAGAGGACATCAAAGAAAACAGGCAGTTGCCAAGTCCAGAACAAGCCAAAATGCATACCTCTTCATGCTATGAAAAGGTGGTTTACAGATCTTCCAACAGACAACAGACAAATCAAAAAAGAATTTGGCAGAATTATGAAAAAAAAACAGTGTAAGGCTATGAGATTAAAAGGGCAGCATCTCTGATTCACCTTGTACACTGGAGCAGTATCCTGAGTATTGCACTTTCTGCTTGCCCTGTTCTCACACTCCCCTGGGCATTCACTGTTGGGCACTTTTGGAGACTACTTGCTTGGCTAGATGGACTTTTGGTCTGACCAGCATGACTCCCCACTGCAATTAATCCTACTCAACCCAACGGAAATAGAAGAAGGAACAACTTAGACTAGGAATAAGCCTTGACCTAAACATTTTTTGTTGAAGTATTTATACTTCCAATACAACAAGACCGAAATTAGAAAATGAAAGAAAAACAATTACTCTTCCCCTCATTCTTCTTTTTGTGGTTTCATTCCTTTGTTTCTTGATGTGGATTCCAGAAAATTAATTGAGCATTAAGACCTAAAGAGCAGTACTTTCGGGACTGATTATTGCACGCCTCAGCTGCTCTAATAAGGTATGAGTTAATGACTCTAACCACCTGAAAAGTGCAACAATTTCCTTGTAAATTCAGTGCCTGGAGTTACATATTGCCTGATATCTAGCTCGTAGCTCAGGAGGAGGGGGGAATTGAAGAAGTAGAATCTCACTGTCATTGCATTTTGAAAGTGTTAAGTAAAAATAAATGCAGATTCTTGCACTTCCTGGACATTCTGGTCACGAGCACGGCATACCTGGCAGTGAGTCAGCACACTGCACTCATGGCTGAAGCTTGGAAGCTGGTTCACAACTGAAGAAACCCGTGGCCAGACTATAAAGGCAGCCAGAACTGAACCTGGCAGCGCTGCGCCGTGTGATATCCGTGCTGGATCAGGCTTGTTTGCTCCAGGGATTTCTATTGATTTTGATTTTAAGCACCATCCTGCTTAGTTCAGTGTAGTTCTGCCTTCTCCCATATCATTCAGTGCTCTCACTCGCTTTCCCTCTCAGCTCTGCTCTCAAGGAACGGGGAGGGAATCCTGCTCACATGGAAAGCTTCTCAGCAGTGATGCAAGATGCACACTGAAAAAAAGGGGAGCTGAAATTCGGTGCTACTTTCCTTGTTTTCCTGGCACAGTGCCTTTTATACATAGGAGTGCCATGCAGTTTTCTTCACATTTACAAGATGTTGAGTGACTGGCCAGTTAAAATTTCAAAGTTGGGTGGGATCATTCTGGCACATGAAGAACTGAAAGGCTTATTTTTGGATTTCAACCTCTTTGAGACAAAGGCCATCCTTTCATCTGTATTTTTACAATGCCTGAAGCAAAGGGCCTCCTCTCCTCACTGGCAATTTGACGTGCTACAGTGATGCCTGTGTTTATTAATAGCAATAACAATGAAAAGGCGGAAGTTAAAGGAGACAAAGGATGGTGAGTTACAGTAATTCACGTTCTTTTCCCAGCTTTGTCAAACACTCGCTATGTGACCTTGAAGAATTTGTTTAATCTCTTTCTGTTTCAGAGTTCCTCCAGAGACGCAGGATAACAGGGCTTAGCAAGGGTGTCGGGAGGCTTAATTTGGAAAGGCTTGTGAAGCCCATTGGGGTCCACAGATGGGTTGTGGTCTGTAAACAGAATGGATGATTATTCTGGTGGCAAAGAATCTGCAGAGAATGCGAGCAGGTCATCAAAACAAGAAGTTTCATGCTAAAAAATGTCAGACCGACCCCTTCGGCCACCTCAGTATCGTCTGGAGACAGATAAGGCGAAATGAGGGAATTCCTGTCTGAAAGAACATTATGACGGGAAACATTCCCTTGAAGTAAGCAAAGGAAAAATAGCCGCAGAACTTACAGAGAAGAGAAAGAGCATGTATTTGTTGCACATATGGTATTATAATTGTTTCGAACCAAAATCTCATCTCCTTTACACCTGCGCGATCTCTCTGCCATCAGTGCAAATCTCTCCGCAGAAGCTGGAATGAGAGCTGAAATTGGCCTTGGCTCAAGCACTCTCGGTCATGCCTCGTTCTTCCTCTGTTGCGCTGAGCCCAGCTAATTGCCCTGAGTGCAGCGTGTTTCATCGGCAGGCTGATTGCAGCACCGCCTGGGCCCGGGGCTGGCAGCGCCTGTGGGGCTCCTGTTATCTTCCCCAGCACGTATGTGACGGGGGCCGCTTGAGCGTGTGATTTACAGCGTGCTGCCGCGTCCCATCCCTCGCTCCGAGGGCGGCGCGGCAGCGCTGAGAAACGCCACCTCCTCCAGGAAGGAATGGCTAAGCCACGAGCAGACTTGGATGTGATACAATCAAAACCTCCCTCTTCCCGTAACAAATCTGCAGCTCCGAGGATCTTATTTAAAGGTCCCCTGGGAGATACCGCCCTTCCTTTCTCTTGGCTTATCCTTGCTCCAAATCCCCGCTGTATTATGCCATATAGAGCTGGCCTGCACTTCCTGGCATGCAAAGCTGCGCACTTCCCCATGAACTCCTAAATCCTGTCACCACTGTAAATTTTCTTTTATCGCTTTTTTTTTATTACAGAATTCTGATCCTCTGAGTCAAAGTCTCTTACTCAAAGACAGTCCACTGCAAATCCTCAGGGAATTATGGTTCCTACTCTGAAGAACAGAGTCTAAAATCTCTGATTCGTTTCTGGACAATCCTTTCTCAGCTCACTGTAGGGAAATTTGCCAAAAATACAAATACGAATATCTACCCAAATAAATGTGACAAGTGTCACTTGATCAAATGCAAATCAATCCAACCCCTAAATACTGACAGTCTTGATCTCAGTGCATTGGGAGCAAATTTTGTTAGTGTTTTTTATATCCTTTGGAAAGTAGATTAAGTGTGCATTTTCTTTCTCAGATGAGTAAGAACAAGGAGCTTAGATAGATGTCATTAAATTTCTGTTTCCACTAACTCATATGTAAATGCAAACTCTTAACTCTTGGGAGCATTTTGTGGCTTTGTGACCTTGCTCATGGAATTTTCGCTCTTAAAATCTATGTGTGGACACACATATTCAGAAATCTAGAGCATCTCCGGTATACTTGGAATTTGAAGCAAGTCAGGAAAGATACAAAAAGAACCAAACTCAGCAATAATCAGCCACTGCATGCAATAAAAAAAAAAAAGTCTGCATTTTGTTTAGCTTTTCATAATGCATAATGTCCTGTGTTAAAAACACTGCTGAATGGGAACAGCCTGGCTAAATGTGACAAAAGAGCTTCAGCATTTTATAACATTTGGCATGGCTTTCAGAGAAGTAAAATGCGTGTCACAGAAGGCTTTTCAGATGGGACTTATCACTGCTGGATACACTGGCATTTCATTTCACTGACATGCCTGCTATGTGTGGTTGAAATGCTACAAATTTCACTTTTTTTTTTTTTTTTTGGAACCTAATCCCTTGGTGACGATAAACAGCACATGAAAGAATCCAACTCAGAAGTTATTTGTGTATCTCTTTACATCACCCCAAACTTGCTGGGTATGCTTTGCAATGTGAAGAGCGAGACAATCACTATTTTTATAGTCTACTTCTAACTGCTGCATTTTTCATTAGTGATAAACAAAGATGAAATATCTTCGGGCAGTGAATGTATTTAATCACTCTAGTTGCAGGAATAAATAACAGGCAAGAATGCAACTGACCACACTAAGAATCAAGAGAAGTGCAGTGATTTATTATCTGCTGAAGGAACATTGTAGCTATTTGAGGGAAAGATGGTCCAAATGAAATGAACAAATAAAGGTTGGGGTATATGTCAAGAAACCCATGATCTGTCCTGGATCAACACCACTATATTTCCTTTCTTTTCCATTTATCACATTTCTCTTAAAATTTATTTAATAAACTTGTGTTTAAGGGTTCTGATCATCATTAATAAAATGAATATGAAACAAATTGAAAGAACAAGAGAGTGCCAGTTGTGTGTGCACAGAAAGATGTCTAAGTGACTAAATCACATATTTCGAATTTTCTCCTGTAAAAAATACCTGGTCTGGAAATGTAAACAGAGTGGAAAAGTTCCAACTTTGATTGAACCTTCTCACTGAAAAGTACTCAAAACCTTAATGACTGTACATGCAATGTACAGCCATCCCTGCTAATTGGAGAATGAAGTGAAAACAGAAATGCTAGCGTTCTCAGAAAGTGCTTCTGAAAAAAGAAAAAACAGCGAAAAAGAAAGTAGAACAGACGAAGGAAAAGGGACAGAAAGTGAAAGTGAGAAAGGAAGAAAGAAAAGAAAAACGGGAGGGAGGGAGAGAGGAAGGAAAAGGAAGGAAGGAAGGAAGGAAGGGAGGGAGGGAGGGAGGGAGGGAGGGAGGGAGGGAGGGAGGGAAATCCTCTTTCATTCTTATTTATATGAACCAGAACGTCAAATTGCTGTGTGAACTTTGGTGTGTATGACTTTTTCCTTTCTGAAAGCCCTGGTCAGGCTCCTGCTATGATGGTGTTGATGTTTTCCCTGATCAGCAAGTTGTTTTCCTGTCTTTGAAAAAGACCAACGCTCATGTGCTTGGAGATCCTATTACAGATCTTTCCAACATATTTCAATCATTTGACTTTCCCTTTCTTTTCTGATGGCCATATTTGTTTTCTACAGGTTTACTCCTTAGAGTAGAATATTCTGCAGGGCACATTTGCCTAGTGAAGCCAGAATTTTTTTCTTATTAAAAAAAAAAAAGTTTACAATGTCTTCAAACTCCTATCCCTTTGTCAAACACAAGTATATTCTCATGGATCTTCTTTTGGTAGGTTAAATCTTTATGTGACTGAGTTCTAGGATTCAGCTTGTTGGGTCACAGAAATCATTTCCCACCATGAACCTGGGGCATTTCATTACCTGACCATCACCGTAGCAGAACACACCGCACAAATTCTAAAATTTAATTTCATGCTCCATTTGTTTTTGTGTCACTGTCTGCTCTGTGACATCCTGCCCTCCTGGATGTTCTGTCCTCCCTTCCCTTCACGCAAACACGTGGAGAGACAGTACTGTTTGGACAGACATTCTAACCTGAACTTTCCAGCTGCTGCTGAAAAATTCAGAATGAATTTTAGTGTGCAGAAGCTTGTCCATCTCAGTCATGAGATAATGACTAGGCAACAGAGGAAGGTGCAATGTCTTCCCTGTTCTGAAAGTTGTACAAATAAATAAAGGATTTCCCACTCCCACTCACAGCAGAGCAGAGTCCAACAAATGTATTCATGGTTTTACTAATCAATACACATTTAATTATTGAACCTTCCTCCCTGATGTCGGTCAATCAAATTATAGATTTAAAAAAAAATCCCTGTCAAAAACTAGATGGATAAGTTACACTCTAGATGGATGGACTGCCCTAAAATAAGCAGCAATTCAGACAAAGAACCATACATCATTTTTAATTGACTAAAGCTGGCCCCCAAATAAGAGTAATCGAAGCACAGTGCCAACTAATGAATCTGCAGTGAAACACTGTTGTAACACTTTGGACCGAAGCTAGTGCTTCGAAAGCACCACTTAATTGTTTCAATTCATGTAATTTGGATTTATGAATAAACATGCATTTTCCTTGGGGCCTTTCTAACCTTTTCTTGCTGCAGTGAAGGTAGAAAGCTACTTTTTAAATATTGTTACTTTAGCAGTGTTTTGATTGAACCGCTGTTGGTTTTGTAACTTTTAAAACAAGAATTTCTCAGGGTAGCAGTACTGTCACTATAAGGGCTTTGTCTGCTCAAATCTGTGAGTAAAAGTGCAAATGGAAAATGTGATTTAATGTGTTGCCTTTTTTAAACTCCCTGCTGTCTCTGCAAGTTCATAATTTAAATGCTGTTAGCTTTATTTGAAAACATTGCATTCAGGAATATAATTTGCAACAGCATAAAATGTTCTTTGCCAGTAAAATATCACAATTTTAAATTAATTTTAATATTTTGAAGGGAAAACGAAATTACAGAATACTTTTCTGCTTATACTTTTGCCACTTTTTCAGAGTATTTTTTAGACCACTTTCCAAATTCAGCATCTGAAACATGCGTTGTAACTATACTAGTAAAAGACTAATTTTAAAGACATAAGCAGTGAGTGTGCAAATATCCATGCTTTGTCCTGTCTCCTTTGACAGGAGAAGACACAGCAAATCTTGTAACCAGTTCATGTTAGTGTTTTTTTCTGAAGTTTGCACACACTATGAAAATTAAAATGAGCATTGCTTTTGGAAATCTTTTTTTGTAGGCAAAAGTTGATGATTCATGATATGGATCATGTAAATTCCAAGAGCATCCAAAACATGCAGCTATGTTTTATTACAAACATGAACAGAGCCATCTGAAACCTTTTGCCCAGGCTCAGATCTCTTTCTAATGTCAAAGGGACAGTCTCCTTATAAGCAACAGACAAGAAACTGAGCTTCAATGAATTGAGCTCTAAAGTTGATCACTTAACATTAGGTATAGAGTCTGGAAAAGAAAAAGAGTGTAGATTTGTGTGCACATACCACTGAACAGGTTTGAATGATATTTGGCACATCTCTGCTTAGTTTGAAAGCTGAAACTTGGCTTGTGCATTAGAAAAGTAAAAAATATGGGTGAGTTCATCAATTCATTTTTCATATGACAGATGTTAGAGATAACCTGTATGTATTAGTCATATTTCTTTATTGAAATGGTATGGGTTTGGAATAAAAATACTTGGCTGTAAGATGGGCCATATGAATCAAAAAACTATGCATTGTCTGAGAAATTTCTGAGCAAGATTAGAGATCTGAAACCAGTGTTGTTTGCTGGGAAGACCTGGTAAAAAGGGAATACAAGCACAGAAATCGCTGGTTTTACATAGACTTAGACCATTCTGAGGGTAATTAGTGCAGATATTCAATCTTGGCAGGGCAGGGTATCCTGAAGGTAAAATGACTGGTTTTAATTACAGATATGTATGATGTTTCTGTTAAAATTAGACTAGGAGAAAATGCAACAGTTTGAAGCAGGATAACTAACTGCCCTCCCGCCCATCTGCCAACCTGCAGTGTTTTCTTTAGAAGCTAAAAAAAAATATACAGGAGATAACAGAAGTTATTCGAGATAACAAATGACACAGATCCTTTTCTAATCAGTCATGGCCGAAACCACTTTACTGTGGTTGTCGCAGAGCGTAATGCAGCCCTTTTCTCAATACGTCTCCAAAACACAGACGTGCAGCATCTCTCACGAAGAAGAGTTGCAGTCGCAACCAGCCCTGGGGGTCAGTGGAAAGGAGACCACATGGTTTTCACTTTGTCCGCTGTACAAATCTATACTTTGCTTGGATAAAGAAAATCCAGGAAAATAATGACTGAAAAAAAGGTTGGTTCTAAGGGCAGGAAGATTTGTTAAGCATAGGATGATGCTAACTACCCAATCCCTAGGAAACTATTGTCCTAAACTGCTACAAGGTATCAGCTGTCCTGAATACTGTTCAGCTGCAGCAGTTACATAATTGTGTTATCTAACTGGGTAAAGAAGGCCCTCATCTGGGCCCATCTGCCCCTTACTCCTCCTTTGAGGTATGGCTAACACTATATATTTCTGGAATTACCTTGAAAAATATGTGCTGTATATCATGGTGAAACTGTTTTTGTGTTTAAAGTTGCAAGGCAGTTTTTGTACAGAAAGACTTTATTTAAGATGTGTGGCTTATTAAGTATGTGCAAGCCCTGCACTCCCACAGAACATATCACCCAGACTGCAGAGGAGTTGCAGTGAAACAACCTTGTCTTTTCTTCTTTAAACAGATATTACTTATGGGTTTTTGACTATAGAAAAGGTCACTAACTTTTCAATACGTAATAGGTTTTCAAGCTCAGACTGACAGACAGTTCTACTGTCTGGGACAGGTCCATCTCAGCTGCATTCAGAGATTTTCATAATCGGTACTGAGGAAGCGCAGAGAATCCTCGAGCTTCCTAACGACAAAATTCAAAAACCCTACACATAATACAAAGTGATCTGAAGGGATTTGGGAAGAGGAGGATTAGTAGAACTGTGCTGCAGCTGAACACCAGAGAATAGCACTGAAAGGGAAAGAGAAAACAGCATGGGAAAGCATGGGAAAGCCTCAAATTTAAAACAAGAAAGGCTGTAATAAATATATAAAATAATAATTTAAAAGTGGGAAAGGGGATTAGCAACATATGGAAAACTATATTTTCCATAAATTAATGCATTTTAATAATATTTATTCTACAAATATTATTACATACTATGCATTAAATTATACTCTCATGTACACAAGGTATAATTTGGAGTGAATAAATGAATTAAGAAGAAATTTGGTGAAAACATGGTTTGAACGTTTGGACAAGATGTCGTTCTACAGCTATGTTCCCGAGTTCAACTTGTGCAAGAAACCTGGCTGCTCCCAGTTTTACGATGTCCCCATTGCTGTGCTGTTGGCAATGGCTGTGTAGCAGACATCTGTGTCTGCCCATCAGGCAAGTGTATCTGCAGGAATGTGCAGCTAGCACCCTTCCACAGTCCCCGATGAAGACAGGGTGCTAATACTCACAGATCATCAGCAGAAAGCACCAGGTCCCCAAAAGGCTGGAGAACAAACCATGAGCAGCTGTGCAAACATGGAGTTGACAACAAGTTTTTTATAATGGGTTTTGAACTTGGTTGACCTGACCAAGTTGACCACACAAGCAGGACTACTGAGTTCAACAGTGAGGGGAAGGGATGAAGGATCTATTCTCGTCACCCTGGCAAATCTGTCTGAACATACCAACTGGTGAGATTTACACATACCATTCAAATGTGCTTTCCGAAGACAAGAGAATCCTCTCCATTAACATACAATACAAAGAAATTTGAGAAACGTTTTCAACTACCCTTCTAAATTTGATCTGGTCTGAGGAATCAAAGGCACAGTAAGTCTATGAGAAGACTGAAGATGTTTTTAAACACAGCTTTATCTTGGCTTGGTAAAGTCTTTGAGTACATCAGACACAAATACCAAAACATCTGCTTATCAATAGGTTGGGGAGAAATAACCCACAAAGCTGGTGCCACAGAGCATGCTCTGCACAACAGAGACCCCTTGGGATGCGGCCTGCAGTCTTGATTAAGCAGGATACCTGATTAACAGATGATGTGTTTTACTGTAAACAGTGATGTGGTGGTCTGGGGGAGCTGCTGTCTGCAAAACTGTCTACAGAGTTAATGTATTCTGTATAGGTTTGGTTTTCTGATTGTGTAACACATTTTATGAAACTCATAAAAAACCTCTGGACTATCCCTGGTTTATCATAAAAGTAGCCAACATAGGATAGGGAATGACAACCAGGCTGCAGGAGCAAGTTTGAGCACTCTGCATGCCTGCCAAAGGGAAAACAACAGTCAATTTTTCAACCTTCTGCCCGTTCTATCAGGTCACTGTATTTATTTTTTTTCCTTTAGCATATTTAGTAACTTTAATAAAGCTTTTCTTATGACTACTCGGTGCTGCCTTCTTGCATTCTCTCTTTTCAAATCTGTCTTTTGTGCTCCTGCAAACTATCCCACCCAATTTTGATCCACCCAATTTTGCCCATTTCACAGTGCAACAATAGCTGAAATGATGACAGCAATTGATGTTAAACTTTCATTGATTACTGTAATGTAACACATTAAGAATTATTGATACTAATACAAATGAGGATTAAGCATAGAAAAAAAAAATCAAGTAAAGACAGAGAAGAAGGGGAAGGTCTTCCTGCGGCTGTATGTGTCCATGTGCAGGGAGTAATGTGGCACATTAATCTTGTCATTTCAAAGCAACCACACCAGTATTAGTACTTGTTCTTCTCTTCTGTTTTGAACAAAACTGTCATAAAACGACACTAGAATAGCCTTTTTTATGCTGTATCTCCATGGTTACTATTCATGGTTACTAATGTTACACATGAGGTATAGATTTTTCTAGATGATTTTTTTTTCTTTAGCTTGCTTTCTTACTAAAGTTTAATCATAAATGTGCAAACGCCAGAGGTCCGGTTCATCAAAGGTGCCTTTGTGGTTATGGCGCAGACTGCTGCACGCAGCTCCCCTGCCCAGGGCTCCCGCTGCACTGCGAAGCACAGCTACGAAGGACAAATATTGCTGTGTTGCAAATGTGTGTGTTCAGTATGTGGATGGGAATTCAGGAGTGACCACAGATATCTGCAGAAACTGGACACAGTGAAATCTCTGTGCAGAATCCCGTAATTGTTTACTCTAAGTTTCACCTTTAGTTTGGCACAATGTGCAGTGCAGTACTAAAAGGATAATTGGTAATAAATGACCTCTCTCTTCTGACATATGCATTAACATATTTTTCATCCCAGAGCTGGATTTTCAGTGTATGCAACGCACACCTCAGTGGTTGCTGACCCAAATGAACCCATCCTCCCACTCCTGACCACACACAGTCCGGCACCCAGAACCATACCACATTGCTCAAGTAAGGAGGAAAAAGATCAGTTACAATCCTTTACGCTTTCTTCTGGAAATCTGAGACAGGACGGCTACAGCACACCCCAGGGCACTTTCTCCAGCCCACTCACAGGGTGACAAAAGCCCTGCATTGCCTGCAGACTGGTAGCATTTGCTAAACTAGGGACTGCGTCATTTCTGGACTCCAACTCCTCAACTTGTGGGACCTAGAGTCCAAAAAAAAAGGGATTGGGGAACTGATTTTGCGAGGGCCAAGGATGGTCCTTTGGGAAAACCTTTGTTGGCACCTGATGAGTTTTGCACATGAGCAAGTGACTCTACGATCCCATCTCACCCACCCATCCAGCCCCAAAGGGGTGGGTGCCTGGGAGCCCTGCTTTGTGTCCACAGACAGGGAGCTGTTTCCTCTGTCCTCGTCAGCTGGAAGATGGCAAAAGACCTGGCCTCTCACAGGGGTGAGAAGCCACTGATACTCGTAGGAATTTTGACGAGCAATACTTTTTTGGGAAACAGGCTCCATAGAGACCTAGGAATAACCAGCTGCTGTGGCAAGATGCCCTGAACGTGCTAATATGCACCCTAATTAGCTGCTTAGGCTCTGTGAGAGGCAGGCTTCATGCTCCTGCTCAGTTCAAAATTCAAGAAGATCCAAGATCTACCCCCTCACTTGCAAATAGGATGTCACTGACCAGCTAACGGGAAGTATTTTTAGTGTGTTGGAGACAGTCTCCTAGCTACCAGCTCCAAGAGCTTTGCTGTGCAGGGGCTGGCAGTCCTCAGCCCTCACAAAAGCAAACACAGCAGATAAATCCTGCTTTTGGGGCCAAATTCTGTCCCGACACAAATCCCCCACAAATCCTGCTTGCTGTCATGTTCATATCATGAAGGTTTATTTTCCAACTGTAGAGACCAAAGAGATGTTCTGGTGTGGAAATAACCTCTGCAAAGGACTCTGCGCAGCACTCCTGAAAATCAGCTTCCTGGAGACGGTCCTGGGAAGCTCAGCACCTAAAGCCTTCACAGCTTTGACTGCTCCATCCTGCCAGCTTGCCCACTAGCTTCGCTTCTGGGCATAAGTAGAAACATTGCTCAGGTATCCCTGCAGCCTTCTGAAATCCTGGCTGCGTCTGGGATTGTTTACATTCTCCTCTGGATTAGAAATGAACTTTTGTTCAAGTACATAGACATACGCTCCACGCAGACAGGATAAAAGCCCAAATACTGTTTATGTTGTACATAGCAATTTATTTCACATCTGCCAAAGTCTGGCTTTATATTAAGATGTGGAAGAATATTCATTAATTTCTCTTTAAGGTCAAAGCTATTAAAAGCTATTTTAATTTTGGAAATGAATTCATAATTTCCATACTTTCTTAAGCTGCTTGTCTTCCTTAAATTTCTCACTGTCTCATAATTGTTTATAGATAATAACACTTCTTTAAAGATTTTCTTTTGTTTTGGAGAAGCCTTCGAGATAGTATGCGTGGCATCTCCTGGATGTGTCACAGACTACGTGGTTGTTTAGTTGTTACTAGGATGACTGAAAGTCAGGCAGGGTTACCTAACCTCCCAACTTTCTTTTTACTACTGAAAGGGGACATGTAATTGCTGCAAAGTGCAAAGCAGCCCTTGTAATGTGATAAAAGCTCAGCTTTAGAGATGACTGGGCTTTGACACTAATCAGTTCTTGTTTTGTGAGCAAGATGTTAACTCTGCCTTGTATTAATCAAGCTCATTTCTTTTCCTCCCATGTTACCTTCCTTCCCTTCGCTCTTTGGAAAGCCTGCAGTTGCTCTCTGATAGCTAAAGACATTTTTCCTTGACTTTTTTTTTTTTTTTTTTTCTGAAATGTGCCTCATAGGAACAATGAAACCTCTTGTTAAACTTTCAGGAAAAATCCTCCGGGGGTTGAACTATTGCTGTGGCCATTGTTTCCATTTGCCACTTGCCACTTGTGTATGTGCAGATCTCACGATCGTTTATTAAATAGTGGGAGAAACTCAGAATTTGTGTTATTGTAAAAAGGAGTGGGATGAGTGGAACATAAGCTCAGGTTGGGGGCGGGTCCAAGCTCAGACTTGGAACTGCATGCCATGCCATGGAATAATATTTTCAAGGACTTTGTGTGGATCACAAACCAGTTGTCTAGTTCAAGAAATTTGTTGAGAACTATTTTCTTCTATGTTTTCACCAAACAATCTTTCTACTCCAATCACAAGTTCTACATTAAGAGTCAAGATTAAAAGTGCACACTAATCGATGTAATTCCCGTTTTCTTAAAAAAATAATGAGCTCTCTCTAATAAAAATCAGATATGGTTATACATCTTATATAGGGACTATTCATAAGCCAATGAACAAATGTTTTGAAGCTTCTGTTTTATATATTCTAGAAAGAAATAGAGAGCCTTTCCATGTCTTTTATAAGTTTAGGAGTTATAGACTATTAACAAAGTAAAACTCTGTAATTTTCTTTCAGAAAGCTTATTTAGAATATTACAGTGAAGTTCTCCTTTAGAATAGCTATGGTTACATCTCATTCTGTTCCTTTTCTTGTAAATTAACTGATACAACTCTTACACTCAGAAAAAAAAATCATATGTATCAGAGCATTCCCCAAGTGCCCTGGGAACCACTCCAAGGAACATATAAGGTCATGGTGCCTTGACCTACCTAATACCTAATCTCATATTCCTCCTCTTCCATCAATAAGTGTCACCCTAAGGTGTCATCCATGAAGTCAGCTGGAATAGAAATAATTTCCTTTGTGACTAAGGAGAACATGAAATGAAACCTTTTGAGATAAACACAAGTTTTTTGTGATGCTCAAATGTCTCTCCCTCTTTCTTTAGGCAGAAATGATGGACCAAGGCATTGCAGCTGCCCTAAACTAATTTTCAGCTAGGCTGGGTCTTCTCAAATTGCATTGCATGCACTGGAGTGAAGAAGCACATGAATATTGCCAAAGTGTCCCATTCAGCTGCAAATTGCTGTCATCAGTGGTGGCTTGTAACCAAAATATATTTGGGAATGCTTGAAGTAAGCAATGAATCATAGGCTGTTGTGCATATGTCAGTATATAACATAATGTTGTTTTTTGAGTGCAAGTGGACTAGTAAACCTTTGCTGAAATGGATGGACTGTAACAAGGCTATAAGGGCCAAGAGACCAACTTCTTCCTCTCCTGAAGTTTTCAGACTAAGACTGGATGTACCTCTGGAGAACATACTGCTTTTGCCAACGTACAAGTCATTAGTAAATGTAATGAGAGGCATGAATTTTTATGGCCTGTGCTATGAAGGAAATAAAACTAGAAAATCTAATAGTCTTTTCTTGGTTTCAGATCCATGAAAAAATATGTCATGTTGTAAGATCCGTGTTGCTAAAAGCAAAGCCGTTTTCCTTTGATTCAAATGGCCACAATCAGTTGCTACTTGCAGGCTGTAATGCGTTGTTTATCTGTCTCTGGAGGCATACAGCTGACATATTATTTTGATTTGTTAATTTTCCTTTCTTTTCGTCCTGTCACATACTTTTATTCCTGAATTCTTTCTTTTATAGCTATTCCTAAGTGCTGCCTCTTCTGAGAAATAACTGAATGCTTTAGGCTCAGTTCTTCAAGGTGTTGAGACCTCTGGACGTTCTCCAAGAAAGCTCTTAAGAGAATGGTCAGTTTCAGGTCTATGAGTAGTCTGGGCTAGAGAGCACCTTATTTTTAGACGGAGTCTCCTGAGCACAGTGGCCACTATGCCAGAAATCAATTGATTGAACTATGTGTAATATCACTAGTTTGACAGTTCTCTATCGAAGGTTCCCTTAGAACATCCCTTAAGTATTAAGTTAGCCATGGAGTCCTTGTTATTAACCCACTATTAACCATGACTCTGTAATGGTCTAGGCACCCAGAAAAGAAATAACTGTTAGATACTTCTGCATTCAGTTTTTCAGAAGCACAAATTAAAAGCTCAGACTTTGGGTGTTTCTTACCTACTAGGCATCAATGAAGCATTCCAGCTAAGATATAAAAAGATATAACAAGAACAGAAGAAAAGAATAAAGACTGTTTGAAAAGAAACAGAAGAGCCTGGATTGATATATTTGAGTAACAGCTAATGTTAGGAATTTCCATGTAGAATAAGCAAAATAAAATGTCATCTCATGGTTTAAATACTGCCAGATGATTCAATATACTTTTCACAGCATTCTTTTAACATGTGATATTCTCTTATGTTTGTTGAAGTCAGGAAATGAGAAACTGCTTGAAAGAGAAAGGTTAGGTCTCATGTCATTGTATAATATATGCCCACAAGCCTATTATATTAACAGTGCTGCTTAAGATAATTCAAAATGGAAGATGGAGTTATTTCTACCACAGTATACTCTCACTGTGATCTGCTGACAGAGTGCAGCGTATCATACATTTGTTAAATTAAGGTTCATGAGGAATAGAGCCGATCAGGAAATCCATTCTTTTTTCTTGGGAGAGTAGACATTTGAAAGAAATTCATAGCTTGAATCAGGATGAAAAATAAAACTCTAACACATGTTCATTCCAACAATCCATTAAATAAGCTGCAAAATGCTGCTTGTCCATCAAAACATTCCATGTCAGCATTTTTAAATCTAGCATTTAGATTCTCAGTTTTGTTTACTTTTTTTTTTTTAATTGAAATTATTTTAAGGTACTGAAATATTATTTGAACCAGGCATGGATTTCTGTATTGAAAATGTTGAAATTGGACATTCTGAGGAATTTTAAAATAGATTTTGGAAAGGAGTAATTTGTGAAAAATAACTATTTCCCACAGACATTTTCCTTTTCAAAGCACAAGCACTTCCTAAAGGAAAAATATTCTGTCCAAAAACTCTCAGCCACCCGTAATGATGAAGTAAGCAATACATGTTTTAATTACCTTGCTGTTTACTTTCCCTGTAGTTTCCCAGACTTTAAGGAAACTATTAAAACAAGGATAGAGAGGATTGACTGTTCTGCTTGCACTCATAAAAGCCAAATATTGTGGTCTGGTCAGATGTCAGTCTTGTTCAGATGTTCCTCCTGCCTGCCATATTAGGGGCCCTGTTCATGACTTGAGGCACATATGAGGCATTAACATATCAATATCACACATAGCCTGCCCCGTGTGTTAAAGAGGCTCACAGGGGAAAAAAGGATCATTCACGAGATGCATTTCTCCATTTCACATACTTGACTGTCATTTTAGCTGAAAAAATGCAGTGAAATTTGGTCAGTTCTGGTTCTGGTTGATATTAAAATATGTATCCTATCATTACTCTTGTGATGTTTTCAGTTATCTCTGGTTTTAGCAACATTTGTGAAACAAACTCTGAATTAAAAATGGTTGAGATGTTCTGTCTTTCTGACTCCTTCTGCTTTCACATATCATTCAGGAATTAAATGCTATACACACAGTTCACAAGAAGATCTCTAAATGCAGAAAATCAGCAGAGCCGGCACCTCGCACTGCCTTCGTGCTGACCAGGCCAGGGTTTAGGTCTCCTTCCAGCCTTGGGCAATCACCTTCTGACTCCTCTCCGTGTCCCTTGTGACCACTGTCAGCTCTCTGCATGGCATGTGGGCAAAAGGAGCTGCACCAGGACGAGTCCTTGGGCTTTATGTATCTCAGTGTGCCTGTGATGGGATCTGTCTGTGGGATGATGTATTAGACCTCTCTGCTGAATGCACTCTGGCAAATAGTCCTCAGAAAGCGCTCGACTTCAATGCATGCTTCACCTGGCAACGCGCCTGTCCTCTTCGGCCTAATCCCTGAACGTTGGTGTGCTGCAGGTAACCCGATCAGGATTGGAAATGAGCCTGAACTCATCCATATTTATTTTGTTACCCCTTTTCTATTGCATTAGGACTTTTCTGTGAATTTTGAGGATGCAGGATATGCTGGAGCTTTCCATACACGTATATGAAAAGCTCCCGCTGTACAGGCTAGCTCAACTGTTTTGATGTGAATGCGCTTCCACAGCACAAGGAACCCAACAGGAGGGGTTTCTAAAGGCACCTTAGTTCAGCACACTCCACTTTGGGTTTCAAAGGAACTTGCAAGCATGAAGTCTCAGTCCTGCAACGTGTTCTGTACAGAACCAGTACTGCTGGCTGGGGCAGGAAACAGCGCTTTCTCCTTAGTCTTTGTACCTCCTACAGGACTAGGACTTCTTCAGGCTTATGCAGTCTGCACATGGGCCTTTCAGAGAAGTGAAAGGAGGGAGAAGCCGTTGTAGAACCTGATGATCTTTTAAACTTTGATTAAAAAATCTGTAGAAGATAGCAAAGCCCATTTTTTTTAAGTTAAGGTTTTTAAATAATTTGCGAAAGTCTTGGAAATATTCATAATTCAATGAATTTTCCAAAGATGGCAGAAAAAGGAAGGACTTTCAAAGGCATGAAGTATGAGCTCATTTCCATGCTTTTTTGACCAGAAAAGAAGAATGCATATGTGAAACTGTTGTATCCAGTCTGTCTTCTGTTGGCTGCCTGCTGATTTATGCAAGCACATAAATTGCTTAGCATCAGAGAGCTGTATATTGTACGGCCTCAAGTCAGCAAGACAAACAAGTACATGCCTAATTTTAAGCAGATGACTTGTTCCAAGAGAAAGGGGATTCTTAAAAAAATAGAATTAAGTATTTTCTACAAAGAACTAAAGCTTATTCATTGTTTCCAGATGAGCCTTTTTACAGCATCCAAATGTCTTGACATCCAAATACATTGAATTTTCATCAGAAATATGGAATACCTTACATATCGTAGGTATTCCTCATTCTCTGAGGAGGCAAGAACCCGGACATACTCACAGCTATGTGCACAGGCTTCTCGCCTTTCTAGTCTGGAGGGCAACAAAGCTGCTCTGGGAACAGAACCTATTCAGTCATGCAAAGCAGTTGACTTCCTCAGCCTGTGTTTCAAAAAACTCCTTTAGAGTATTCCTGTCAAAGCCTTGTATTAAAATTTTATTTCTCCTGTCAAAGACAATAATTCACATGGAGGCAAGCCACAAACATTGCCTCACAAATGTCACTGTGAAAATATGTAGGCAACATCCCACCTTCCTCAAATCAGGCATGGTAAGGACAACAGCTGCTGCCTTTCTAGCTTGGGAAGCAGGTGTTCGACCACCTACAAGCAGGATGTTTTCTCCATGTATGAAAATCATGCAGGTTTACTCAGAGATGCCAAAGAATCAAGGCAATAAGGTAACAGAAAATAAATGCTGACAGTCTTTCTGTCATTACAGAATTTGTTCCTCTGCTGTGGAAAAAAAACCCCATCAAGTTAATAAAATGGTAACCAAGAATTTTGTCCCTGAGTGGTGTGTTGAGGCTTTATGAAGCCACTTTCTTGTTCTGTTGTTTTTAAATTTATTTTTATGTCACCCTGGAAAAGTGTCCATGGTGAATAATTAACTTGGGGAATCTTGGGAGCATGTCATCTCTGGAGAAACATAAATACCTCCTGGCTTCCTTCAGATTTAATGGATTCTAATGAAGAATTGGCCAATGAGTGAATGATGTTGAGCCAAATCCTTAATTTTAAGTAGCATGAAGTATATTATTTGGTGAAAACATTTAGGGATGAAAGGAGTTAAACCTTATGGTGAGAAAATGACAAACGAAATCTTCTGCCTCAGTACAACAGTAGCAACTGATAGGAAGAATAGCAGGAATGCATGGAAAGGGAGAATCTGACAGCTGTAGTGAGAAAACATCAGGTATTTGTAGGGTGGCTGGCTTAAGGTGGGAAACGTTTTTTTTCATGGCAGTGATCAAGGGGGCTTAGAGAGAGGATGAGGGGCTGGTGAGGCTGCTTTCATATGTTCCCGGGCTGGGAAGGAAAGATATTCATGGAGGCCCTTAGCTTTTTATGTGGGGAATTGAAAGAAGACCAAAATAGAACATGTAGACAGCCCTGGCTTTTGATGAAATGGCTATAAACCTTTCAGAATTTGCTGAGGAAATTAGCAGGAAATGAAAAAAAAAAAAAAAAAAGCCTTCTCCACTTCTATTTCTACCTTTCACAAAATTTTATTATATTATTTGATTTTAGTAGAAAGAAATCATGGCTTAAGCATTGAAAAAGGCAGCATTTGGAATATCAAGGAAAACAACTTTCTTAAGAGCAGAAATTTTGAAAGAACATTTCATACAGTTGCAGGTACCCAGAGGAACTTTTTGTTTTATGTAATCAAGTCTGTAAAGATCTCAGCCATTTTAAGTTTAAAATAACTTTTAACGTTAAGTGCAGAATGCTGATGTTCTGATTTAATATAAGTCTGAACCAATTCCTTAAATCAGGGGGGTTCTCTTTTTTACTGTTAACAGCCTCTTTTTTTTTAATGTTTTTGGTCTATATGTGCATTCGTGCTACTTTTTCATGATCTTGTCACTGAAAAGGAGAGAAAATTGAGATTTTTTTGTGTACAAAGTGAAAAAGTTGTGTTGCCTAAAACATTTTTCTCACCCCAGCCGTGAAGGGGACCCAGTGAACTCGTCTGACACGCGGCGTCTGTGACTCAACACTGGCTCTGATTAAAATAAACAGAGTTCTTCTAAAAGATGAGTCAGAGGAAAATGGCAGCTGGAAAGTCTTTTCTCAAGGATAAGACTTGCTTCTGCTCAGTGTGACACTTTTCTCCTGACTGCTATTTTGAATGGCCATCTGGTACAAGTCTGTTCCAGCCACATATATGTTCTTAGCAGTTTCTCTCTCTACCTCCAATACTTTGGAGGCAGACACTCCACGAGCCAGCACAGATAGGATCTGGGAAGGAAGCCTAGCCATATTGCACTTGGACATAGCTGCGTCTCCAAAGCAGCCAAGAGAACGGGCTGAAGCAGCAGTTTCCAAGACTCCAGATGCTGTTGCAAACAAGCCATGCAGTTTGCTGTTTTCTTCTGGAGAGCCTCTTTCCCTTCCCTGGTAATGGGTGGGCACAGAGGTGGGAATGGCTAAAGGAAGATGCAACTGTGCTGTATGACAGATGCAGGTACTATGTTTTGTTTTAAAAAACAAAACTTCTGTTCATGACAAAGACCAAAGCTCTTTCTGCATTTTGATGTTTGTGTCCCCTCCTTTCTTGGAGCCCGTGTGGGAAAGAGATGCCAAAAGTTGTTCATTCTTGAAATGTGACTTTCTGGCAATGTGTTTTTTAGTTTCAGAGCAGAAGATTCTCAGTATCGGAACTGCCTTTGCATCATGATTTTTCTTCCAATCCATTTTTTTTTTTTAGTTTATCACTTCCCTCATCATTCTGTTCCCTGTTTCCCTCTGCAGCACCTTGTTTGTTGTCTTTCCTTTAAATGCTAACTCGCAGGGTTACAGCACAATTTACCTCGCGCTGTCTTTCTTTAGGATCCTGGGGATGTTTGACAGGCTTGTATATCTTTCCAGCTATTTTTAAATCCATCCTCATCAAACTGGGGAGTAGCTGTTAGTGAAGTGTAATCTGTTCTTCATCTTCTTCCTAATACTGCACCCAAATTCTCTGGCAGCTCGCAAACACTTAGTGCTTGTTTTGGAATGCCTTTGATCAGGGAGTTGGGGCCAGGACACAACATTCATAGCTAAGCTGTACCTTCTGCACTTTCCTTTTCTGCATCCACAGGAATGATTTCTATCAGTCCTTTATTTATGTTCTGTTTGATTGTGTTGCCCTGAAGCTGTTGATCGAAGAGCCGTAGTTCTCTAATTCCCATCAATGGCCATAAAAAGTAATTGCCACTGATGTGGGACACAAGTGGAAGATTAGTCTATTTTCTATCACATGAAAGACATCTAGATACCTGAGATGACTTTCTGACAAACTTCACTCTCTCAGCTCCCTTATGCTAAATGGGTAAATTTAGCATTGTAAAATAGGGTGCAACTCTGAGCCATCCTGGTCAGGGAACATTTAGGGTATGTCAGGCCCCCCACACAATACTGCACCCTCCCAAACCTTTGGCCCAGGCTGCAGAGCACAAATGACATGTAAACTGGCTGAAAGCCACCAGTTAATGGCACACTAACATCATAAAGATGAAATCTGCAGCATGTTTCAAAGTCTCTAAGTACTTCTTGGTATTGCTCATCAGATTGCAACCCGTGTTTTCAGAGATTACAGGTGCAAAAGCTTCTCAGAGCTAGGGACTGTGTGCTCCAGCATGGTCATTTTATGAGATCAGAAACACAGTAGCTAAGTTACAGGCCAAGCGGAGAACGGGCAGCTAATTACCTGTCTTGGCATTACTGACGCCTCCACCAGCTTCACTGAACACGTCTAATTCTATATCAGTCAAAATTACATGTGCACAAAATGAATTCATGTAGCTTGGGAATTGATTCCCTGGTTTCTCAAAGATCTTCTTAATCGGATACACATTTCTCTCATTATTCTAAATCTCTTTAACCCCATTAAAGTCAGGTTAAAACTGACTTATTTCCAAATTTATTAACATCCATGAAAAATCTAGTGTTGTAATTTTTGCAGTCAACAGCTGCTTAATACCAAGCTAGGTGAAGCATTTAATTATGCACAAGCTATCTTCTAAATTTATACATATATGTATATATATATATAGTTCTGTTTCTTTAAATATTATTTTGTTTCTATAAAATTAATTAAAAAATACCCACGGCTTTATAATAATCATTCTTATTTTCTCACTAAGCCATTGAAAATAATATTTTTCTTTTTCACTATCTGTTCTTTATGCTTTATATGTTTAGCATTTCCAAATAATTGTATTAGAGCAATCAGTAGATTTTTTGCAAATACACAAATAACTAAGACAGATCAATGAACTATAGCCCTGTCCATGAACTGCAGGCCTGTCCATTTCCTGCTCTCCACAATATTTTTAGCACTCATCGAGTTTTCAGAAGTTCATTGAAAGTTCTAAGTATTTCCCCAATTTTGGATTTTATTCTCCTGATGCAATGAGAAACTAACTATACTGAGAGGCAGAAACTCCACTTGGTTTAGTGCAGTGGGTTGTACAGGCTGCACTCAGGTGACAAGTATTGAAATATGTGAGTCCTCAAACTTAATGTATTCAAATTATTATTATTATTATTAATATAATTGCAAACTAGAAAGTAGGCAGAGCAAACCCATGTGCAAACCAAGTGCAATGATCCTATGAGTGGAAGGCAATGACTCCCTGCGGGGCAGTGGGCAGCACTCAGACCGGTAGGTGAAGGTAAGGTAAGCATGCTGAAGCTATTAAAGGTAGGCGAGGGCCGTACGTCTGTTACTCCAGCAAGGACCAGCTTTTGGAGGAGGCGTATCAGATCCCATTAGTCAGGAATGGAGTGCTGGAGGCTACAGAAGCTGAGGACTCTCGAGCTGTGAAGCTGGGGAGTGGAGCGCTGCCCCACTACTGTCCAAATTCGGTACTTCTGCCCTCTTCTCCCTTGCTTCCTCCAGCTCTGGAGTTTCCTCCTTCTTCCAAGTTTCCCCACAAGCCCACCTGGGATGAGAGGCTTCTTCCTTGTTCTTGGGCTTGTTCAGCCTGGAGAAGAGAAGGCTGAGAGGGGACCTGATCTGTGTCTATAAGTGCCTCAAGGGAGGCAATGAGGAGGATGGGGCTGGCCTCTTTTCACTGGTGGTCACTGACAGAACAAGAGGAAATGGACAGAGCACTGGAACAGGCTGCCCAGAGAGGTTGTGGAGTCTCCTTCTCTGGAGACTTCAAGACCCGTGGCCCTGTGCCACGTGCTGTAGGTGGCCCTGCGTGTGCAGGGAGGTTGGACTAGATGACCTCTAGAGGTCCCTTCCAACCTTAGGCATTCTGTGATTCTATGATTCCTTCTCTTTCGCTGAGCTGAAAGTCATACACAAAATTGTGGGAGCTCAGGAAAGAGCTTTCTTGCATGTGATTCGTTTTGCTGGGTTGCACAACCTTGGGACCTGAAGAGTTATTGCAGGGAGAGGAATTTTTGCTCCCTTCCACACTGCAGTGGAACACTTCATAAAGGAAGTCTAGGGGAAAGGCAGTCCCCAAAATCCATCTGATGAAGTATCACAGGCAAACAAATTATTTTCATTATTTTACATTTCAACTAAATTTGGGCAAATCTCCCATGGAATGAGTAAAGGCAAATGTTTAATGCCAGAGGCTTATATACACACAGCTCTGACAAATTTTATATCCCAGATCCAAATCAGTAAGAGATTGGAATGTGTCCAGTAAATAATGTTATTTTCAACAGAATAAAACATTATCTCCTTAATGTTATTCTGAAAAAGTGGTGAGCTCTTTCGACTGAATCTTTCAAGCAGAATTCAGCCTATGGCAAACATTGTTATGCTCAGCCTTAACAATTAAAGCTGAGAAAAGTGATAAGGAGTTAAAACCAGAGATCTTAAAAATTTTTAAAATGGACCTTTTTAGTTACAGGTATTTCTACATGAATTTCCTGTACCTAAGTTGTCTGCTCTTCATTTTTGATTGATAACTATCCAGAAAAAAAGCTCAATATAAAGAAAGAAAAAGGATGCTTATCTAATAAACACACAAAAAATATCCAATAAATAATATAGTTAATTATTTTCAGTGATTTTGTATTTTCTCCCAGCTGATCTTCTCCTGATGAGTTAATTCTGGGCATCTATTTAAAGTTGGATTCAGTTATTGAGTTGCAACTAATTCTCACACTTCCACTTTATACTCTGTAAATAAGAGGTGCTTGAACATGCTTCGAAGATTTAAAATAATAGGGTTTTTTTTCAGCTTGCTGACAATTTAAATCTGTGCAGTATGAAGAACGTGACAAAGTTCACCCACTTTAATCTTGGAAGGCAGCACAAGAAAGAGAGTAGTAGAATTGGCTGGCATCTTAAGACTAGGAGTAGTAATTATCTGAAATATTTCCCATCTAACACAGGAGACTTTTGTACCCTAGCACAGGTTTTGGGTAACAAAACTCCAATAAGGTTAAAAACTGAAAGCAATAATGAGCTGTAGCATGTTAACTTACAAGAACACAACCCAGTCAGAGTCTTTCCCAAGCAGATTGATGGAAGGTTCACTTCATCAGAAAGCATCAACAGAAAGCACAATGCCAAAAGCTGCTCAGCTTTACTATAAAACCTTGCCAGAAAGGCTTGATTCAGGCTTGGTTGATACTAGAGTGTCCATGGTTGAACTAGAGTGAGAGATACACAGTTCCTGGTTACTAATGGTGCTTTCAGTCACACTTTTTGCGCAGTTCTACTTAACAAGTTTCAAGAATAGCAAAGTGCTTTTTTCCCTACATATTCCTGTAATTATCATATTTTCACACTTTGTCTATTTGAACATGGAGTCTGTGGCAGCTACCACTTGCCTTTAATTTTATCAGCTGTCAGAGCATCTTTGAAAACACAAGCAGAGACACTACATGACACATACTGGAAATTTATAGATTACTGTGCAAACTTATCTGGGTTTTCTAGGACTTTTATCAAAGAACTAGGACTAGGATTTTACACAAAGAAAATTGTGCCTCTATTGCCTCTCTACCCTGACCTCTCCATCTCTACTGCTGCTCTCCAGAACAGGTCCTCTCATCCTGGCATGTCTAGTGTTGCCAGTAATTTTGCTGTTGCCACCTGAATGCCACAAAAGAGGTTTAGCGTGAATCACTGAGTACAATGTGTCTTATAACCTGCAAGCCAAAATCAAGAACTGCAGAAGCCTATACAAAAGTCAGCACGATCTGGATAATCCCAGATAATTTTTCTTGGTGAATATATGACAGGCTGGTATTTTTTCTACGTCTTGTTGTGCAAGTCCATCGGCACTGGCATCAGCACTAAGCTCAGTGCCTTTAGCAGCAATGCTCTAAAGTGTGCTCATTACAGCTATGCAAAAGCAGCACATCTATCCAACAGTTAACAGGAGAGTTTTGTAATGGATGGGTATGCCTGAAACCACCAAAAATGTTGAAATACTGAAGGGGCGTCTGTCACAGCACAGATAACACACAGCTAGAGAAGTGGCTTACTTTGGCTAAACGGTGGTTAGGTGACCTGGAAATCTAAAGAAAGAGAGGACAGTTTAGTAGGACCTTTCATGAGGTGATATTATTGAAGCAACAGTTTTGCAGGACTGTAATTTAAAGGAGCTCACATCATGTGGGATTGGTGGGTGATGAGCGCTGCCTTTTGCTCTCGGTAGTGTGAGAAGTAGCTTAGATTATTCAACAGCAGGAAAGAAGATGGACATTTCAGCTTTATGGGATTGAAATGATGAAAATTCTGAATTGTGGTAAATATTGTATTGTGTTCAGGAACTCAGAAGAATACAGTTACTGCTATGTCAGAGTCAAAACCTTAATAGCTCACAATAATATGCTGATCTGATACTTACTTATCATGACAAAAAATGTTGTAATTATTACACTTCCTTACTCCTTTTGACAATAAAGCACCTAAGATAAGAAATGTGTGAGTATGCTAGCAAATTAAGGAAGAAAAACTAAAAAGGAAAACCTATTACTTCTGCTTAATGAAAATATCGCACCTGCAACTGACATCATGAAGCTAGTAAAACCTAAGCCCATCAAGTGTGCAATAACCCAGGAATCAAAGCAGAATTTCTCTTTGCAAAGAGAGCAGTTTTATAAATATGGAATAGTTGTTTCAAAATATGCATGATTTTTTTGCTGACTGCTAGGCTTTGGAAGGAGAACACAATACATTTTTATTTTACATGATCACTGCCAGGAATTTAATCTTCAAATATGAGATTTAAAGTAGGTCAACTATAGTATGATAAAAAGCACAAATAATCAATCTATGTTGAAAAGCAGATTTTTCTTTACATTTTGACAATGAAGATATTTTATACAGTTGTTTTGATCACAAAAGATCAAAAAATACCAGCAGTGTTAGTAGAATACCAAGAAGCAGCAATAATGATGTGTATTTATTCTATTTTGCAATTTTATCTGCATCTTCTGCAGTAAGATTGCTGAATGTATTACCATGTCCAAACTATCAGAGTATACTCAATATTTCATTGCGTTAGGTTTAACATGTTACATGTCAATTTTATACGTAAATAAAAGCAGTACATTCGGCATGAGAATTCCTGATCAACAGTTTCCTCTTTTTTATTTGCTAGTGGGGATTACATTTTCTATAAACTTCCATCTTGTTTGAGGAGGGGAATTATGCTGTTTGACTCATAAATACTGTATTTTTTACTACACTGGGAGGCTGATGCATTGCAAGAATTACTGTTCCTTGATAATTGTCATTGTATCTTTTTATTACCAAATATTAGCTGCTTTTTACAGTAAATATGTGGTTAGAAAAATGTAAACCTTCTGCCAAGAGCAGATATGTGAAACGTATTAACTACTAAGCCAAGGGTTTAATAACTTGTATGAAAGTTTAAACTGACTTTTAAGTACTTTTTACACATATAGTAAAAATTTAATTCTTCAGCTGTTTAGACAAGAACTTCAGGAACTATCCACAAACCCCAGCATTTTATATAAGAAAGATAAACCATGCCTATGGCATCTGAACAAGTATATAGAATGTGATATCTGCTAAAGGAAGCAGCCCCAAAGCAAGTAGCAGCGAGAAGCAGAAGTCCTATGTAACACAGCACGTAGATTATTGAACATGAGCAATACACACTTTGCAAGAGTAAAACATTTTTTCTTCTGACCACAGAGGAGACAAAAATCATACAATACATTCTTAACAAGAACAAGTGAGGGAGATCAAAGTGCCTTTTGTTAACATTTCTGGCAGATCCAGTATTTGGCAGCCATGGTGTCCGTGTTCAAACTAATCTGTGCGAACAAGGAGGGATCACATTCGTTTAGCGAGACCTCCCATCCTGAGAGCTGCTCGGGCTGCACCTCACACTAACAGGACTCTGCTCTGGTGGGCCTGGCACCATTCCAGTTTGCTACATGAATCTCAGTCAGTTCAAACCAGGGCTGCCTGTAAAGTTAATACAGTTATTTACACTGAATGAGCAAGTATAAGCAGCGCCGCAAAGTAAAGCGCTATCTTCCAAACATACTCTCCGAGGGTGGCTGAAGAGACGTGGTGGGAAAGAAAGCATTGGGACAGCACAAGAGACCGAAACCCAGGATCTGTTCCTCAGAGGAGGCTCAGGCAGAGTTTCCTGTGTTCAGCAGCTCTCCCTCTCCACGTCTGCAGAAAGCCTTGCTGCGGTCAGACTGCGTCCTTCCTGCAGATAACACACAGCTCCTTCCTTACCAGAGGAATTGTGTCTGATCCCCGCTCGGTAAAATCAGGCCGAAGATGCCTGAGAGCTTTGCTGCTTCAGTGTCTGCTTCCTGCTGTTGTCCCTCTGCCCTCTCCCCATCACCAGTGACACAGGAGGTTCAGTTTTATGGTGCTGAGTGATGCTCTTAAATAAACAAACAAACAAAACCCCCCAAAGAGACAAGCAAACATATCTGTCAGCCCAGGTATTTGCGCAGTTCTCAGGCTGCACTTCCATTGGCCTCCCCAGATCTTTTCACCAGACCTTTTCTCCTCCAGGGCTCAGAATCTTTCTTGATGGACCAGATCTCTCTGGCCTCAAACCTTATACCTGAAAGGCAATTATCCGTCCTGGGCCAAAGGCAGAGCAGTGAGGCAGCCCTGCCAGGTGGCAATGAGCACTGTGTTGGTGGGTGTCCCACGACGTTGGCTGTGCCGTGCCCTTCTCCTCAGCCTGCCTTGCCTCCCTTGCTCAAGTGTTGCGAGCGTCCAGGTTTCCTTGGCTGAGCTGAGCCGGAGCAGGGTCACCTCATCCAGCGTGAGGAAACCAAGCCCTCTCCATCAGTTGTGCTGTTGCATGGAGTTGACCCCAGGCCTTGAATTATCCACTGAAATGAAACCCCTTCCTCGGATTTGTTCCTACCTCTTCCTCCCTAACTTCCTCCCTAACTGATTCAGATCCCAGATGCTGCAGACCCAGGTTCTATTACCATGAGCACATGACCTTTCCCTTGCTATGAAACTTCGTTATTGGAAGCTAATTAATACCAAAGTTTCCTTTCCCCTGCTGAGTCAGAGGTCCCTCCGCAGAGAGCACCACACTGGCAGAAAGGGAATGGTAAAAGTGCCCCCTAAAATTGGGGCAGAAGATAGTGGCCCATCTAAGTGAAGGGAACAGAGGCTGCTTTCATTCCCTTGCAGTAGGAGCAGTGGCACCTGAGACTGAATCCAGACTGTAGATGACATTCCTGCAAATGGGGGCCAAGAGGAGGGTGAACATGAGCCAGACTAAATAGGGAAGAGAGAAAGGAGGCTGGCAGCTTTCAAGGAGATCCTGCAAAGTGCCAGCGTGCAGGAGTGGGAGGAACAAGGCAGGAGAATGTGGCACATGGCCAAGTGGCACCGGCTCTGTGAATCCAGCCAGCTCCTGTGGCCAGGCCAAGAGAGGCGAACGATGTGAGAATTGGTACAGGCAGCTGCCAGCAGCTATTTTTAGATCTTCAGATTTTGTTATGTGGACATGTCTGTGTCCACTTTCCATGCACTAGTCAGGCACGCTCCAAGCAGCCTCCTGGTGATCCAGGATCTGGAAACAAGAGCACTTTATGGCCAAGCACACGCTGAGCCTAGAGACCTCACAGAGATCCTGCCTGTCTCCCCTCATTCCCATGGTTGAAATTTTTGTAAATAGCTCTACATACTTGCTCCCAGCAGGGAGACGAATCCTAGAGTGCTTTCTGCTCCCCAGCACAGCCTTGTAGGTTTCCTTCACTCACCAGGTTAAGTTTCCATTAGTGCTTCAGAGGGAAACACTGCATTAGCCTCTTTAAGCCTGGGATGTCAGAGCTGCCAGAGGAAAGGGGCCCTCATGGCAGGGCTGGGGAATAAAAGAAATATTGGTCTTTGGGCAGGGAGAGCAAATTATAGAAAGTAGAACTGGAACCAAGAGATGATACAGTGATAGATTTTTACTTTCTTGAAAAATAATACACAAGCAAGAAAACAACAGACAAGGTTTTGGCGCAGAAATTCTTCCAGTTCTCTCTCAAGATTTGCTTCCTCCAGGTTTCATGTGCAAGTGAAAGAGCCACAGTAGGAACAGTGGCAGCTATCATTTCATCGAAGCTTCATTTCCCATTTTTTTCTCCATCTGCTCTCCCTTGCTTTTGGAAAGCACATTGTGTAGCATACTTTGGAGACAAAAATAGTCCTCGTGCAGAGATCAGTTGCCAACACATCAGTCCAGTCTCTCCCTGACAGCTGGCCAAGCACAGGCTGCTACCCAGTGGCTGCCTAGGTGGTAACTGAGAATTCTTGGCCATGGTTGAGATGGGTAGCTAATGAGGGTAGCCTTACCTGTGGGAGACAGTGGGGATAAGACAACTGAAAACAAAGTGAAGGACAGTGAATTCATGATGACTACACAATTTGTCTGCTGGACTATTTCCACAGCTGTTACCAGGCAAGAATTGTGGAAAGCAGAGGCAGATCATCCAGAAACATTGACAGTAAAGCTTTCAGGGTGAACCACAGAGGTCTGCAGCACAATAGAAATAGAAAAATGCTCATTGATGAATAGTAAGCTAAATTTAGGGACATTGAACCATAGATGGTCATAAAATAAATTGCAAGGAAAGCTGCTCTGTCGTCTTTTTTTTTATCATAAATTAAAATTATGGAACAAGGACCTTCTGTATGGTGGATATCAATTCTTTTCTGCACTTAGTGGCACTCTCACTTCAACCATGGCAACCAAGGAATATATGGCAGGAAAACTACCTTTCATTGACTTCTGTTGGCACCTATGCCTGGCATCCCCAAATCTGTCCCCTTTTCATTCTGTTTTCATTCTTCTGATTGTCACAACCCAGGAACAGAATAAGATCTAGCTGCTCTGTTGGGAAATTTTTCACCAGAAAAAAAAATGAGGAAAATGCATCCTTGTTGCTAAGCATCATCTAAATCTTCCTAGTGTATGGCTGTGCACATGTGTTCTCCAAGGGTCAGCCTAGATGTTCTTACCAGGGTTAGGTAGGTCGCATATGGAGAATCTGCACACTTTATTCCTCAAGCAGGCAGACTGCCTATGATAAAGCAACAGCAAATAATCTCAGTGCACCCACATCAGAGGGGGCACTGTGAGAGAGCAATGTGATCCTCAATAAAATCACATATAACCCAAGCTCTTCTACTGTGGTTGGGAGTCTGGATCAAAATATCCTTGAGATGAAAAAACAACAGCTCTGAGAAGCTTTAAGCAGCATACAATGCTTTGTGGTTCTCTGTGCTTCTCCTTTCTGATCTACTTGAAAGTGCTAAAATATTATGTGAAAGCCCACTGTTCTGCAGTACAATTTTTTGGTCTGACTGGAAATGCTAAAAAAAAAAAATTGTTCTGTAAGACCAGTTTATCTAACATTTTCTAGTTCATTTCCACTGACCCAAGGGTTGTCATAATTAAGATACGGTTAGGGGAAGCATCTCTGCCCATGGTGCCTTTGCTAAATTGACTACTGGAACTCCTGTTCATATTCCCTGAATTCATATTTTCACACATACTTTTTTTATACACTTCTGCTCTAGGATCCCATTGTACTTCACTTTGTCTCATGAATGCTGAGTTTCTCTCTCTCTCTCTTTTTTTTTTTTTTTCAACCAGAAAAATAATTTCTGGCCATTTCATCAAAATTAGGTGTTGCTGAAAATCACTAATGGAGTTTTCTTCTTGTTGTTTCAACAGATACTAGAAATAATTGAACAACTAGCTTATATAAGGGACCTTCTTTCTTAGTCCATCCTCTGTGTTCAACACACATACAAAAAATAAGCCTGTGCGAATTGCGAATTTTGTTTTTGTATAGTTATTATCAGGTAACTCATTTTCATTGCTAACTGATGGATGGAAGGGAGGGTTCCTACTGACAAGCACCATCTCATTTCTTGGAGTAAGCAGGGACAGCAGATGCTGATGGCTTACAGGCTAGGTCAGATGGTCCTGCTGTGACATACTAGGTAGAGACTGGGCTGACTGAGTGGTGAGCAACTTGAGAGAAGCAGACAGAAAATCATTGTGGTTGAGAAAGATTGAAGTATGATAAGAGGGAAAAAAAAAAGCTTTAAAATCCTCTTTGTAGTTCATAACTCCAAACATCTCATGCAGTCATCTGTGGTGCCATAGATGCNAAAAAAAAAAAGCTTTAAAATCCTCTTTGTAGTAATCCTCTTTGTAGTTCTCATGCAGTCATCTGTGGTGCCATAGATGCTTTGAGCTAAGCAGACAGAAACAGTGTACAGAAGAACAGCAAATACAGCAATAGTCTGACCTGTGAATTCAGACACAGGTCATTGTTGGTCAGAATTCATTTTTTTTTCTGGACAAAATAAATTCAGTGAAACCTTTAGGGACAAGAAAATTCATTTGAAATCAAAGGACAATTTGGAATTGATATAGCAGGTAACAATGAATACTAGTACAGTGCAAAGCACAAATTATTAAGAAGAAAGAATTCCTTTAACTCATGCTCACTTCACTTGCGGTCCTGCCTTAAGAAGAGAAATTACTCACTATTTGGCACTTCTGTTGGGCCTTCTTACAAGAGTTATGGTGGCTAAAAATCTAATTTTTAGATGCATTGAATAATTTCCATCAAGGGAAGTTTTTGATGCTCAATACCTCTGAAAAACAAGTGAACTTCAACTGGTGCATAGTTGTTATTTGGAAGCCTGAATACACAACTTGGGAAAAACAATGCAAACAACCCCTAGCATTTTGAACATGAATCTCATGTTCTTCATGGGTATATATGTCCTTTGCTGCTTCAAGGACCACTTTCTGTTACTGCTTTCAATCAGCACAGCATCTCAGCTTTATACTTGTCCTTTTTTTAAAGGATTTTCTGGTGTGGTTGGTGAGAAAAATGTTAAGAATGTGACCCACAATGTTTCAGAAACCAGGATACACATAAAAATATTTTAAATTATTGTTTTTTTATCTCATCATTTCAAAGTCAGCATCATGATATGGTGACCATGAAGCATAATTTTTGAAAGTCAAGGGTTGGCAATAATGAAAACTTTAACCACATATCATAAACTATAATCCAAAATAGTATGATAAATCGTATTACTGAAATGTGAGTACATTCTTTCTTTCAAGGTTATTTAATCAAAATTTGACTGTCTTTACAATAAATAATAAACTGTGGAGTCACAGAAAATCCCATAACTTTCTTTTTTTCTTGCGCAACTTGAGGAATTACAGAGGAATCAAGAAGTAGATAAATAAAAATAGATCACAACTTTTTATTTATTGATGTGAGCATTTTACAACAACATGTACTTTGTAACAGTTAACAAGTAAGAAAATCTGAATATAGAGGAGATTCTAAACAAATGTTCTCTTTATATATTAACCTGTGATATTAAGTGAAATGAAAAAAATAGGTAAAAACTAATTGAAACAGATCTGAATAACTGAACTGCAGAGGCAACATGTAGAGGAAAGACACTTTTCTTACATTGTGTCTGAATTATTGCATCCTATAGATGGAAACTGAAAGATGGAAACCTGTATCTGGAAAAAAAAAAGTACCAAAAAGATTTTCACTTTGAAGTATGAATAAATTAACAGTAGAAATATATTTTTATAAATGAGATTATCTGAATGGTAGGAAGTCGGAAAAAATAAGGATTCACATTGATCATTTTAAACATGTTATTCCAAGGAACAATATTTTGGGCTTAAAACTGAAATAAGATTTTATTAAGAAAAAACTCCTAAAAAGTAAGGTTTTCTCCCACTTGACAGCGAAGGAGTTGGAACCCTTAAACTCTTGGATCTATACTGACATGATGAATTGACACATTGGATGTCGGAGCTGCCATCTCTACCAGTAAATTAAACATGCCCGGGAATGTTCTCAGACATGGAGGCCAGCTGGCACGGAGCGGCCGAGTCTGCGAGAGGAAACTCTCATTCGCCAAGCGGGGCTGGCTGCGCACAACCCAGGAACCAGCCTCGGAAAGTCTGTCAGCCAAAGCGCCTGGGAACTGCGCGACAGAGCGAGGGCTGGCTGGACGGCCAGGAGGTGCCGGGAGGGCTGCTGGAGCTTCAGCATTGCGGGCAGTCACGTTCCAGCTCCCTGTTCAATGTACGTGTACAGACACCCACAGATTGCCTGTAGGTTGCGTTCGGGAAGCCTATCCGAGCGCCGAAATGGCTTTAGGCATTGCTCTGCCTTAGTAGAGCAATTCAGGCCGTGTGCTCTCCAGGGCATTGCATCTCCTGGCTCCAGGCAGCAAAAGCAGACAAACAGCCACTGTATTGACTGTCTAAAAGATGTGGCTCTTTTCAGTGTTTCCTATGCCTCAGGAACCAAAGGGGGAAAAAAAAAAAAACACAAACCAAACAAAAAACCACAAACCAAAACAAAAACAACAACAACAACAACAAAAAAACACAAAATAAATAACTCCTGAGAATGGGCTGTCTAAATCTCTTATCACTCTCTTAGCAGGAGTCGTCACACCAGGCATCTAACTCACGTCAGGCTGCCTGGCAGCAACCTGCAGTATCTGTGATGCCACTCAGCTCGAACGTGGGATGGGAGCCTCTCTGGGCAGCAGCAATATCCTTCTGGTGAAAGTCATCCTTTGGTGCTTTGGTAACTTTTTGTGTTTTTCCTCCCCAAAATAAAGATTGTCTCTTTTCTCCTTCAGATTTTTTAAGTGGATAGTTGAAGGAAAAAGGAACTGCATGAGGCTATTCTCTAGCTAAATGATTTCTTAGATATGTATTCCATTTATTTCCAACGTACAAAAATGTGGAATGAAGGATGCTATGTTCAGGAGAAGGTTATTTTACCTCCAGTAGCTACTGGCTACTTTTGAGGCAAGGGGTCAGGGTCTTGATTAGATGAATTACAACTTAAGGTCCCCTAGTATAAACTGTGTCATGCCCCAGGCTTCTCAAAACAAGGCACTCTATTTTAACTCATAATGGGTAGCTGGACTTAGTAAATGGCCTAATCACAGCAACATAAATATTTATGGGAGAATTTTTCTAATTAAGGTATGAGCTTGTTTAGATGTTATCAGTTAGAAAAGGCTTTCCCAACAAGAAACTGGCTGTTAGAAGACATTAGGAAATAGTTAAACTCCCAGGGATTAAAAGGTCACTGAAGTGGCAGCATGCAGAGACTATTATGGTTGAAATTAGCTTGCATCCATGTCTTACATGTTCTTACATTTGGAATTAAAAGATTGTCTTCCACAATGGTGGAATGGTGATTTTATTTCTTGAAAAATAGAACAGTGCAACAAAGGTATCATACTGCCCAAGCCATGTATTTATGATCATTTTAGAAATTAAGTGTTATTAAAGTAAATGCTTTTTTTCCTTCTTGCTTCATGCTTTGCTCCACAAAATATGTATTTACCTAAATAGTAATGCAAATTATTGTTCTAAACATGGCTAAGCGTCTCAGAATTTGTCCCCAGTATCTTAGCTACACAATGACTTTGGATTTAGAAACATTATGTTCAGCATAGCTGTCCTTAGATTATATTGTTTCCTAATGTTGCAGTACTATCATTGTAAACATGGCTAACAAATTGAGGGAAAATGCCATTTTGGTAACCATGTTTTTAAGGTCTCCTACTGCAAGCAGCAACTAACAACAGAGAGGTTACATCCAGAGATTTGTTATGCCAGCATAAATCTTAAATAAATTCACTGCCCTCCAGAAAATTGTTGTAGGTTTACCCCAGCATAAGCATCAGTAGAATTCAGCCCTTAAAGTGCAATTTGTAAGTCATCTTACAAGAAAGAGCTGTATAAAATTGGAAATGTGAAGTACAGGCAGAACTATTCCCTGGGGGAAAAAGTGTGTAATCTCTGTGGGACCTCATTATTCTGCTAAGCAGTGTGTGTGTCTACCATATGGTATTTCACTCTGAAGGTATAACTCAAAAGGAAAATTCAAAAAGAAAAAGAGAACATGCTACAAACTTTCTGCCTTTGAGCAAAATCTATATATTTTTAAAGTTCCAATTAGAAAGTATAAGTGCATGCAAGAAATCCTCTAAGTGACAGAAGAAAGTTTATTAATTATCTCTGTCTATCTTTTGAAATCAAAATTGGCAAGAAGTTTCAAGGCCAGGTTTTGACACAAACAGTTAAACATTACTACTTTTCTTTTTTAATAATGAAGCCTGTATTATTTAGTAGTTGGTATCAGCTGTAATCAATCTGTAGACAAAATTGTATTTTAAATTTTGAAATTAGCTTTGGTCACTCAGAATGCCCACTTTAGCCAGAAAATATGAAAAATACTTCCTAAACATCAAAACTGTAGCCTTGATATGAAGCATCTGCACACCTGAAACTACATGAGCTATTGATGCAAACTACAAAGGCATGTTTAGAAGGTGATTCGAATGTTGAAAAATTCAGATGCTAGGCTTTATCCCTCTCTTTTGTCTGACCACTTATTGATGAATACCCCCCTTCTGAAAGCATGAATACAGTGACTTAGTGAACCAGGCCTGGGAATGGTGGTTCAAGGGACATCGACCATTCCTCCTTTCTTTGTCTCAAAGCTAAATGCTCCATAGCAAAAATGTTACTTTAAGGTAAGTAGTATGGCATGGGATGGGATATTTGTTTGAAAGTGGTGTAATAATGGCAGAAAAATATAATGTAAGGAAACCAAAATGGTTGGTTTGAAGGCCTGGGATTTGCGGAGCTCACTGGATTTTGTCCAAGCCCTGGTGTCCTTGGCAGGAGAAACTCACGCAGCTCAGGCTCACACTGTGGTTCCACAGCCATTAGTCAGAGACCTACATGCTGTTGATCTTCCAGGAGTATAAATTTGATCTGGCTCAAGCATGGGCACCTGATCACATTTCTGTCAAATTATCTGGAACACGCCATAAAGAGTACATGGAGTTTATGCTGGCTTCATACCAGCTGAAGATGTACATATTCTATATAGCTTAAGTTAGAATGGTGTGGGCCAACAATACCTGGCCTGATTTGAGGTCTGCTTGACACAGCTAGTCCATTAGCAGTTTTGAATGGAGTTGAATGGGCAGTGTTATTCCAGAACAATGTGTTTTGTTTTATGATTGCAGCATTTCTGCTGCAGCAGCAAGACCTTTAAAAGGTAGATTTACTTCCTTGCTGAACTGTAGTTTCAATTTAGAGGTAGTTTAGTGACTTCTGGCTTTTCCCTTTGGTAAGGGATAGTCTTTTTATGGATAGAGTAGTGCCCAATATAACACACTTACAAATACTTTGAACTACCAAAGATGAATTAAATCTGGGGTGTATATGTCACTAGTGCCTCTAGTGATTCCCAATCATCACAGATGATTGTTAAAAGATTGTTATTGCCCAGTGTGTTGGATGTCTATAGTTCCACTTACTGGGTGTCTGCCCTTTGTTCTCTTGGGGTGAGCAGTGTTTTTCCATTTACAGAAACTAAAGTTGCTTGAGTTTTTGAGCTGGATGATCAAGGAGACTAGAGTCAGCATGGTTAAACAGTGGTGCCTTATTGTTCAAGGGCAACATGCGAAAAGGCAAGAAGAAAAATTGCACAAGTGAGGGACAGCTATCAGCATATGAGCATATCCGTAAGAAATGACATGGTATGTGTGCCCTTGGTCCTATGGCTGTACTGGCTATAGGGACTGCAGTTGCTATACAGCTGCAGCTCCCATCCCCTGCTTGGGTCTGTCCTTTACATAACTGGAAGTGCTGCAAACTGGCAACACAGTGGAATCCTGTCTGGAAGCACAGTAGGAGAACGGCGATGATGACGGAAAGGCCAATGAGAGGTATGAGACCTCATCTGGCTAGACATTTGGATGCTCCTGGAACAGATTGAAAGACCATTGCCAGAGACTGGGACTAGCAGTATGATGTTGTTGCACCTTCCAGAAGTTCCTGGTCATTCTAGTCCTGGGGCACTTTCCAGGATATCCAGAACTCCTGTAGGTGGATAGATACATCTAGAAGGGAAGGAGATTGTAAGCAGAAAGAAGCCAATATGGTGTTTGCTTTGGAGATTTGAGCCAATGATGTCAGTGCCAGCACCCTCTCCCCTGCACACTTCCTGCTACTCAGCCACTACATCCCCACCTACCACTATTCCATGACACTAAAAGAGATTTTTTTTCCAGTCCTCAGAGTAGAGAAAACATCCCGCAGAGATTATGCCTTTCTCTTTAGCCTGAATCTAGGAGTTTTACCCTTCCTCAGGTCTGATTCCAACCCTGGCCAACAGTGTCATGGTAGAGTTCCTAGCCACACTGCTGTGCTTCAGGTATTTTTAAATAAAATCAAACTCTGACTATAGACCATCTCATTTTGTAAGCCCTCTTCATTTTTTAGACATATGGTTCCCATAATGTTTTAGTGTTATGCAGCATTCCTGAGAGGGGATGTGACTGGGCACATGGCTAGTGGGAGGAGGAGGAGGCTGGGCAGGGAGCCAGTCCAACAGGAGCAAAAGAGCTTTTACCACACTGTGCCTGCCACACTGAGAAAGCCAACAGTAAACAATTTGCCACTGGCAGGTTATCGCTGGTAGCAGGCTCCCCCAAAGCCTCAGGCAACAGCATTTCTCTAGGTACAATGGAAGCTATCAGTCATCTTAAGGTTTCTTTTAAACTTTATGACTGTAATTTTGGGGGAGTTAACAACTGTGCTCAGCTACAACAATTTATGGCACCTCTTAAAGCATCCACAAAAGCTGCCCTTTTCTTCATCACAAGCATACAGCACCATTCCTTGGGGAGGAATGGGTGCTCCTGTCCACAGCCCAAGTGTCAGGCAGGCTTTCTGCAAGCTTTGCTTGAACAGTGAGTGAAACCTGATGCAATGTTTATTCTGACATCTTCTTAAAACATACCAATTCCTGCCTAAGTCTTTTCTCAAGAATAAAATACACAAGGCCGAGCGTTTCAAAAGAACTGCATGACTGTGAGCATTTCAAGTTTTGCCCAACTATTGCTCATTTCAAGACTGTTATGAAGGGTCTAGCTTTCCAATTTTTAATGCCTCCGGACAGCTAGTGGAACCCCAGAGATAGAATTGCCCAGACTCCTTTGTCAGATTTAAATAACTTGGGCTCAGTAAACAGCTTTGTTTTGTGAAAATTGATTGACACAATTCACAAAAAAAATAATGCACAAAAGAAAGCACAAAAAATGTTATGAAGAGACAACTGTTCAGCCATTAAGTGACAGTGGTCTGAAGTCCTTCCTTTCTAAGGGGTGTCCCCAAGGGTGGGTTGCAAAATCCATTTGATATTCAGAATTGAATAACTTATCTGACAACAATGCTGTAAATGAATATCTAGATTGTGTCCTGAGTGAGAAAACTGGAAAGCAGCAGCTATTCTCTGCTAAAACACATTCCAGACAAAACCAAGCAAAACAATAATTGTGCGCAAGACAGATTTGCCCAAATTACATACCAGTGGCAAATGAGTGAAAACATGAAAACCAGACCAATCTAAGAACAGAACAGCAGTGTATTAAACTAAATAGAGCATTTTTTGTTGAGAGAGCAAAAAGAAGAGTGAAATCGGGAAGTGACTCTTTCAAAAGCTGACCCCTGTATACAGGCACAGTGCCTCAAAAATACAAAACTTTCTGCTGAACTGGAGCCATGTGCATGTGGAAGGGGCATCTTTGTAAAAAGGGAGTCACCTCTGTGGATGGAGCAGGACTCCTTTTTAAAACAGTGGAAGGTAGAAATCTCAGATGCAGCTGGCCTTACTGGGTCATTGGGATGGCTCAGAAAGCCTGGAAACCAACAGTTTTGATAGAATAGATTGCATGTGAATGGTCAGAAGACTTGCAATGATCAGATTAGTCAATTAGGGTAATAGCTGCTAAGAGGAAGAGGTGCAGCCCTGTGGCCAAAGTAGCACAGGCTACCTGGATGCTCTATATTTTACCATATAACATATTGGCAAGCAGTAAACTTTCAGTATTTATAATCAAAGCCATTTTAAAAACTATTTTCCAAATGCTGCATTTTGACTCTGTTATCTAAACTACAGCTAATTAATTCTTGAGCTTTATTTCTATGCTTTTTCAGGTAACTGTTTCCAGAATAGATGCTTCATGCAAGCCTAGCGTGAGAATCTCTGGCACCCATGGCACCTCCTCTTGACTCTAACAGCATGAATTGCTTGCTGTAATTCATTATATCCCACTTGGGTGTGAAAGAATTCACACCAGTAATCTCTCCCTGCAGAACGCAATGTGTATTAAGCTGATAACAGCAGCAGAGGGGCATGCACTGCATGCTGCATTTTGCCCGTGCCTTGCTAAACTGCTAAAGATAGGGGAGGCAGATACCAGGGGTGGGTTCCTTGTCCTCTGCTGTAAAGGTGAAAGCCCCTCACCACTTCATATCCACAACACAAGCTTCTTCACTTTCAGCAGTTTTTCTCTTCCTCTGTGGGAGTACCAAGAGTTTTCAGTGACATATGAAGAACCAGACCACTCTAGAAATTACTTCTACATGGCAGATAAAATCAGATTGTCATTTAGCCCTTCCTAACCTGTGCAGAGGCTGAGCTATGGAAAAAAAGACGAGATTGGACTTAGTTCACTAACTTTTTAAATGCGTTTTTGTTTTGAGGGAGGTGCTGCATAAATGGAAAAAAACAAGATCATTTTTTGTGATATTACAGACACGTGCAAAACAGGATTTTGTTTTGAAGGCAGCAGCGATGATGACACAATCCTGTGCCTTGTGTGCTAATTGATCCATCAACAGACTGCACCACACCTCTGCTTTTCCTCCATATGGTGCATTAGTAATTAGGCCACTTGAGTCTGTTTTATGGAGGTGGCTCAGTACCTCTAAGTCAATTAAACTGTTTAAATTATTCACGCTCTCCTTGTGCATTCATTTTTTATAAGAATCTTTAAAGAGAAATATCAGCTATATGGAAAATAATTTTGAGGATGATAATGCAATTGTTTATGCTTGGATTAACCTGTCAGTTCATAAAAAGCAAAACATGACCAGAGGATCAGAGGGAGAGTAAGTCTCATGCAGATACTTTTGTTAGAAAAACTCTCAATCTTCTTAACATGTCAGTCAAGTCAAAAACTGGAATAAAAAGCTTTAGCCTCTCACTCCTTTCTGTTTCCCACGTGACATCTTAAAACTGACAAATCAAGGACTGAAATATTCCTGAGCACTATGAAAAAAAAAAAGAAGAAAAGAAAAACAAATGATGAAAGCGGAAGAAGGATTTAAAGAGGTCACAGAATCACAGTACTGACAAGTCCTGCAATGAATATGTAAATGGAGCTGATAGTGCCTGGCCAAGAGAGCAGATGCAGCACTGGAGAGCCACCCGTGCCCGGCTGCTCTATCCTCGCTGCCGCTGCTCCCCGGCTTTGACAGTGCCTGCAGATTAACGCGGGGCCAAGGACGTGTCACGGAGCCTGTGTCCCTCTGCCTGCCATGGATCTGACTGTGCAGGAATGGCTCTTGGTGGACCTGGCCACTGCAATGTGTCGGCTCTGCTCCTGGGTTTCGCCCAGCGGCAGCGGTCGCTGCGGCTGCTACTAGGCTGCAAGGAGCCAGGGATGCGGCCCAGGTGCCGGGGCCAGCGGGCACGGCCAGCCCAGCTGCAGGTGCCGCCTAATTAGCCTGATTAGAGCAACTTCATTTGCCCCTCCGGCAGTTAATATCTCAGTTTTAAACCTCCATTACTAGGGGTTAATAGCTCAGGCATCAAAATGCATGTGGGACTTCAATTTGATGTAAAATGAAGATTTTTTTTTTCCTAATTCAAATAAATACTCTGAAAGACACCAGCTAAAGTCACCTCAAATCCATTCTTGCCTCGCCTGGTTACTCATCTCCCTCACGAGGGCTGGGGGGTTGCCTGAACATTGTTATTATGTGGGCAGTCAGGCTCCTGTGCAGGGTATGTATTTTCCCGTGACTTGAAAGACCATGTTGCTAGCCTCAGAGAAAGCACATTTAAATGAGAAAGCTCCTTTCCCTTAGGGGTTACAGGCAATTAGCACCACAACATTTGGATCACATTTCTGACATTTAGAATAACGTACAGAAGTAGCAAAACTTCATTTCCTTGTACAACTCATTTGGATAGGAAAATATTTTAAAATAGGAGAATATTCACTGAAGAAAAAAGCCCTCCTCTGCCGCAACAACCCTAGCAGGCGGGAGTCCCACCAGTTCCTGCTCCCTGCCATCCCCTCCAGTTATTTGCAGCAAGGACTAGTTTCCTCGGCAAGGCCCTCCAACATCTGTTCCCCATCTCAGAAAGCTTGGGGCTTTCACAACAAGAAGTTCCAAGCCCTTCGCAACAAGGAGTAAACCACTATTGAAACTGTGCATTCATTAGCTATTTTCCCTCTGCTGGCTCCTTTGCTTGGAAGAAATCAACTCCAAAAATACAGAAATCAAAGTTGTTCCTTTCTTTTTTTTTGGTTATTTTCTGGCGCAGTCACCACCGGGTTAGGCAGAGAAGTTGCTGTGGAAACTGCCTGCTCCTTGATTGCCCTTCCCTCGCGCTCGCTGGCATGGACCGTCTTCCGCAGGCGCCAAGGGTGGGTGAAGGCCACGCCGACGGCACTCCCTCTGCTCAGCCCTTGGGGACGTTTCTAGCCTTTTCAACTCTCGTTTGCTTCTGGCAGCCCAGGCAGGTCAGGAGCAGCCCTCTGTGTGCAAATTCTGCTGCCTTCATCTGAAGAAATTCTTAGGCCCTGCAACATATGTCACCTCTGCAAATGATAGGGGGTGTGGCAGGTTATCCGTGTAATTATCCTTCTAGATAGTTCGGGGAATAGCAGTTAATAAATATCATGAATGTCTGCAGAACGGTTTCTTTTAGATTGCACTTTTGGAAACGAACTCCGAACTTTGGGTTAGTGTCTGCTCTTGTAAATGGTATTCTGAACAAAGCTCTTAGCACATTTGTGGCTTATTGGCCCATGCACGCAAGGAATATTTTGTGACCTGGAACAGCCAAGTCTCCAGCTGAGGCATCAAGAACATCCCAGACTGGATCGACTGCTCACAGGGCTCTGCTAATTTGCTTTTTTTTTTCAGTTTTCTCTTGACAATTACAGAAAAAACATGATTACAAAGGACTTTTAAAAATTGCTACAGTTCTTGCAAGACGGGACACGTCTACAGTGCAGGTTCTACCCTCACTCTTGCTGTCTGTGACCACCTAGCAGATGACATTTCTACACCGAGAAACAATCCTTCCTCTCATCTGTCCCCAGTCCAGAAAGCAAATAAGCAATATCTCACCTTGCTGCTAGATCCTAGGGTAACCCTTGACTGTGGCAGACGGTCTCCTCCTACAGTGTTCAGTGACTGCCTCTAATTTAACCCCCTGCCTTTTTTTTTCAGCTGCTACATGCTCTGTTTTAACTGAATAACACATCATTTCATGGCTCCATAGTTAATATCTAGCAGTGTATGTCGCTTTTGTTGCCTTTTTTATTTTTCCTGATCTCAGTTCTTTCACAGGCTTATCTGCGCTGCAGAGCCTCTGCTAGCAGAAAGAACCCCGTGGTGAAGACACAAGCCATGCTAGCAGCTCCCACTGAGATACCTGCTCCACCTCCTCCGACAGCAGAAATGATCTGACAAAACCAATTCTTTGTTATCATAAGTTTCTGGTGAAGGGATTTGCAAAAATTATGTTGCTGGAAAGAATGAGCGATCTTTAGTTATCTAGGCTAGCTACACTGATGACATATTGTAGCAGTGGTTTTAGTGGATTTCAAACATTTGCCAGAAGATTCCCTAGAGACCTGGTCTGTTACCCAAGAGTGCGTGTAAGGAGAAGACACCGAACAATTTTGTAAGGTATGTATATAACACTGATGCACGGGAAATTTATAATGAGGTCAGTATGCCTCTTGGGGATCTGCAAACCAGAGGGGTTGGAAACCATGAGCGCTGGCTAAATCAATACTCTTCAGATGGAAGGACTGTTCTTGAAGGCAGTGGGAGTTCACTTAGCGATTTTAATGGGACGAGAGCCCTCACACTATAGAGTATTTCAATGGGAGCTTCTTAAACTTCATAGTTAGTAAAGCCTGTTGGTGCCTACTGTAAATCAATGTTCTCTGCCCTGAGAACAGGCCCTGGGAAGCAGGCTAGATGAGGGGATCCCAGCTCTCCCATCCACCTTGACAACAAGCCTGGAGCCCTTGCTCCTTCTTTGCCTTTTCCTTTTTACCCCAGTCTCTTTTCTGTGAGAAGAGTGCTGATCGTGACCATGTGTAATGCTAGGTCTTGTGATAGCTAACATATCTAATACTGGTGGCGGCTTCTAAGTCTAGCTGCATTAGATTATAATGCATCTGAAAAACAAAAGTCCCACCAGCATATCTACTCTGTCAAGAATGAGAAGAACAGACAGCTAGAACAGAGAGAAAAAGAAGTCTTAGAAAAGAAAAAGGGAGGGAAATAGAGGTTTCTCTGCATCTTTTGCTCATATCAGTCAAAGTATATATAAATATGTGTGTGTGTGCATTTTATTTTTGCCAGAAAATTATGCAATAGTTAACATAGGTGAGAACATATTGCACTGCCTGCTACACAGTACACATCATAAAACATTCCCTTCAGTTACTGAAACTGTTGGCAGTATAGTTTATTAATTTTTTGATCTTACTGATTTATTTTAAATCAAACCAATTAAAATACAGACTTCTGTCTGAAAATCTCACCCTCCTTTGTGCTTAGCAAAATGTTATCAGAGTTCACTCTTGTTTTAGGCTATTGCCTCCTCCATTTGTGTTTTAAGATGTAAATATTTTTCTCAAATATGAAGGGTCTTACACGAAAAAAGTACTGTTCCCTTCAATATCAATAGCAAATTCTTCAGTGCTCCTTTGAATTTCTAGCCATGCAAAGGAGCTTTCAGACACAACAACAGAAAGATTAATGTTGCTAGTAATGCTACATTAAAAACAGGTTTTATTTCAGAATCTTTATAGGTTTTACTTGCTTTCTGGAAATAAGTCAATGGCATAATATGTCAATGTTTCTACTTGAAAAATTTTGATATATAATGTATTTTGCAACCATTTCATTGTGGGATTCAGCTACTGAAATTGCAGGAGAGTAATTCTTATTGGGCAGCAAACAGAGCATGATATATAATCTCTGTCAGGCATATCATTGCTTCCAGGTGTTGGCTGGAAGCTCATTTCATTAGTTACTCTGGGGCTTACCTGCCTGCTCTGAATGTTCTTCTCAGAGTGCCAGTTCCCATTCCGAGAGCCACTAGCCAAGGCAGATTGCTCTGCAAAGGCGTTCGTGATCAGCTGCCTGATTCTGCTTTCCAGGAGAAGTCTAGCTCTGACTAGACTTTTCTTTTGAGAAAAAACAACACAAAATTAGTTTTCTAGATTAGGTCTTTCTGCAAAAGTAGTCATTGTATTCATTTCCTCCCACAATTTTTCATTAATGGGTAAATTAGATGATATTCTAGCATTATTTTGTAAACATCTTTGATCATATGCCACTTCCCCAAAAACAGAATAATACTAGACACAATTGATTCTGAAAATCTACTTCCTGTCTGGAAAAAAATCTGGCAACTCTAGCAAAATGTCATACCTAGAATTATCATAATTGAAAATTACAAAGATGAAAAATTGACTCTTTTTTTTCCCCAAATTCTCTGTCCACAGATTGACAGCAGTTTGTGAATAGCTGGTCTCAATTTCTCGCGTCAACTTCTTCACTGGCAGCAGGTAACAAGGAAACAGAAACCCTTTTCAGCCTTTTAAATATGTTTGGCTTTGAAAGGGTATATGTATATTTAAATGCTGTATTAGTAACTAGAGCTTAAACAAAATCAGTGATGAACAAGTTAGAATAACGAGAGGGGAAGTAGGAGTAGGGTTTCCTTTTAACCTTTTCAAACATTTTTGCACTGTGCAAGCTGTTGTGAAAAGTAGTTAGAACATGTTCCTGTTCATGCTGATGGGAGGCATGTATGTGCTGTTCTTGAAAAAATCACTTTCTCCAAACCAACATAAAATAGTAATCACATGAGGGTCTCATAGTGAAAAGATATGTTTGGCTCTGCCTTAGGAATTTGAAGAAAAAAGCCTGTACTTAAATTAAAGAAGATGCAGATAAGTGCAGAGACAGTTTCACAAACTCCCTGATTTCATATAGCTATATTTTGGCTGACTCCAAGCAAAAATATGTTTTGGACTCATGTCAGGTTATCAGGGCTGTGGACAAAGACCCTGGGAGCCTTCACTGTGATATTCAACACTTACATGTATTCTACCTTTTTTTTTTTTTTTTTTCCTTAAGAAGAATCCTATTACAGCAGCATTCTACACTACATCTACTCTGGTAAATAACATGGGCCAAGGGCCTTTTTTCTGACCCCAAAGCCCTACAGCTCAACTTTCTCTCCCACCAAGTGGGGGCAGTCACCCCAGTTTTTCCAGACACAAGGGACCAGCCTTTTCTCTAGGAGGAGGACGTGTCTGCTGTGTTTGGAATAAGCTTAATGTGAAATAGCCTTCCAAGAAGAGTGGGATGGGTGGAAGAAGGTAGCAGGAAGGTGCAGATTTGGGCTGCGGTGAGTGCCCAAGGAGGAATAGCTGAGTTTATCCACCCTGCGCTGCTTTGTGCAAATGCTAGCCAAGACCCACACAGCAGGTGGGTGCTGACAGCCCATCAGCTGGGCACCAAGAGGGACAGGCACCTTCCGGATTTGCTCCTTGGATATCATAGGATGCTATCATGGAATTTTATCCTTCCCCCTATTTCCAGCTACATTATCTGATGTGGATGTTGTAAACACCCACTGTTCTGCGCTTTTATCTTGCTCCAGCCTGAGCCCGAGGTAACGGCTGGCGGCTCTGTTTCTCTGGATGTGGCAATGCTGAGCACTGGGCATCATGGGGTGCTCCTGAGCCCTCCAACCTGCAGGCACGTTTCTCTAGGGAAACTGTGGGTGCCTGAGGCAGCAGCAGGGTCCTGTGGAGGATGTATATCTCAGGAACCTGCTGGCAAGCCAAGAGTGAGACAGGGGTTTCCCTGCTTTAATGGAAGCTCAGTTGTTCCCATAGCTTCCTCTTCCAAGGTGACTGGAACTAAGAGAAGAAGTGTAGTGCAGCTGGGAAGAGTTAGATGTCCTTTACTGACAGATAATTAAAGTTCTCGTTTCTTGTTTCTCCTGCTCTCCTGGAGCCACAGCTGCTGCATGTGTGTCCTAACATCCAGTCAGTCACCCGGGCACAAAGATTCGTGGACAAATGGGACCAGTATGCGTATACTTTGCAGCTAACCCCCATGACATGGACAGGATTTGCAGTGGGACAGAGCTGTTGGGAACTTCACCGCTTTTATCACATGTTAAGGGGTAAGTGGGCCAGAAGTGGGGTGGATTTTTTTATGAGGCCAAGATGAACACTTTTGAGGTGTTAAATCTCACTGACAGCCCATTAGGCAAGGTGGCCCATGCCAGGTGTGATGATTCTCTTTAAAAGTCTACCAAAACTCAAAGCAAATTCCCAGAGGCTTTCTGGCTCTTTAAGACACATTTTTTTCAAGTTTGCATTGAATATACTAAAGCTATGCCAGTTCTAAAAGCCGCTGCCAGAACTGAAAAGAGTTCCAGTTCAGAAACTGGCTTTCACATTTTTCACATCCACAACTGCCTGAGAACAGTGTGACATCCTGTCTTGGGCAAGCGAGAAGGGTTTCTGCACAGGAAGCGAGGCCAACCCAACTGCTCATGGTCGTCTTCTTCCCCTGATGCATGTGATGAGGATGAGGTTTCTGAGCTGCAGAGCTACACGTTAGGTGATATTCAGGTTGGGCCTCCCAGGAGAACTGGCAAGGGGAAACTTTCCCTGTGGCAACAAGCAAGGTGTTTCCAAAAAACCTAAACTTCATCGGCCACTGGCTCCAATTATTTTAGGAACAATGGGATTGATCTAACCAGAATTAACTAAAGACAGTGCAGGCTGATAAAGTTAATGTTAGAAGTATGGTTCGTATTCAGTTGATTATGGTGAGAAATTAACCGAAGAAAGAAAATAAGTTTTTGGCTCTCAGTAAATATATTCCCTTGATAGAATGACCCTAATGCTGCAAACCACATTTAGGCAATTTGCCTTCACATGAATATCAGTAAGTTTTACCCAGATAAGTATTTCAAGACCCGACAAGTTATTTAAAAAATAAAACATCTGGCTTGCATATTTCTTCCAGGGATGCCCTGCTAGTTACTCAGAAGCAACGTAAAATACATTTTGATATAAAGATTCACCAGTGAAATATGCAAGCCCTAAACAAGGCTCAACTGCGAGAATTTAAGAGTCTTTCTATCCTTATTAGCTCACAAAGTGAATCATAGCCCTAAGATAAATTTCAGTGTGTGCATATGGTTTGTACGTAAAAATAATTAACCCTTGGGCTACTGTTGCTTTGGCAGGCAAAGGCACGCTCTGTGTGAAGTGGGGGTGTGAAATTTTATGGTTGTTTATTGTGGTAGTCAGAGAGTTAAAATGAAAACCACTAACTATGAGCAGAACAACTACAGTGTTATTCCATTTTATGAAGAATGTGTTACATGACACACAAAGTTTGGATTACAGTGTGTGTGATATAGAAAAGCAAGAGAAGAAATCTATATGATCAGGAAAAGATTAAAGCTCAACAGCGCTCCCAACACCCAATTTACAGAATCCCCACTGCTATGGACTCTCTAATCCAAACCCTTAGGTGGATATGTGCTGTTTCCTTTTGACTTTGTATTCTCTGTGCAAGCATCTGCCCAGTCTGCAGTGCTCTCCTATTAGTTCTGGCATCCAGCAGCTCAGTGTGCTATCGTTATCTTTTGGCTTCTGATGGCTAAACTCCCTGTCACTGCTGGTCCTCAACCCACAGGTCTGCAGTCCTTAATCTGACCCCAGACGAGGAACAGGAGAGGGTTGCCAATGGAAAAGAATTCACAAAAACATGAAATACTATGGGAGATTTATTTTCTCTTTATTAAAATTTTCCCTGATGGAGAGAATACTCTTATCAAGGATGAACTGATATGTGTAAACCCTTGAAGTACTTCCTAGTTCACCTTGCATAGTTCAAGCATTTCCTTCATAGCCTGAAATGCTGTCTTTATTTTCTAAGATTTGCTTCTTTATATTTCTGAGGTGTCTGATGAAATGTGAACACCTTTAAGCTCTTGAATATTGAGTGTGCTCAGGCTTTTGTGCTGTTGTCCTCTTCCCTCTGTTTGTAGACTTGTAGATAGTGGAGAACAGAATACAGACCCTACAAACTCCAGGTACCCAGATAACCTTAGAGTTGGTTCCTTCATCCTGTGAGGTGTGCCAGCAGGTGACATCATGCCCAGCATGACACGTGTACCCACAGCCATGAACTATCAAAGCATGTTTCTGGAGGACGATGTAGCCTTCTTGCTCACCTGAATGGTGAGCGAAGGGAATGGTCCTGGGGATTATAAGGCCGNAGAACAGAATACAGACCCTACAAACTCCAGGTACCCAGATAACCTTAGAGTTGGTTCCTTCATCCTGTGAGGTGTGCCAGCAGGTGACATCATGCCCAGCATGACACGTGTACCCACAGCCATGAACTATCAAAGCACGTTTCTGGAGGACGATGTATCCTTCTTGCTCACCTGAATGGGTCAATATCAGTGGCGAAGGGAATGGTCCCGGGGATCATAAGGCCGTACTTCAGGACCATTTAGGTCTTAGCATTTACCATCTCTCCAGCAGCAGTAGTGGGAAGTAGTCACACAGCTGACTGTGTTCTGTCTTCACCAGAACTGGCGAGCACTGCTGCTTTAAGCTAAAGAAACTGAAATTGGGCTCTACCCAAAGAAAAGACAGGAACCTGTTTTTGTATGCAGTCATCATAAAACGCATGTTGAAGGGAAGCCCAAGGACCTCAGCGTGGCACACAATTCAGAGAGCAAGTGCTCGCTCAGACTGTTGGAGGTGGAGATTTGGGTGTCTGTTTTGGCATTTGATATCACCAGTAAACTCCTGTTCAGTTCCTAATCAAAACAAACAAAAAAATCTACCTGTGTGTTTTGCAGCAACCCAGTCAGTGTTTCCAGCTAAGAGTGAAGGCAGGTGGTTTCCTCCGTGGGGACGAGCATCACAGAAGTGCAGGGACATCAGATCTTTTTGCTTATCTATGGCTTCCCACCGTCTTCTCTCCTATAGCTCGCTTCTCCTGATGAAGCCTAACATGCAAGGAAAAAGGACAATTTCCGTCCTTAAATCCAGAAGTCCTGTATCGCTCTTCTGTGCTGAATGCTTTATCCTGCTCTCCCCAGACACAATATTCATAGTCTTCCGTTGGGCTATAGGTTGAATCCTCTTGGAGCCAATGCCAGCAACATCAGTAACTTCTGGCAATACCTGCAAAGGAAATTTCTAACCTCTTGGTGTAAGAACTTTCATACTGGTTGGAAAGAGGACTGGCAGAGGTACTGAAATGCAATAGAGAAGACCACAAGAAGCAAGACAACCCTTCTGAAGCTCACACCCATAACAGCACCTCAGGAGCTTAGATAACTGAAGGAACAGCAAAACACGTAATGTTTTTGACTTCTCTAACCAGAACACTGTTGTCCTTGGCCACTGCTGTGGTGTAATTGCTACAGGTCACTGTGTGTTACTGACCTTGCCTTTGGGAAACTTTGTTTTTATTTTATTTTTAGAGTAGTGCACAACTACTCAGCAGTGTGCCTTCCTTGTGAAAGCAATACTAATCGGGAATATAGGTAACACTAGCTTGTTTCCCTTCCTGAGGAAAAATACCTGTTTATCATAGGGTATCTGGAGGTATGTGTTCATTCACAGTTGTGTATGTATATGGATATATAGGCATACATATTTTTTATATAACATGTGTGTGATTTATTTTTGTATTCAGTCATAATCTTTGTCTGCCTATATCATGGTACAGATATATTATGCATGAAATACAAGCTTAAATGTTAGGTATATATATATGAGAAATTTACTTTCTTTTTACTTTCATTAAAAAATGAAATTAGGAGAGGTATTGATATTGCCTGAGTCCTGGGCATTGTTTCAGAGAGAAGCCAGGAGCCTACCTCAAAACCACTAGAAGCTGAAGCACATTAACAAAATTGTTTGATTTGTGAAGGTGTCAGTTTTCTTCATTCAGAAATAGTTGCTCGCAGACATCTTCTGCCATGTCTCTAATAGAGCAGGAAGCACTGTTGTCTAACAATAGCTCTGTTTTCAATTTGGTAGCTCCTTCAGGGTTTATAAGTTTGGGAGAAAAATGCCTATTGTACTGGGAACAACAAGATTTTCATAACGGCATGTGCCTTGTCCCATCCTGTATGTGTATGTGCCAGATTATTGCTGTGCAAAGACCGTTCCTGTTGAGACTACCCTTTTGAGGAGCTGAGTTATGCTGAATATTTCTGTCCAGAATTTCTGCTTTTTTTTCCTCTTGCTTAATAGTCTCTGAATGTTGAGATCTTTTCATTCAGATCTTTTCATCCTCAGCCATTAGCCTTTAAAACATACTGAATGACAGGAAGCAAGCAAAATGAACACAAAGTTCCTGCATTTTCCTCCAGCTTCCATACTTTCATTGCTTCTAGAAGATTCACTCAAAGGGACAATCCTTCTATTTTTATCTACTCGATCTTCTTTGTCAGAACTGAACTCCAGAAAAAAAAAAAGGAGCTGAGTAAAGTTAGCTACTTATCTAACTGAGGTGCATTGAATTCTGAGAGTATAAATGTTCTGTTATACATTACCATAATTTTGTAGATGTTATAAGATAAAAATCAGTTCACAGGTGCTTATGCCACTTAGCAGAGCTACATATTTCAGCATCACCATCCTTGGTAACCTCTACCTGATGAGTCTTTACAGAACCAAAACCACTTTGTGGTAATTTTTCTCTATGACACACTCCCAGGGCATGCAACCCTAGACAGGGTTTCATTTGGCACAAATGTGGCTTTCTAAAAGTTAGATTCCTAAGACATAAGTAATGCCTTTCCACTATTCTTTTTTTTTTTTTTTTGTAACCAGGAGAGAGAAAAAGACACCTCTATGAAGAACTGCATTTGATCTAAATGCCTACTTTGGAGTAAGATTAGTAAAAGTTTTTCCTATTCAGGAAAGGACGCTGCGTTACAGATGTTCCTCTGCTGATGAGCAGTTGGGGCTGATGTAGATCCAGTTTGTGCTCCCTCTCTTCCTCCACTTAAATCCTAAATTAATACCTCAATTAAAGCACATGCAGACTTCCATACAAAATGGAAACCTGGTGGGGGAATTTGACTCAGACTAATTATAATAATGGTATCATCATAATTGCAATATTGCTATCTAACCTTAAGAAGAGTTTAAAGACACTTTTACATTAACTTTTTGGGTTTTGTTTTGGACCCTACTTGCTAAATTCTATCACTGACAGGGAAGATATGGTATTATATGCAAACTATTGATATGCACCAATCTGGGGAACAGAAAACTCTTAAATTTAAACAATTATTTTTTTTCCATGTTTGAGACACACTGGACGCTTTATCTTCTCTTCTGCTTGTTTTGATTAATTTGTGCTGTTATCTTAATAGTATTTAAATGTGTTTGTGAAACATCCTGAGTGAATGTGAATAGGCAGAGGTGCATGGCTTCAGTACCGCTTTGGCAGGCCAGTATTTGCCCTTTTGTATTTACTTGACTTAGCAACAGACTTTGTGAACTTTTCGAAAGAAAACAGAGCTATAGGGATGGGTCAAAACAAAATGTTAAATGTTCATTTTGAAGGCAAATGGGACTACTTTGCCTTTTAACCACATTTTTCATTACAAAACATATCTCTGCAGACTTTGTGCTAGTAATTAAAAACGTCTGTTTTAGCATTTGATGTGTATTAGGCATAGTTTCAAGTCATGCAGTCTTCAGCAGAAATGAATGTCCCCCACGATTAAAAAACTCTTTGGATTCCAAGAGAGGAAAAGTGGAGAACATTTAATTAGACATGCTTTGTATTGTCTTGTGAATAATTTTTTTTTTTTTTTTTGTATACAGGAAGATATTGTTTTCCAGCTTGATATGGCTAATATTACTCATATATACTTGTGTTAAACAGCCATGTAAAAACAACTAAGCAGGGAATGCCAGGAACAGATCATGGACACAGATTTGTCATAGTAGTGCATGGTTATGCTTCTGAGAAAAATGTGTTAATAATTTGCAGCTCCCCACCAGTTGGAGTTTGGCTCCTGAGGTCTTTCCTGAGGATAGAATCCCATCTCTGGGAGATGTTTGTGTTATCTCAAGTTGCCTCTTGTCTCCCTATTTATGTGTTTTGATTTTTTTCCTATTCTCTCTTTGATTCAGCTCTGTTTTACACCAACAACCACTGACATTTCAATTTTTCAAAGCCTATTTTAAATGTGTGTCTGGAACTGCTATGCCTAAGAGAAGAAGGAATGACATGCTTTTAGAGAGGTGTAACTAATACTCAAATGAGAAACAGGGTAGATTTCCCAAAACTATGGTGAAAAAATAACAAAAGAAAAAAGGTGAGATGTGGGAGACTATGACAAGTGATCCTACTAAACCTTACATTTTAATATTCACTGTTATCAGAAATAAGACATGCTGAAGAAAAAAAGTGTATGATGATCTGGGAGACATCTAGGGGGTTGAAAAAGTTCTGAATAAAGAACAAAATGTAGTAGCAGTGAACTACAGTATTCATTTGCAGTGGTCCCTTTCTCTAAATGATTTTTCTGGTGCCCTGTGGTACCTCTACACAAACAACACATGTTCACACTGGGCACACACTCATTGTCCAATAACTCACCTTTTTTAAAGACTTAAATCTAACTTGAGTAGTAAAAAAAATGAACATAACTGCAACACCATTTGAAATAAACATGGTCTACATGCATATTCAACTATGCAATTAAGGGTTTGATACTTCTGCATCTTTGAACTTTTATCTTGATTTGTTGGCCTGTTACCACCAGACTCTTTCTTCAGATTAAAGTGTTTCAAAGTTATATGAAACTATGTTTATCAAGTTACCTTGCTTTCAGCATAATGGCACCTTTCTGTTTAAGCCGCAGACAATTATATATCTCTTAGCATGAATAGGAAGTGCATTTCTGCCTAACTGAGGAGTTTAAACAGGTTGATATTCCTGCACATTTGATTCTGTATGGAGATAAAGAAAAGTTTAACTACCTTGTACATGTCTTCTGGGAAAAGTCAAATCAAGTTCATTTTCTATATAAAGTTTAAATTTAAGAAGGTGCATTAACATACTCTGCTCAGGTATTGTAGGTCTAGTTCATTCTGGGGTTTTCTCTAAGACAGTGCAAGACTGAATTTTATCTATCTCTGTCTCAATTACATCTTATGAGATTACCCATTATGGCACTGGAGTAATTTTTCTAGGACATATTCCTCTTAACCTGAAGCCTAATTCCTAGTTCCTGAATCAGATTAGGGCCAGTGGAGGGATGCATTTTTATTTGGAGATATCCATTAGAAGGAATACAGCACCTTAGAAATTCTCCTGAGAATTCTGTTCTCTTCTGAGAAGTCTTTTCTCCCTAAGAAGATGTTTTAGCCAGAAAACATTTAAAAACCCATTCTCAGACCTCTCGGTGATTGAAGCTGTGGCTTGAACATACTACTCAGGTAACAAATGTGGCTCCAGCAACTGACTTATGACCAACTAGCTGCAAATAATGACATTGCATCTTTCCTTTTATTTATCAAGTGTGAAAATGTGTGTGCTGACTCAGAGGGGCAGCATGGGAAATTAGAAATGAGCCTGAATCTCCTCCCCAGTCCCTTTTGTTCAGGAGTCAGAGACTGCTTCAGAAGAGATATTTTTTTACTTAGTTTTGCTTAGTTGAAAGATTTAAACACGTGTCTGAAAATCCCTGATGCCCTGAGAGGAAGGCAGGTTCCTGAGACAGTAGCAGATCTCCTTAGCTCCCGTAGATCCACATTTCCAAGGGAATTCTTATCCAGTCCACAGACTGACAACTGCCTCAGAAGCTTCTCTTGCCTCCCCAGTTCTTCACCTTGTAATCCCTCCTCGAAGTCCCAGGAATTATTAATCTATCATCTGATGTCTTTTGAACTGGATTCAAGCCTGTGCAGGCTGGTGAGGTGCCAGCAATCCTGTGGTTGCAAGCCAGTCTCAAGTCCTTCAGCAGCAGCAGCGATCGGATCCGCAGTGAATCTGTTGCTTCATTGACAACCGTGCCCCATTGCCATGGTGAAGCAATGCTGGAATTTCCCTGGATAGAGCTACATCCACGGAAATGTCTCTGTTTGCCTACTGAAGTAATGAGAGGAATATAAAAAACATAGCATGATAAAAGAGTTTTGTAGTAGATAATGAGTATTTTAATAGCAACTGGAGGGAGAATAAAAGAGCTAATTACAGCATGTGCAGGAAATGCATATTTTAAAGTGCTATAGAAAGATGTGTGGGCAGGGAGCTATTTCAGTTGAACCTTCTTGGTATTCTGTCGTTTTCCCAGTCAGTGGTCTCCTATTAGCACCTTAAATCAAACCTAAGAAATAACAACTCCAGGCAGAAAATGGACAAGATATTCTGGAGATTAGAAAGGAAAAAAAACCAGTATCTTATCTACATGTGAATATCAGAATATTGCATCAGAATATTGCTTGGTTTCTGAACTGTTTTAACACAGCTGGAATAAGCATGGTTTGAACTTAGACAAGCCTAGCAGTTATATTTGCCTGGCTTTTGTAGATGAGGGCAAAGAAAGAAGTCACAAAGGTGACCTAACAGCGCTGAATTTTGCCTTTGTGTATACGTCTTGGTAGTGCCCAACTATTTCAAAGAAATCTGTCATTTCTCTTTCACGGAGAAGTCAGCAAGCAAACCATGGCACATCAGGAACCACTCTGAACCATCACTTTAGGGTTGCAAGTTGATTATGGGCAAGGTTAGATGTAAGGAATGATCAGACTCAGAGATTTTGTCCACAGATTACATGATCTGACCTTCTGAAAAAAAATTGGGTGTGCAGCTAACGTGGTGTCCAGGCAAACCTCACTGGCATCGATAGCGCTTGCTGTGGGGGTCTGCGCAGGTGTCCCTGACCTCAGCAGCTCTACAGAGATCACAGCTCCACAGTGAAAGTGCTATTGCCTGCTCTTTGGCAAGAGCTCTCTGAGACCAATGCCACCCACCTAGCTCTATGGAGATCAGCAGGGAAGACAAAATGCATGCATGGACAGTAAAAAGGTCTGTGAGTGGCTTCCCGCCCAGGGTCTTGGTTTAGTCATTCTGTGTGAGAATGTCTCAGAGAAAGCCAGACAACTGAACTTGCCATGGTAGCAGGTAATAAAGAGTAATAAACTGAGACAGCAGCGTCGCATCAGATACACAACTGACTTTCGTTTTAATACTCGCACGGGGAAAAGATGAAATGTTGATGCTGTGAAACTGTTTCACAGCTCTTAGCTTTCTGTCTTTACAGTTATAAAATTTCACAATGTAACTAAATTCCTGAGGAGGTCATGATCCAGAAATAAAACCTCCTTTAATTGAAGTAGACAAGAACTAAGCAAGACAGCCACTGAAACAGAATCTTGCTTCTTAAAGCATTTGGCATTTTCAAAAAATGGGCTGACTTTGATTTATGCTTTACTATTTTACGTATGTATGACTTCTTTGTTTACATATTTTTTTTTCTAGAAAAATCACCATCAAAGTCATGCCTAGAGGACATGTATAAGTTTCAAAACCGAGGCAGACAAGAATAAACAAAATCCATGTGTATCTGTGTCAGTCATTTGCAGGAGATACTTAGGAGATACTGTCTGTAAATATCCTCTCAGAAACTGAGTAGGATTTATCTGGAGAGTGGTTAAAGAATATTACCCTTTATAGAGCATTTAGCAAATGGGTATGTTCCAGCCCTTCCTATGTGAGGTTAGCTGTTCTTGGGAACCTTAACCCTTGCCTCTGAGGCATTCCTCTGAAAATGCTCCTTGGGGATAAGGAACAACAGCTACTTTGAGTCCATTTCTGGCTGGAGCCAGTGCGCTGATCCACTTTGGCACTTCTGGAGGCAGCACAGCCTTTGGAAGCACTCGCTGCACTGGGGCCCTGTCTTGGCAAGAGGCATCCCGAGGCCTGGCCGTGCTCCAGACTGGGTTATTCAAAGTCAGCGCTGTTCCTTTTCTCCAGGTAGTGCTTTCGCAAGAGACAGGGAAGGGGCCTGACAATCTCATGCCTTAAGTCTTGGATCAAAATATAGCCTTAAAATAGATTTGCTCAGAACTGTTCTTTACCAAAATGCCAAGAGTGCAATAGTCAAATACCGTTATCTGTGCAGACAGACATCTCTGCAGAGAACATGGATCGGACCGGTAGAGTTTGTTTTGGATGACTGTATGAAAACTTTACTGACAGAAAGTCTTTTGTATCTGTGCATAATGTTTTCAACCTACGTTAACTTTACTTTTTGGAATTGAAACAATTAACTGTTTTCAGAGGTAATTATTTTTATGTAAGTAATAAATAATCTCTAACTCATTGACCAAGAAATAAGAGTGCAGTTTTGTAGGAAAGTTCTTGTAGAAAAGCCTTACAGTTACAAAGAAGATACTGTGTTGCCCTAAAAGACTGATAGCATAGAAATGAACAGGTATGGCATGTAAATTTGCCATATGAAATTTGTTTAGTCACTCCTTGAATACAGCTTAGAAAGTTATTATTCTGCCATTGTCCACTTCATTAGATTTGCTTTATGACACTGTAGGTGCACAGAATTAATGGCAGTAGAGTGATGATAGATCAGTATGGTATTGGTGTAAAGAACTGGAGAGTTATTGGGATGTAAGACCAGTTCTTTCAGACCAGTTCAAAGGTCCATCTATAACAGTATGCCATCTGTGAGACCATGCAGTGGCAGATGCTTAGGGAAAAGGTAGATAAATGCCATAAGTAGATAGCAATATTTCCTCCAAGGACACAACTATCTTCCAGCAATCGAATATTTCGGTACTTTTTGAGTCAGAGGGGGTAGTTTTTCATAAACAGCTGTTGGTAAATTTTACTTCCATGGGTGCGCTTCTTTCACTTTTTAGATCTATCTAGCTTCTAGCATCCAGAATCCTGCCTATGAAGTCTTTTGCTGCCCAAAATTTCAGTGATGTAAATGGTAGAACAATTAGTTTTGTCCTGGGAAAATAATGTAAGGATAGAATTCACGTGCAAGTGAGCGTATATCACAAAATTTGACTTTAAATTAGGCATACATATTCAAATTATTTACTAATACAACTTTACAAGTGGATATGCCTCCTTTCTTTTCTTCCTAGTAAAAGGTTAGTAACTTCCAGTGCTTCCAGGCCTGAATGATAGGTATTAAAGCTAATGTGGGCATACTGTAAATACATATGACACTGGAAAGTGGACTAATAAGTGGACTCATTTTGTAGACCCCAAAGAAGTGACAGTTGCCAAGTCTAATTTTCAACAGCAAATGCTGTAGGACATGTTCAGCTCTGGAACTTCACACTCTTGTCCTAAGGGCCCCAGCAGGACATAAACATACTGAACACTTGTAGTTAGTAGTCCTAACCTGTTGATATATGGAAGAAAAGGGAAGGCCCGGAGACAAACCTGGGAAGGTGCTAAACCAGGCACAGAACCAGCTACCTCAGAGCCCTCCAGTGTCACTCCTGCAATCCACATGGATATGCCTCGGAGGCTAGCGGATATACCTGTGGGCAGAGGGAAATATTTTGCCGTTGGCCTTCATATGCTATTCCACAACACAGTCACTGTTTCCTCAAAAGCAAACTCAGCAATTGGATAATCCAGGTCAACAGATTCATAAACCTATTTCAGCTGACACTGCTGCAACTTTTACAGACTCTTAGGATATATTCACTTTACAGCTTCCAGCTAATAGCTTCACCTAGAGGATATCTTTTTCCTCCAGACAACTTCCTGTTGATTATGAGGTATTAGGCAATCAGTAAGCAAGTAAAGATGAGCAGGATCCTAATAAAAGACTTCACACCAACTTATTGGAGGTACCCTATTGTAATGGCAACTGTGGAAAGAGGGACTAGCAAAAGAGTGTGAAGACAGCAGACAATGAGAACGCAGTGCAGATTTCCAGAATAGATCATCAAAAACCATTTGGGTTAATCAGGTGTTTACATGAAGGAACACCTGACCTGGATATGAGTTTCTGCAGAGCTGCTTTGTACCATGACTAATAGCAATGCTTATCAAGCACCAGTTCTGCTGTACAAGTGCATGCTTGCTTACTCTGGAAAGGTGACTGAAACCAGTTAACATTTTTTCCTATGATCTCAGCTGGGCAAAGGAACAGGCTTTTGGAGGTGGAAGAGCAATGTACCAGCATTAGTGTTAGAACTAGTGCTAAAATAACTTTGGTTCATCAGGCAGAGATTAAGAAGAGAGTCCACTAATTGAAAGGACATGTGTTCACCTGCAAAGCCCTAGAGACAAGTTGCACTTGACTGCACATAAATCAAGTTTTTGTGAAATGCTGAAATACAGAAGAAGTTTCCAGTGCTCTTCTCTGAGCTTGCTTTGCTGCAAAGCAGCTGAACAGACTTTGATTTTTAATGTACTAGTTTGCACCACTATTGAAATAACATTGAAAATGAGAAATAAAAAATAACTAATCTTGAAGATATTACTATAGTCTAGTATTGTAAATAGTTATTGTAAATATTATCAATATTGGCAATATTGACAATAAGGGCATGAGAAGCGAAGAATCTGCGCATTCATCAGGCAGAACATCCTAAGTAAAAGCAATCTCATATTTTCCTGACCAAAAGAGATCATTGTAGTTGGTTGAAAGAAGTATGACTAAAGCTCTTAAAAGGTGTAACATGCCATCACCTATAGAGGACACTGAGAACTATGTCAGACTACACCGGATTGATAGAATAAAAATGTGAGAGATAATGATTTGGACAAGGGTATTACACGTATCGTAACTAATACTGTAGTGACTTTTTGTAGTAAATACCTACCTATTCCCACAACTCTGAGAAGCTAAAAGGCAAAACATGTGCAGTAAGTTGTATATTTAAAATAATGATGACACTTAGAGAAGGCTATCGTTGAATATTAATGAAAAAAATCCTGAAAATTTGATAGTCCTGTAGAATGAATGATTTGCATGGTTGAAATCCTTTTCAAATACATTTGAAACTAGAAACATTCCTGTTTCCCGTTTCTTTAATCTTCACAGAAATCCAGATTCACAGCATCTAAATGCCCTAAGGTCTGACTCTGGGTTCAAAGCTGCATAGCTACTAGGATAAGACGGGACAGTAGGTTAAATGAACCTGTATCTTGCTGGAAGAATGAGTGACTGTGTCCCTGCAGAGCCTGGATACTCTGGGGATTATTTGCCACCTAAATACCAAAAGGGGGTGTTAAAGCTGCTTGTTTTCAGTCTGGATAGCAGAAAATAGAATATTGAGACCTGGACATGCTCTAAGCTAGCTTTGGAGAGTTACCTAAGTAAGGTTCCTAGGCTTCCTGTTCAGTCAGTGAAGAGAGAGAGGGACTTTCGTGATACAAATCAGCCACTCTGAGATCCCCTTCTCTGCATTGAAGCAAAGCCTTTGTTTCTGTGATGAGACTTCACAGCCATTAGGGTATATTTTACAGATACATCTGCAGAACTGAAACTTCAAAACCATATAAGCCCTTGTTCTGTTTCTTTGATTTTTTTTCAAATTTAAAGAGAATCATGTCCTATATCTAGCAAATAAATGCCAATAGGTATACTAGAATTTGTTCATAATAGTTTTAATAAAATATTATGTCCAGTCAGAAAATCTTTATTATCTCTGTGCACTTGTTTAGGAAATTTACAGTTCTTTTATATATGTTTTTCTTTTAAGTATGTACCAGATAATGCTTTACCTGATCTAAACTGACACAGTGAGTTTTTGGCTTGTTATTTTTACATGTTTGGGCCTAGTTTCTCTTTTGGGTTGTACCCATGGAAACACTGTCAGGAAAAACAGCTACACATCATTCATTTGCTTTTGTCAGTGTGCATTCTGCATGAACACTGGGGAACAGCTTATTTCTGGTCACCTCTAAATGAGACGCATCTCTGTTAAACTCCACTTCCTCTTCCAGGCCCCTCAGGAAGGCTCAGTATTGTTTTCCCTCACACTAACAAGCCCTGCCTCCCACTGCTAGCACTGATTTTTCTCAAAGAGAAGAGAGGGCTCCCTGTGATAACCCAGTGTTAGGTCCTGCGGAACAGCTGAGCTAAATGAACGTATACTTGATTATGTACTAAAACCCATCAATCTTGCGCAGGTTTTCCAAACCCTCCACAACCTCCCCAGAAGGCATAATGGCAATCACCGTGTTTAAAGGTCATGGTTAGGAGCTTAATTTAAAGCTCTTATAATAATGCAATTTAATTCTGGGAAATGCCATAGTATCGCTCTCGAAGGACTCCTGTCAGACGGAAGACACTTATTGCTTCTGCACAGCTTTGATTTATTTATTCCTTTAAATAACATGTACCTTGTTATCTTTTTAACTTAGTAATGTTTCCACTTATTATGTGGTAGGCAGATTTTCATGGTTGCACAAGATTTCAAGTGGAAAACATCAAAATATCAGCTTGTGTTTTAATTTCTACTGTAGAAAAAAAAGATTTTTTGTTTTCAAAATGGATAGTGCACACACTGTGCATTAAAAATTTAAAGCAGTTCAAGCACCACAAGGTTTTATATCTTGTTCTAAAAAGGACTTTTATATCTAACACAGCATAACCCCATAATAAACAGATTTGCAAGATAAGGTTTATTTGATAGCAGTAGCAGCAGGGAAATAAAGCTGAAGAGGTGGTTTGGAGGTCTCAGCATCATGTTTTAAACAGCTAGACTCTCTGGAACCACTGTTTTAAATCTCAGCAGGGTTGACTCAGCCTTTCATGTCCTTTAGGCAGATACTTGGAGTTTCATGTAGCTACCATGTGGAGACGTGAGACTTTATAAACCAAGGTCCTGGCTCCTATGTGCAAAACTTACATCACAGGTTCCATTGTTATCGCTATTGGTTTTAATAGCTTTTCTCCTCCTCTCTCCTCTCTATGGGCATGCAGCTTTGGCTGTGCTGGTGGCTGCTGGGCTTCCTTGCTTCCATCAGGAAGGATTTCCTTCTTCTGGAGAGTAGGAGACTTCAGCTGGTGCCATGCGTCTGAGCAGCACTGAAAATAGGGTAAGAAACCAGTAAGAAACAGAGGAAGGATGAAAGCTCAGTGCACATGGTTAATCATCAGAGCTCTTGGCTGTCTGTGAGATGCTGCCTTATGTCTCTGACCCATATTTGTCATCAAAACATAACAGTTGCCCTCCGGTGATGCAAAACTCACTGTACAGTACTCAGGCACCAATGTATTAGTTTATTTACTTGTTATTGTTGAAGACAGACAAAAGAGTTTTCTCTTTTCCTTCCCTTATTTTGCCAATTTGCAATGCCTCGTGTGCACCTTTCCTTGTCTCCCAGTTACTGGACAAATTTCCTTACATCACGATTAGGTGCAGGTCTCAGCCTTGATATTTCTTGTTGAAAGATCCTACAAAATGGATCCAAGGTCCAAGCTGAAACACACACACACACACACACATAGAGAATGGCTGTGGTTGGAAGGGACCTCTAGAGATCATCTGGGCTCCTAGATGATCTCCTAGGCCCTCTGCTCCTAGAGCACATGGCACAGGGTGGCATCCAGGGGGGTTTGGAAGATCTCCAGAGAAGGAGACCCCACAACTTCTCTGGGCAGCCTGTCCCAGGGCTACAAAGTACGAAATGAAATTCCTTAACTAAGAGTTAAGGAATGTTGTTGTTTACAACTTGGCCCAGCACAGACCTGAGGATATTTTGCTTTCATCTTGACATTTATGATTTTGTTCAGAGCCTGCTAGCATGTCATTTTAGGAAGTGGGAAGCCGAAGCTTTTCTACAAAGAGCTTACCTTTCCTACCTCTGTAATACATGGCATAGAAAAAGGAAGGAAAAGCATCAATAAAAACAATCATCACAGCTAACTAATCACAGCTAATCAAGCACATTGAGAAGGGTAGGGTAGAAACAATATTGAATTTACAAAAGGATTGTTTCAACTCTGGTGCAACATGCTATGAAATCTATTTTCATTCCAATAATATACTTCAGAGCAACACCCAAGTGACTTTGCCTGTGTATAAGAAACCTGTCCATTGTAACAGTGCAAAGTGGAAAGCTACAGCACAGCGTGGGGGGAGAAACAACATAAACAGCCCTGATTCAGAACTGCCAGGCAATCATCGCCCTTCAGCAGACAGTGTTATTTAAAATCAGAGCACTGCACAAGACTCAAAGTAACCAAATTGCTCTGGAGGACCTTGGAGGAATGTGATGGGCCTGACTGCACGCCCTGCCACTGCTGCTTGCCATTACATGGACATCAGCATTGCTGTGTTGTCTTAATAAAGGTGCGGTTAGGCAATCCCATCCTATGTTCATCAGAAAAGAAAATAAATGGACATTTCAGCACATCCGGAGCACACAGGGAAAGATGCACTCAGAGTTTATGTGGACAATTCAACTATTTCCTTTTTCTTCATGCAATATTTAGAGCCTCATCCAAAGTCCAGTGAAATCTGCAAAATATCTTCCCACTGACTCCATGGACTTTGAATCACACCCCTAATCCTTAGAGAAGTACACGAATAATAACAGAGAGCTAAATACATCAAAAAATATCTTTCAAGTAAGTAGGTGTTCCCAGTTAAATCCCTTAACTCAAATTACAGGGTTTTTAAACAGCAGTTTCCTTAAAAGCCAAGAACAAAGTATTTATATTAGCTGTACCAAAATGAAAAGAGGAAACTAACAGAAAAAAGCTACATTATTCAAATGCTATTTAAAAATAAAATGCCTGTTATTTTAAAAGCTAATATCTGTGTTAAACATTTAATCTGACTTAAGAAAACATAAAAACACTACATCTATCAGCATGAAAAAGAGATCTGTAAAGCAAAGATGCAATAGTCATAACATAAAAATAATAAGAAAAAAGAAATGTCTAGCTATACTCCACAGAGAAGGTGTGGTACAGAGAGTAGGAAATCATTTGGTTCTCACTGATTATAGCTCTTTGTATCAAAATACTCAAGGCTGAAATTAGTGTGATCCACAAGAGCAGGTGTTTTGAATTTTAATCTCAGATATAATTAAAGTCTGTAAAAAACACTATATGATGCAGTAATTGAAAGGGCTAATCATGGGATGTTTTATTTTTAAAAACATTTAAAAATAGACCTAGAAGTCATTAAAAATATATTCCACAAATCTTTATTTTGACTATGTATGAAGCTGCAATCCATTATGATTTTGATTTGAGAAATTTAAACAATTCACTTGTGTGTTTAAAACTGGTATGTAATTAGTAAGTTCTATATCTTGCATTTCATGTTGTTTATATAAACATTGTTTAAATCTCTAATGCTTGCACAATCACATTATGGGAATAATCGTCAAGGCCACATGCTGACTTAATGCAACCTGGATTAAAGGATTGTACAGACTGAGGTAAAAAATCTTTTACTGTTGCGTATTGTTTGCAAGTGGTATTTCTTTGGACTTCGGATATTCAATCACTTATTCTCCTTTTTAGAGTGAAAGGATGCTCAATAAGGCAAAACTTCCTATTTATAAAGAAGAGTACAACCCTAAAACGTTGCCAATCATTGCTTTGTAGTCAAGGCTGAAAATCACAGCAACAGATGCTGTTAAAAAAAAAAAAAAGTCATTTGATGGCTCCCATCTTCTTAGCTATTACCTCTGATTTTGAGCTAAAATGGCAGTGCAATCAAGCAACACGGGAATGTATCAATTAGATAGTGATGATGCTGGAAGGAACGAGCCCTCCACTTGTTAGTGCACAACTGCGGCAGCTTTAAGGAATTTAAACTAAATGGGTGATGCTCGTCCTCCAAATCTCTGCAAACCAGTGCAATTCAAATAAATCAAGCTAAAATAAGGCACCAGAGAGGAATAGTTGCTAAAAAAGGCTGACAAATAATTACGAGGAGCCATTCAATCTTTATCTTGGAAGTTGGGAACCTGGAAATCTGAAGGTGACTCTGTAGAGCACAACTCTCTGCAGGCCTAGCACTGGGCATATATCTATATGACATAATTTATATTGATGCTACTTTCTTCTACTAAAGAGGCATAAAGAACAAGACCTATTGTCTAGTCATAAGAAGCAAAGTCCATCCCTGATAAAATATTTCTTTTCTGATCTTACTGTATTATGAATGTTAGCAAACAAAAAGTACCTTGGAAGGCCCGTCTTTGCTGCAGTCAGGTTTGTTGAAGTCAGATATTAGCAGTGGAATTTGTAATGCATTAAGCAGTTATCTGCCAGACAGTCTGAATGCCAGGGAAACGTGTACGTTATTAGCACAGCGAAACTTTCACGTTACCTGCAGTTCAGGTGACAACTTGCCTTGGGGTCTGCAGCGCCCTTCAGAGATAATGCCAGGGCTCCTCAGATCTGCTGCCAGAGCGTCTGCTGGCGGAGCAGGGTCGGAGGGCCCACGGGCCCCGTAATTAATGCGGTGTCAGTCCCGAGGGGAGTCTGTGCCAAGTGCCTCGCAGTGCGAGCCGACATCTCAGTAATCCCCGCGAGACCTGCCCTGAGCCGAAGGATGCTGGAAGAGCTTCGCTGTTCAAAGAGGAAAACCTCTCATTCCAAAGGTGTTTTGAACTCACTCAAAAGTGCAGATGTTGTTTATACACTGTGTTACAGGGGAAAATATTCCTCTTTTTTTTCATGTTTTCTAAACTTATTATTGAGAAGAAAAACTGGGCAAGGCTCAAGTTTGCTAAGTGCCAATTTTTTCAAACCTTGTAATTTAAACCATCATCCCACGTATATATTGGAAAGCCAGATGCTTTGTATCCCTTTTATCTCCTGTTCTATCTGACAGGCGCAGAAATTTCAGGGAAAGTAAGTACAGCCTCCCAGCATGGCATTGCAGAGAGCAGCAGTGAGATGTTTTTACTAGGTTCCCATCCCCATAGTCTCACTGCATTTTATTTTTTCAGCTTTAAGCACAACTCATAACAAGAATGCTTTTTATTTTTAGTCTTCAAGGCTTGTTTCTGGTACCACAGTAAATCTCTATTACCTCGATAGACTTCTAAATCTGATTAATTACTGAGTGAAGTAGATTTCACCCACATATATATGTGTGTGTGCTCTCCACAGCATCTTTCTCTGCTTTCATAGTATCCCGTCAATACTAGTCACTGACCATGACTCAGACTCAAGGCATCTGCTGTGATCATAGGTTTCCAGATCTCCATTTTCTTAACCTTCAAATTTAACTGACCAAACATGGCAATACCAAAAAAATGGCTATTACAATATCAATTTCAAACCATATCCACTAGGTAAGAATGGCCTGATGAATATCAAGTTTCCACAGATAAACTTTTATAATTACAAAATAATAAAAAAATGTTGCATCATTTAGTTATATGAAGACATGCTATGTTCCCCTCAGAGCAATTTAAAGGACTAACACAGGGAGGAGAGTGTCTAATGAACGGGTTTTGAAATCTCATAGTTCTACAAAGAGCTCTGTCCTTTTATACTATCCAAGGCCTACTCTGAGTAGTAAATTGCTGACTTCCTCAGAACTTTTCAAATCCCCATAAGAAGAGTGCTTGAATGATTCCTAAGCAATCTTTAACTCCTATCTGTCAGTCAATTGTGCTGGCATCATTGGCCCCATTTTATAGATGCAGAGTTTAAACATAATACTTTCAAAAGCACTCAGTCATTTTGGGTGGTCAGAAGAAAACATCTGATTGGAGCACAAGTATTTTCAAAGCATAGCTCTTAGTGACTGCAGTGGCACCTGTAAGTAGTCTGAGAATAATTCCAGATAGAAGTCACCTCTGGATGTCCCTAGATCTGACACCCTTGTCAAGGCTAGGTTGATTTTGAAGTTATAACCAACTTCAAAATCAGATCAATTATTTCAGGGACATATCCAGTCAAATCTTTGAGTGCTGTACATTATGCACCCTTATGTTGCTGGTAGGAGGTGTGTGGTGATGTCCCCCTCTGGCCCTTTTCTCTTTGTGCAGTCCCCATGATAGCAGCAGCTCTGTTTCTCAAATGCAGAAGAAGAGACCTGCAGGTATCTGTACTTATTCTCACACAGGCATCTGCCAATAACTAAAGGAGGGCAGCAAGTTTCTGATGTCTTGTAGCCCGTGCAGCCTTGTACTTAGCCCCTGTCCTGGAAGACATGAGTCACCTAGGGCCAACTGGCACGAGCAGAGCTGCTGCCATCCAACAGCAGACTGCAGCCCCAAAATCTCTGAGATCCCTCTCGTCGCAGAAGCAATGCATGTCACATTTGAGGAATGCTGTAGAAGAATATTTTAAGGGCTATCATGGCCATGAAATAAGTCATAATTGAATATGGTTAAGTTTTTTCTTATTTTGCAATGTGTTCGTTGTTATGGCTGGCACGAGGAAGGGAGAAAGGAGAGACCTGGGAAAGAAAGAGAAGGGCAGCACAGGCTATATGGTAAGCTAATTCACAAGTGTCAATGTGTTTTCAAACTGTGGTTAGTTAAAATATAGAATAAAAGGGTGGAATTTTGTAATTTCCTCTATTTTCTCTGGTCAACACATGGAAAAGAGACTGTGCCAGCTTTGGATGTGTGGGATGGGTGGGAAGCTGCAGCCTCATGAAGATCTCAGGTGCTGTCTTCTGCAAGAGGCCCTGGCTGCATCCTACCAGACACTGGGAGGGAAGCCTATCCTCCAGGAAGGAGGTTTTAAGTAGAGAGCCCTTCTAGAGGATCCTTCTGCAGGACAGTGTTACGGCTTCTCCCTGCCTTGTAGCCCCATGTCTGAGAGGCCGCTGGTTAAGCTGGGGCGGGCAGGAGGCCACACACTCCATTCGAGGTCCTTGATGTGCAAGGGAGTTTGTTATGAGTCCTGTGCTCAGCAAGGGAAATTTGGCAGGCCCAAGACACTGATGGAAATTTGACGGAGCCATCTGTGTACCTTTTCCTGGCAAAATTCTCCAGCTCCAGGACCTCTGAGGGTGGTTTGCAAAACAGAAAGGAGAGCAGGAGCACTGGCCACACTGGACTGCACCTTGGCTGCTCTTCAGACGCCAGAGCACGTCCAAGGGCAGCGTGCACAGGGGTGCCAGCCTGGCAGCCCGTGCAGGCGCCCCCGGGAAGCACCTCTCAGCACCCCCTCGCTGCTTCTGCACCCTGCCAGGGTGGAAGTTATTCTCTGAAATTCCCTGAGAACTTGGGGTGCTCTAGGAGCAGCAAATACCAAAATTAGCCATACTAAAGATAGTGTAAGTAAAAAAGAAGAAGGTGAATAATTAAAAAGTGCCATCATTTCAGAGAAAAGGAAAAACCCACCTGAATACATGGATTAACCTTTTAAAAGCAGGGAGTCTTAGGGTCAAGAGTGCTATGTGCCAAATAATTATCAAAATATGATCAAAAGCTTTGTTTGGTTTTGTTTTAAAGTGATATTAATAAATAAATAAATAAATAAATAAATAAATAAATAAATAAATAAATAAATAAATAAAATCGAGCCTTCAGTTGCAGAAAACCAGACCTAATACGGAAGGGTGTGTTACAGGCTGCAGGCCAAGAGCACGCAAGAGATTTGTAAAAATAATGCTTGAGGAACCTTGGTCCAAAAGCATATTCCAGCAAATGATTGCACTGAAATTAATCACCAAGGAAAGCTACAGGAGCCAGCTAGCACTTTAACTGTAGCAGAAACTGGCACTGCTCTTTTGGAAAGACTAGAGCTGTGCTGATTTATACCATGTGATGATCTGGTCCGCAAACATTTTCTTATTCCAACTTTAAATATTTCCCAGGGTGTAAGGGTGTCTATGTCTATCTCTGCTCATTTAATATTTCCAGATGCTAGTCTGGAAGTATGCTTACAGCAAGCATTAAAATGGTCAGTTTGGATGGAGTACCGGTTTCCTGACATCCTCATTGGATGCTTTTATTTCACCTTATGAATGTGCTGCTTGATTTTTTTTTTTTTTTTGGTATTGAAATTCTCAGTGAAGTTAAATGAAAAGGGCCTGTTCTCACAATCCACAAGGGTAAGCTATGTTAATGGCAGTTACATGCGTACATTGAATGTATTTGTACATGAAGGTGGCTCCTTATGTTTAGATTTGCAGTCCTAAGGAAAAAAAAAGCTCCCTGTTTATGAGCTACCAAACAATTTCAAACAATTTAAAGTGGCATTTCTCAAGTCCTGTCCTTATGAATACGCCCTCTGAGTCCTTTTCGTTGCACCTGTACAAACAGCAACAAAGAGAAAACATGTGAGTGTGAAAAGGGCCTTCAGCTTCTCCCACCTACTTAATGAAACTTCCTTGCTTTTTTGCAAGCAAATGAAAGACAATAAATTACACAAGATGCTTTTCTTAATGGCAGACAGAGTGATAGGAGTGTCCTCACTCAATGCTCTAGGGGATAAGACTTGTAAAAGGTGCCATAAAAAGTCTTTCTGGGATGTGAAAGCTTGCAAAGAGCGAGGCAGTTCAGCAGGCTCTGGAGTTTAAAGCAAAGGGCATTCAGATGTGGATAAGAATCTCCACATTACTGCAAGCGTTAGAAATATTACCAAGAATTGGGTTGTTACTAGAGATTTTTAGCACAGTTGATGCTCTTTTTCACCAAATAATCTCTGAAGCAGCCACAGATCATTTGATTAGAAGCAGTTTGGATTAGTCAGGAGACTGGAGAAGAACTGGTTGTACCAGAAACTTTAGATCAAGAGACCTTGACTTGATTAATTTTAAATGTAAGGAGAAACAAAGCTAGGCTGACTTGAAATTGAAACTAGTGTTTTCAGTTTCAAAAATGCAGTTTCCCGGACTGAGAAACTCATGGACTCGAATGTAAAACAGAATTTCTGAATGTCAAAGGTATAACAATTCTCTGGGGCTAGAACTGGAAGCAAAGGAAGGGATATAGACCTAATGAATACTCAGCTCAAAATTTGGATATTAGGAATGAGTAAGCATCCTATGAAGAATGGAAAAAAGAAAGTAATGTTCAGCTAACCCAATTAAGTCTTTGTGGTCAGGAAGCGTATGGCTAAAAAGAGAATTGCCAAAAGACAAACTAAGTTGGTCTTTTCAAACACAACTTAATCAAAAAAAGATTATTCTATCCACCCAAACAACAACAAAAAAAAGATGATTTAGAGCCACGATGCAGTTGAAGAGGGTGCTGTAGTTAAGAATAATACAAATATGTCCCCAAGATGAACACTTGGCTCAGTTTCCAGCAGTGATGACGATGTTAAACAAGTCTGTGTTGCTAATGGGAATGTGAGAATGGAAATGGAATTAACCACATGTAAGGCGGCCAGAAAGCTCTGAAGGGATTAATGAGACTGAGTCAGCTTGCAATGGAGGCACTTCCTAGCACTTTGAAAGAAGTGCGTTAAGAAACTGGAAGGCTGCAAACAAAGGTTTTGAATGTGTTCATCAGAGATGAAAAAGCAAATCTTGGATCTAACTTAGGAAAAAAGTCAAGGAAACTATAGGGCTGACTTCAAGATGTGCGAAATTTCAAAATAGGCATTGGAGAAGAAAAACTAGTAAGAATATGGATATGGAAATGAAATAAAATGCCACACATGCTTTAGCAGCGGCAGTACATGTCCAAATCACCCGACAACTTATTTTTATTATTAAGAAAATGAGATGCAACTCAGTTACTGGGAGACTTTTTGATATAGTGCTGCATGGCAAATTGCTTGTTAAACTGGAGAAAATTTGGATTAGGAGAAGAAATGTGAGGTGGAAAAAAAAAGAAATATCAAGCTGAAAGGAAGTTGCTAGTGGAGTTCTTCCAAGATGTGTCTAGGGACTGATCTTATTTAACATTTTTAACAGCTTTGGCATAAAAAGTAGGACTGTAGTCATGAAATTTTCTGATAATGCAATATGTAGTGTGAATGTGGAGGAGGATAGCATACAGTAAGAACTGGATAAGCTTCAGAACTGGAATAATAGCAGTGAGATGAATGTGAATATCCCAAAACATGAGGTCAGGCACTTTAGGACTCTTTTTTTTTTTTCCCCCCCAAGGAGGAAGTTTTAAAAAAGGAGTTGGGAATGGACTATCTGATCACCAGATGACATGTGTGGATGTGCCTGTGGAGAGTATCAGGGTGGCCCTGAAAGTATCAGGTGAAGTACCTTCAACAGATGAACATTAATGCCATTTTGTGACATAAATTGCTTTAGCTGGCAATGAGGGGGTTTCTAGTCAATCAGAGGAACTTCACTTGCATTGGGGGAAAAAAAAGAAATTGCTCTTCAGATAGGACCTTATCAGTTTATGAAAGGGGTTACAATGAGGTAACCCCTCACTGGGGTTTGTGGAGGCTGGAGGCAGTAGCCAAGGAGGTCTCTTCTGGTTGACATCATTTTTAGTGTACACTAATCTCGTACACTGAGCCTGGCAAAACTGCCCCCCAGAAACCTAGTCTGAGCTTGAATTCTTCTTCTGATGAAAAAATATTTCACGTTTTTGTAACAAATTTCAGAATCTGATAATAATTTGACTAGCTCAATCCCCAAATCCATATTTGTCTTTTCTGTGACAAATGATCTCCATTACTAATGTATCCCATATCATCACCTGTAACAAATCCTGTTACCTACTGATATTTGATATTCAGGCAGGTTCAGCAGTGCATCTGCCTATAGTTAGTAAACTTTATTATTAGGTTGCCTTTTTTCTTTATAGGTAATTTTCACCAGACATCCTCAAAACCTGCTGAATATATTCTATGGAATCTTAATCCCTAAGATTTTCATGTATTATGATAATCTGAGCCTCATGTTTTTTTGTAACCAGTGTTTGCCACTATTTTTTGCTCTGAGTATGGAGGGGTCTCTGCAGCTCCAGTTTAGGGAGCAAAGGGATGTGCCGTGTTCTGTCACAGGGATTTAGGAGACACTTGTTAGCCCAGACTTTGATTTCTGACAAACTGATTTCTCTTGTAGCTCCTAATCAAGACAAAAGAGTCTTCATTTGACAATAGCTCTCTATTTAGCTGTGATGAAGAGCCCAGATGAAGGTTTTTGCTGTGCTTCACTTAGCATTTGCAGGGCTTCTCCGTGAATCTATTATCTTATTTTTTAGACACTGGATGGGCGCATTTCCAGTAGATGACTTGATGTTCACATTTTTTATTTGCTAAAGATTTCTTTGACCTTGGTGAAAACCAAAAGAGAGGAAATAGCATTCAAGGAGGCAGAACTTAAAATGAAAAACACATGAAACAGGAACTCCCCAAGGAACGGAGGAATGGAGCTGGCCAAACTTGGGGGTGTTGCTGTTCAGCAGCTTTGCCAGGACATATGCAGAGCAATATTTGAACTTTAAATTCTCAATGTAAAAATACCTTAATAGTTTAAAAACAGAGGGTCCATCCCGAGGTATAAACATTTTTTTTTGTTTTAATCACAATTGAAAAAATGTGAAGTGTTTGGTGAAATCGCTAATAGATCCTGAGTTACAGCTTTCATTTTAAGATTCCAAATTAAATCACAACAGTTTTCTATGGTCACCTTATTTTTTTTCTGAGAGTTTCTGTGGCTGCTTAGTGACAGGCATGTATTTATGACTAATTTAAAGTATAGGAGATTTGTTACAATATGCCACACCTGTCATTGCCATTGATTTACACATGTACTGACTTGCCATGCTTGCCTATGGGTAGCTTAAAACTACAGACCTGGTATTTGTAGGTTACAGAATTACAATACTGAAAAAAATATATTTGGGAAGAAATAGAATTTTCTTCATACCAAAATCCATCTTTTAGCCTGGGAAACATGGGAACTTTTAGCCTGAGCTTGCATTACACTTGTGTACAGGCATATGCACAAGATCCAACCTGAAATATCAGGTTTATTTTATATGAGCAAAAATAAATATTTTTTGACTTGAGTAATGAATATGGTTCTGACTTGTTGTTAACGTAGATTCGTCACTTTGAGGATGACTCAAACTTTTTTTGGATCAGAAAAGGAACTCAGAAATTCAGATAAATCTTCAAAAAATTTTAACTGAGCAGCTGGAACCTTGAGTCATAACCTTGAAACACTAGCAATGACAGGTTAGCATGGATTGCCTACAGTGACTTGTCCCACAAAGAGCAACTGACATCTGCACAAGACTGTTTGGGAACTGCAGATTTAGGCCATAAGGACTATATGTCTATGGTCTTGAAACAAAAACTTTGCTATTTTTTGACATGAGTGACAAAAAGTATGATAGTTTTGTCTTTCATATATTAGCTCCGTTTAGGACTCCATGACCTCCAAATCTCTTTCCTGTAACTTATTTTATTAGGAGGGTCTTCCTCCACCTGAAATAGCCTGGTTTTGCTTCCAGAGCAGGCTCTTGAACTGTTCATTCCTGGGTATTTTCTATCTAGTGAATATATGAGGTGCTGGGGGAGGTAGAGCCGGGGATCAGATGCTCGTGTGGTTGTGCAGGGGTGGCTAGAGGCCAGGCTGGTGAGGGGATGGGAGCAGCCCACGTCCAGCCAAACAGCAGGCCATACTAACTGGGCAGCTGTAGCACCCTTATAAGCCCTCATAAAAAGCACCACAAACTAATACTGTCTTGTTTCCTTTGGGGATAGCTGAGGAGAAGCTGGAGGATACATCTATATCTCCTGGCCTGTCTTTGGGTTTCCTCCATCTCACATGGACCCTTGATCCTATTACCTCATTCAGCAGGCAACAGGATGTCAGCCTGAAGCCCCCTACCAAATGCAGGCAGAAAGTCATTACTAACACCATGGCTGTGAGCTGATGCTTTTTGAATGGTTTAATATTACAAATTATTTACTGGATGGCTCAGGAAAAAAGGGGTAGAAAATAAAACAGTTAAAGCAAAACGGAGGAGCATTTTTTTTCTCCTTAAAATCTGTCTCTTCCTTTTGGAAGAGGATTGTTATTTTCCTTGTGGAAGAGGATATCAAATAAACTGTCTTTTTGCCAAGCTTTATGGGACTAAACAGATTTATGGAACATTCCTGATTGACTCAGGCTGAGAATCTGGCTTATATAACTCTCATGATCTTTCTCTTTTGCTTTTCCTATTTCCCTCTCAGCTGCCTTCACCCCTGCTTCATGGAGCACACAAGGCTCTGGAGACCTGGTCTTTCTCTCATTTTTCTGCAGTAGCAAACTCTTCTGTTCTTACTCCTCTATCATCTTCCTCCATGCAGGGTCGCAGAGGAGGAATGCTCAAGTTCTGCCACATTTTATTTGGCTCACTCCTAATGAGAAAAATATCTGGGAATCATTATTTTTTGTTCAGACAATTACCTGTACATCATTTGCAGTTTTCTTGTTGATGTGACATATGTATAACATTCAGTTTTTTTAGACAGTTACATCATGTTGTTTGATATATACATAACATCTGTAGTGTAAATCATAAAACAAGCTGTGGCATCGCACGTACCTCTCGATTTACTGATTCTCAAAATACAAAGGCTCATCTCTGAAGCCATGTGTACTTTTCTCTGCATAAAACTTCCTTAAAAAAACACATGATTCTTGATATTAATACAAATCTTGGATATGAATAATCATAAAGCAACACTCACCAAGTCTGTATCCACAGTAAAATCTCAGTTGTAGTAGAATAACTGAAATACAAAATTTTTTTAACTATAACTAATTATGGAATATTAGATATCTTGTTTGACCAAATAAGGCTGGAAGCCAGCTAGAACTTTCATTTAGATTTTTTTTCTTTTGTGTCTCTTCAAAATGTTCTTATTATTGAATATCATGTGTCTTGCTGTGTTTCTAAATTCATGCACATTTCCTGCTAGGAACATATGGAAAAGAGTAGATGGTTCAGAATGAAATCTGGATGACATAATAAACCGTGAGAGAGAAACTTGAAGGATTAATACAGATCCAAAGACTGAAACTATGTCTACTGCTAAGTACACACTACCATTTTTTATAGTGCAGACTTTTATGAGGCAGAAATAGGAAAATGTAAAAATCAGACTGCTACAAAATATTAGGATTTTGTGTATTTGTATTTTCTGGATGTGATGGACAATTTAAAAAAGTTAACCTTTAAAATACTTCCTCATTTTAGTGTGGAAGTGTGGGTAGAGCAGAGTAATCTCAGAGCATGCTGCGTCTTTTTCCAGAATTTGGTCTCTTCCAAGCAAATGAGCAATTCCTGTGGCTTCCTCTGACCAGGGCAGGTGAACAACACAACATGTGTAGATGCGCTGCTCACAGAGAGCTTGGAGAACTACAGCCACAAGCATGGGACACCAACACTGATGTGCGTATTTTGGATTAAAAAGTTATAAAGGAGGTGATGTTGCTTCTCATAGTAGTCATGCCTTGAAAGTCATGTCTTTGGCCAGACCCTCAACTCATAGAAAAAAAGTAGCAGACCACCTGTAGACATCTCTTTTGCCATGCAGTGATCCACTGTCAGGGTTGCCCATTTCTCTCACTGACTACCAAGGAAGCAGGGGCTAGATGTCTTCTCCTCAGCCAACATGAATACTTTCAAACTTTCAGACTAGAAGAAAAGGACCTCATCCAAAGGTTTCCTAAAATTGCAGTATATATTAAAATGAACTAAAATATGGGCTGAAAACAAAACAAAACAACTTCCCCCTATGCATTAGCTCTCTTTTAAAGTTTATCTTTAGATGGTGCTTGTGGCTACCAGGGAGTTTGTGGCTGTGCCGTCCTGGTAGAGGACAGTGGCAACAATGGGTCCCTTCAGGGAATCTGGGGGTCCTTACTCAGTGAGTCCAAACCCTTGGAAATGCTGCAAAGTTTTGCAAAAACAGGATCCTTTCTCAGCTGGAGACAGACCAGAACTTGGAAAAGCTGTGCCATGGCCGCTTTCCTGACAGATCCGAGAGAGCGCACGGAGAGGTGAAATACACAGAGAAGTGACAAGAAGAAAATGGTAAAATTAGCAATAATAGCACAAGAAAAAAGGAGAAAAAGATCACTCACATCTCTTCACCTTTTTAGAACTCCTCCACAATTTTTAGCACAGAAGCAATAAAAATATTCTATTATTTCCTGTTGGTAGCCAAAAGGAAGCTGTCCTGCAGAATGTGTTTCCTGGTCAGGAGAAAACACTAACACAGCAGTACAGCTAGGTTTGTACTAGAGAGCACTGATGTAGCAGCTCATTCATGTAGCCCAAATCCTTAATTGAGTGTGAAGGAGTATTTAATGAAGTTGAAGAGTAGAAATAAAGCATTAAAAGGTTGGGTGCCCTTAATTTTCATGAATACAATTATCCACTATTTTAAACAGTATTCCTTGTGCCAGAAGTATTTTGGCGTGCTCTCAGTCCTCACCACAGCAGAACTCCAGTTTCCTTAAGCGGACATTTCATCTGAGGGTCTCAAGGATTATTTTCCTTGAAATTGTTTATCTGTACCGATTACAATGAAAAACCATAGAAATATCCATTAAATATGAAGTTAATTTTACCCAGGAAACAACTAATATTGAGTCACTAACCATGGCAAAGGTGTCTGCTTAACAGAAGCTATTCTTAGCCAATTCCTGTATATACTTCACTCTAGCGTAGTCATGCCATTTAATTCAGTTGCAAGTGCCAAAATAAACATTTAATTGACTTTTCTTTTACAATAACTTGTCCTAACTTTGGCTAAGCTTTGCTACAGTTACTATTAAACCTAATATGAAGTCCATACAGTGTTAGTTCAAGGATTATTGGGACACAAGCACCATCTTAATGCTACTCTTTTTTTAGTGTCATAAAAAATTTAAAAAATCCTTTCCAAATCTGCAGTCACAGCATTACGATAAATGTTCATGTTGAGAATTTCTAGAATGTTTGTTCTTTTGTACATTAAATCATAGAAGTCTTACAATATTTAGTTATAACCATCCTTGTGCTCAAAATGCTTATGGGAACATAATTTCTTGCTGGGCAGTTGATTTTTAAATCCATTTTAACATTTTACTCTTGGATGTGTAAACAACTTCTGAGAAGCAGACCTACTAAACCTATCAATCATTCATGTCATCTTACCAGTACATCACGGAGCAGTTATTCTCAGGTTTCACTGAAGCCATGGTATTTCTAATCCACTTCACTCCTGGGAAAATAGCACCCTGGTTTAATTAGAAGAGCAGTGAATGTAAATTGACTTAGGAGAAGAGCTAGATTCTTTCTGTCTTCACTGAAAATTCATATTCTGGATGACATGCAGGAAAAAAATCTCCTATACCTACTTTGAATGACACACTAGCCCTGCATACTTTAGCCGTCTGAGTTTCTGAGGTTATCTGTGCAACTCCATCTGAGTTCACTGTACATCAATCTGCACCTCTGTTGTTGAGAGGAGAACCTGGTCTCTGGTTTCTCTGCTGCTTCTGGACTAATATCAAAGAGCACACATTCTGAAAACCTAGCATCTCAGATTTCTTGAGCAGATTTTCTGAATGTGGGTCCACGTGGCTCACTCAGATTTTGCATTTTCCATTTGCTGAAGATCTCAGAATATTATAAATAAGCCACTGTTTCTGCAATACTTCTGGGAGACAGGAAAGTATATACAAATTTTTTAATTCTCTGAATCCCTATTTGCAATGGAGTGCCTGTACATTTAGTGAGGCAAAAACCTGGAGAACCAGAATACCTAATATGGAAACTTCAAGGAGAGTTTATACAAGCAGAATGTAATTACTGTGTGGTTAGGACTCTGAAGTTGCTATCTCCAGTCTTCAAAAATAAACATGCATTAAGTGGTCATGATATCTCTTTTATGATTCTCCTAAAAGAACCTTCCGGGAGATCATAGTTTCTTTCAGCCTTGTGGGTTTGGTCCAGCAGCGGTATTAGCGGCGGTGGCTGCAAAGTGAAGCTGGCGCAGAACATGGCAGGTCACTTATTAGGTGGAAGCGAGTAACAAGAGATACTCTGTGGAAGGGGGAGTGGGTGTTCCTTGGCGCGCTGACAGATACCACTCTCAGGTGTGGCCCCTCTCATCAGAGATGGACCCGTCTGAGGAGGCAATTCAGGAAGGAAGTCTGGAAGCATGTGGGTGTGATTCCTGCCCCAGGGAAAAAGGGGAATTGTTTATTCCAGCACCAGGAAGAGAGTTGGCTCCCCACATAGGGTTAGGCCATTTATTTTCAACAAATAATTTATTCACAGAAAAATGCAATTTTAGTTGGCTTGAAAATGTCCTTGAATCCAGCCCACATCTGCAGAGCAGTTTAAGCTGTTTTTTTTTTTTTTTCCTTCTTTCCTTGGGGTAGGTGTATAGAGATTTATTTTGTCAGGGTGAGGTGCAAATTTGTGGAGATGATAGTCTCTCCAGTCACCTAGCCATCTGAATGTTCCTTTAGTCTGTAAAAACTCAAGTTCAGTTTTAACCTCTGCCTTTGTGATCTGAACAGACCAGTCTCCCCAACTTGGGAATTGACTCCACCACCAGGTTTTTGGGCAGGGCTAACTACTGTGCATGCCACCATGTGCATAGGGGTTGTGCCGAAGGGATGCATAAAACCTAGTCCAACAGGACGTTCCCAGAGGAAGGGTTTTCAGGGCGAAGCCCTGCTCCATGGTGGCCAAAGAAGGGCCTCTTGAGGAATCTGCTCTTGCTACTAGCTCGTTGCATAAACACAGTATTTATAGAAACAAAGCAGGCTCCAGAGGCTGTGTTTATTTGGTATCCACTAAGAGGCAAGACATTTGTAGCACAGGCCTTGTTCTGGTGACTTTTAAAGTTATTTCATATAAAACAGAACTGACATCACTACCAGCTGTGCATGTTTATTTCCCTCTGGACATCCTCTAGTCTGGACCTGGGCACCCTCCTGGGATGGCGAGTCCCTCTTCCTCAGGCTGGAGGGGCATGTGGTCTTCATCCCCTCCACCCAGGCTGAGAACATGGCTAGTGACAGGGGCACCGTGGGGTAGGGTGGCCACTCTCTCGACCACATCATGGTTGTAAACAGTGCCGAAGTTTTGCCCTTTGTAACCCTTGCTTTGCTTTACATAAAGATGCCTAAAACAAGGCTGAAATATTTTTAAATAAATAATAAAAAAAAAAGTTTAAAAAATTGTAAATGAAAATGAAACAATTTCTTTCTCAATTGAAGGCTTGTGTTTTGGGCTTTCTTTTTTTTCTGTTTGCCAGGGTTTGCAATGAAAATATCAAATTTGTTCTAATTCTGGTCCATTCATTTTGGAATTTGAGTTTAATTTTATTTCCATGGCTGCACAAAAAAAAAAAAATTCTACACCCCCCTCATTGTATGAATTGATTTCCATTAAGCCAACCTTATGAAGACTCTATCTCTTTCGTGCCAGGTTGTACTGAGCCAAAAATCAACTGAGATTGTGTAAAAGTACTCTCTGGTATGCATGTAGGATCTGTGTCCGGTGTTTTTTGGCTGCTGGTTGGTTTCCTGGCTGGATTTTGAGGTGTTATAGAGTTCTACCTTACTCTGTTTCTGTTTTTACTGACATTGTCAATCTTGTGGTCACCAGAGAGATACAAGTGTGAGTCCCCTCAGTTTGAAAGAGAGGAAAAGTTTCAAACACCATCTTTTGACCTTTAAAACTAACTGCAAAGACTGTCTGTTTCCTTAGGGTTTTGGAGGAGAACTGGGGGAATGAATGGAACAGGACATATTTTACTGCTTTGAATTACTGGCTGGCTAAGTTAATATAGCTTTGTTTTGCGTGAGCTCTGTTGTCTTGGGCTTGTATTTTAAAAAATTGGTAATGTGCCGAAAGCTATGGATAGTCATTGTCTTTTGTATTTTAATTGTGTTAAATAAAATAAGAACAATGGAAGCAAAAAAAAAACCCTAGAGGTGAGCCATAAATAAGCATTATTTGGTTTCAAACAGACATGTTTAGTTTCTGAGTAATAATAGGAGACATAGCTAAGGCTTTAAAATATATACGGAATGACTGAGAAGTAAATAGCCCTGGGATGATTATGTCTGAAATAAAGTCAATTTTTTATGTTTTTTTTTTTTTTCATGACCCACTGATAAAATTTAATCTTCACTTTGTGGGTTATGTTTATTTTATTAACAGAATAAACAAAAGAACAAATGACAAATTAGTAGGATTTACAATGAAAGCTATTGAAATGTAACAGTTGGTCAGCTGAATGTGGCATTATGTTTTGTGCTAGCTGAGAGAGGCAAAAAGTATCATATTGTAGCTGAATCAGACAGAAAAAGAAAAGAAAATCCCTGTGAATCTTCAAAGAATTTAATTTTGAAATTTTACACGGAGCCAAAGAGACTCACGTCACTAGCAGAAAGCAATGACTGTGGTAAAGAGCACCATTAGAACCTTTTAAGATCTGTGTCTAAAACTTTTTTTTTTAAGGATTTTATAAAGGAGAAAATACTGACATTTCCTCCTGCTAATACTAGCATTTGGTGGACAAATTTAATGTGTTTCCATTTGTCCCAGCAGCTTAGGCACGTGCTGGGATGCTCCATGTCTCTGATATGTAGTTAGGCACTGCTGGCTTGTCCTGACCTCTGGAAAAACCCTGTCGAGTTTGACAGCAGTCGGTACTACTGGCATCTTCTCCTCTGAGGCATTATGCACTTGCTTTACTTATCTTTCTCAGTAAATTTTTTGCCCCACTTCATCTAAACCCTTCCAAGTTGCAATGATTTTATAGAGATTGCTTTTGCCACATTGACATGAAGGGAACTTACATTTATTAGTTGCTTGGTTACCTTTGAATAGTGGGACCTCTAGAAATACATGTCTAGCACCTCTGGCAGACTGGCTTGCACTTTCCTAGTGTTTTCTGTACAAAACTCTCAAGTTATTTTTGGTTTCAAGTTATTTGGGAATAAAATGCAAGGACAAACAACCTATTGTGCAGTAAGAAATACTCTGTCTGCATAAATGCCCTGAAGTTTTCTGTTGGTCATTTTCATCCAGAGTACCTGTATACTGCTAAACAGCATATAAAGCTCAGGCTATTTGCATTTTTCCCCAAAAGTTCTCTAATGAGTCTATGCTTTATTTTTATAAACATTTTATAAGCTGCCTGAGGGCTTGTATGTGCTGGTGGGCATTTTTTTGCTTAAAAACTCACATTTCAAAAAAAAAAAAGTTCCCCACTGATATTCTAAGAATGAATTTTCATCTTTGTTACATGGCTCATCAAACAAATGGTTCCAATTTTTCAGATTTAATGCTAGACAGATGTTGTGTTAGACAGATATTACCATATTTTTGGAGTCTTACATCTTCGAGGATATATTTTTTTGCAGGCTGTGCTGCACACCAGACAAAAACTTTGTCCAAGAAGATGTAAAATAACACTTGTGAAGTCTTGGTATTCCAAAATCAGAGATGCTATTGCATGATCTTGGCCAAAGTCAAATGAGGGGGCAAGCAGCACACTGAAGCAGTTGAAATCTAAGTTCCTCATTATGAGCTCAGGATTGCAAGCTGATTAGCACTCTGGCCCCAATCCAGGAAAGCACTTAGACTGAAAAAGTCTATTGGAAATGGGTGTTTAATTCATGTAAACGTATTTTGAAAACCTTAGCCCTAAGCATTGACTGCCATGGGTCTATTCATGTATCTAAATGAAGCAGGGTGCTGGCAGCGATCTTGGTCACTTGTCACTGCATGGTTTCAAGCCCCATTCTGGGGTCGGTCTCGAGGTATGGGTTGCTGCTGCAGGCAGTTTCCTCGAAGGAGAGCTTCAGGCTGTGCAAGGTGGCAGAGCCTGTAAGCAAGCAGTGAGAGCGAGTGGATTTGTGAGAGAAGAGAGTTTAGGAAGCCAGGCAAGAGGAGCAAGGGAACAAGAGCAATCCAGGACTGAGTGTCGCAGACTCAACTGCACAAAATTCTTGTGTCTTTCCCAGTACAGTTCTGAGACAACTTCTTTAGTTTCTTAATCTCACCCACATTCTCCTGGACAAGGATATAATTTCTGTCTCTCAGTTTTTGATCTGTAGTCAGCCCTTGCTCCACTGCTGTATCCTCCCCATGGTTGGAGCTCATCCTCTCTGAAGCTTGTTAAATCTCAACTTTTGCTTCCCAATGCCATGTGCTGACAAGACCTCCAGAAAAGAGTACCTTGCACCTCTCCTGCTTCCCCATAATGCTTTGATGGATGGGGGTAAAGTCAGAACTGGTGGTACCTGATGACTTTTAGTGGATTTTTATATCTTGTGTGTCTTCTGCTACCTCTGAGGGTAGATGCACCTGGGGGCAAAGACAAGCACTTCTCTTTGGTAGGGAACAACACATGTAGCTCTGTGGGTCCTTTTAACAGCATCTCACTTTCCAACTGGAAATACATTCCTTCAGGGAATGTCTAAAGAAGGTAGAACAGGTATCAGCTCTGTTTTATGGAACTCCACTGGAACTAATATATTCCTTCTCTCCCCAGGACTAATTAGTTCGGATATAATTTGGAGATAGCATAGCTGTGTAACTTCCAACACCTGAGATAGATATAGCTCAGGTAACTCTGCATGGTGCTGAATTATGGCAGTGAGATCCATCCTGAGCAAACCTTTTTAAAGAAATTCAAAGCAATGAAGCTACAGAAGGTAAATGGATATAAAATATTGCATATGAATTATGTCTAAATAATTTGATCCATACCACTGTTCAGTTTTAATAAACTAACATCTATTTTTGAATAAACCTCTTCATGGTTTACAATATCTGTTCTAAGATGAAGATTTGTTTCAGTGAAACATAAAATTAAACAAGAAATAGCCACAGGAAACTTGGAGATTTTTGCTAACATCTTAATTAAATCCCACAAGTTGAGGGAAATTAATTGGAGACTTTTATCACTTTTCCCACTTTTCCCACTAACCTTTCCTACTCCAGGGGTTCAGATAAATAGAATCTACAAACTCATCCACTGTTCTGCTTTAAACTTTATGAAACTTTTTTTTTTTTTAGTGGGAAATTAATTAGGAATAGTTCTTATTATACCTTTTATGTGGGTAAGGCTCCTGAGGCATTGTAAACATTAATTAAGCCCCATAGTAGCCTCTGAAGTAGATAGCACTAGCCAATGGTTATACTGAAAATAAAGCCTTCCCTCCTCACTTGAGCTGGTGATACACCCCCTCTATCCCAGCAAACCTACTTTAAGGGTGAAGAAATGAAAATATGGAAATAAAGTGCACTACGGAGTGCTCTCTGATGTTTTCACTCTCTCTGAAGACAATTTCTGAAGGCTACCAGGCTAAAATATCTGGTGCAATGCTATTTGCAACTTACCGATATTTAGGTCATTACTCTACCCAAATTTGCTACCTGTTACATGACATTTTACATGTCTAGATAAAATACAGGCATTTTATTCAAGTACAAAACTTCAAATAAAGAGTCTGGATCTTTTTCATCGTGCCTGCAAAAAATTATTTTGGATCGTCTAAACATTTTCGTTTGATAGCTTACAAGCTGAATGTTTCTGGGAACTGAATGTGTTTGGACCATTCAGGGAGACTTTGAAGACTTGAGTGCAACTGTACCCACATGTCTCTTCTGCTAATATACTTCCCTGGAACAGGAGACGTAATAGCTCAATACATCTGCATCACATTAATACTGTACTGGAATACTGGTACAGTAATGCTGTTGTAACATGATCCGATAGACAAATCACAATGGTTGTAAGACTTTCATATGGTTCTGGTGTATGAAAGCCATTAGTGTCAGCTGCAGCTTGTAGGGCTGTTGCTTATGGACATTAGGGAGCAGCAAACAGAGCATTCAGTGCCTTTGAGTATTGTAAACTGCTGCATTATCAGCTCCAGCACTGCCTTCCTCTGATAAGGCGGACAGATCCAGAAATGTGCAACCACTTTAGACTCCAACTTCTTCTATCCTAAAAGTCACTTTTTTAAAACATGATTGATTTTTGGTGTCTCTTAGACAGTAGCCCATAAGGCATTTGCTAAAATGCCTGATATTCTTATATGCTTCAAAAAAGTGCCCTTGCTCCTCAAAGAATTGAATAGATGTTCTTTGTGTTCCTTTAGACTTTCTGCTCAGCTCCAAACACCAAACCGTATCAGCTAGGCTCCCAAACTCATTAATATCTAAGGAAATACTCTCCTCGTTTTCAATGGGCTCTGGGCTGATCATCTGTCCTGCAAACAATAATCGCATAGACTTACAGGCTACATCTAAACTACATGCCAATTGGATATAGGCACAGTAAAGCAAAACATTTCTAATATGCCTAGATATAGGTGTGAGAAAGGAAAAGGAGGAGCCTGGTAAGTCACGCAGTGGAGCAGCGGCAGAGTTAGATACCCAATTCCAGGTACCAGGAGCCTCAGTCATTGCCCTTGCTATAAAACACATACATGAGTTATTTCATATTTTATCTGATAGGCTAGGATTTTAGGAACATGCACATGTAAACTGCAAATAACTTCCTGAAAAACAAGCCAGCTGCTGGATGGATGCAGCAACTCAAACTCAAACTACAAGCTTTTTTCTGCTAGAAGGAATAGGAATCAAGCTGCAGATGGTAGACACAATCCTCTCGCTCCTTCCCAACCTGCATATTATTTTTTCACAGATCTGATTCATACAATAACAATATGAAAGGCAAGTAGTTTAGTAAAGGAAACTGAGTGTAGTCAAGAGAAAAGTGGGAAGCAATTTATATAGGCTGATTACAATTGCTTTTAGCATATCCATAAGCGAGCAAACAAACAAATACGCTCCTGCTGTCAGTTATGTGTTTATTGCCATAGATCACATTGCTTATGCAAATAATGAATTTTACTTAGTTGTCATAGTTTTTGTCCAAGACTGTCTGAAGATTATGAGTCTATAGAATAACTGTAAACTGGATCAGGTCAAAGATCTAGGAGCCTGTATCCAAGAGTGCCTGATAAAAGATGCCTTAGAAAAAAACATCAAAATAGGACAAGGATATAATGAAACTACCCTGGAACAGTCCCATGGCTTCAGTGATTTGTGGTGCAGGTGCCTCCTGAGCCAGCAGCAGTTTCTTTGTATTTACTAGTTGTAGTAGATGGATTTTTCATCCGTGAATTTATCCAATCACTTTCTGAACCAATGCAAACGGATAGCATCTGCAGTGGCAGGTCCCAAGGGGTCCCCAGGGCTGCCACCACCACGTCCCGCAGGCAGGACCCTCCAGCAGGATGCACCCTGGGCATGGAGAACAGCGGTGCCCTGGTCTGGCAGAGGGACCTGCATCCCCGCTGGGCACCCCATCTCCAAACCCATCTGCTTGTTCTCAAGACAGGGAGCACTTCATCATCATCCTGGACAAAACACAGCAAAACTTGAGGCTTGGCCCAGGCTGTCTTAAAAAGCTTTGCTTTTCCAAAGGCTCTGGAGGGATAAACAGTGCTTGGCGCAATGTCCTTGCAATGATCTCTGTTAGAGCTGCAGGGAAGTTTTGCTTTCTTGTGGGGAAAAGGTAACTACTGTACTTTTTTTTCACCCACCTCAGCATTCTTCCCTTGTTGTGTGTGTACTGCTTAGCCGCAGAAAATTGCAAAAAATCCCCAGTGTGAGAGGATTTAGTGAAAGCGACAACACCAACAGTCTTTTATCTATGCTGACTGAAAGATAATCCATATACGCAAGAATCTGATGCTTCAGCTTACCGGGAGTGACAGATACATAATAGAATCTCCTGAGCATTATCACTTTGCAATAAGAGAGCACTGTCATCTTTTGTCTGACTCTGGCCTATGCAAGTCATTTGGTGAGTTTAAAATTCCTAGCACAAACTACAGAAATATACCTCAAAGCTGTTGTAGGAAAAACAGATTAGATATCGATAAAAAACTAAATAAGTTTTGAGTACTTGGGGATCCCTGCTCATTAATTATTTGAAAGTGGTGTTAGGTGCAGACTGAAAATCTAGATTTTAGTTAAGGGTAGACTTTTGCACAAAATAATGTATATTTATATTGAATTGTTGACTCATCTTGCATTGTAACCAACCCCCACATCCCTTTTCTGCATTTTTTTTCCATTTTTTTCCCAGAAGTCTTCGGACTTTTCATGAACACTGATATGACACTGGACAGTTCTAGTTTACCCCAAGTTTCTGAACCTTTTTCATTTTGAATCTTTGAATCTACCAAAGCATACATTCAAAATAAAATTTGAAATAGCCTGGAATGTCAGAAAGATAAAATGCAAACAACCATGAGCCCATGCTGATACTCTCTACTCAAAATGGATATACCTTACTGCATTCAGGAGCAGGATAGGGACCAAGTGAAACTATTTATTCTCTCTATTGCTGCCATGATGGAAGGCATACTGTGAAAAGACCCAAGTTTTGCTATGTCCTGAAAACACAGAACAGGAGAATAAAACAGTTGTCATGTTTGCAATTTCTGTAAATAGAGAGGCCCAATTAGCTCACCTTAGAAGATAACAGGTTCAGAGGAGAGCAAAGGTTAACAGCTTTGCCTTTTCCTGTCCCCAGTTCAGCAAGTTTTATAGTATGTGACTTGGAATAGCTCTGCCCATGTACTTAATATTAGATAGACATGTAAGGGCCTTCCTGAAAGAGAAAACAAAAGAACAGATTAGAAAGAGAAAATATTTGTGGCTCATGAGTGGTGATTTCTTCTGTAAATTACAGTCTACTGCCATGTCAAAAAGAGCTTATTCTGAAATAGGAAGCCATAACCTAATTTTGTGTCAAAGGCAGCAAACATACAGATTTTGCAAAGCTATCTGTATAACTGAGGCTTTCTTGAAAGTAGGCCTGTGCTAGTTCAAAAACACGTGAAGCTTTCAATTAATATTTTCTGAGTTTTGAGGTTGCAGTGGGATCAGCTCCCAAGGAATAATAGGGACTTTGGGTGTTCTCTTGTGCCTCTGTGACAGCCTTGCTGAGTTCTTGGGCACACCTGGTAATAGAGTAAATGCGGAGGATTTGAGGATTTGTGATACTGATCAGCTGGTATGACCTTTTCCACGACACATGACACTTACCAGCAAAGCCTGCTCATTAATTTTTGTGCTGTGCTTGGAACTCTGTCTAGAAGCTCTGTCTTTAGGGAAAACAGATAGTCTTTGCTGAAATTTACTCTTCCTTAGGCCCATTATTCTAGTAGTTAATGATCCTGGCAGTTCAGTCTTGTTTCTAGAATCAATTTTGTCAACATTCAGCTTCTATACATTGATGATTACTATAGCTTTTCTTCCTGCTAGGTTAAAGACCCATCCTATTAAACTTAACCCTGCACCCATATCTAGCCCATATCTAATTTCAATCTTCATGCTTTATGCGTCCCTTGCTCTTTATAGTGTCTTACTAGTGAGGTCTGCTTCCTCTATTGAGAAATACAACCTTGAAGGACATTTTTTTCTTTAGTACTCTTATATGAACTTAATTTTTCTAGACCTTTTCTGTCAGCCAGATGTTGACGCTATGCCTTACTACCCCACAGGGTTTTTTTGTCACCAGCAGTTGTGACATCCTGATTTCAGGTTAGTGCATATGTAAGATCTGCTGCTTTCGCTGGATGAATCAAACAGGCCCCAGCATGCCTTCTATTTTAGCTGATGCAAAACTACTAATTGGCTTTATACGTGTCTGTGCTCTTGCACTCACACCACAGCGCTCTTTGCGGGAGGCAGCTTCTAAAGAAGCATGCATCAAGCCCTCAGTGCCTCAGGGGCTGCGGCGTTATTTAATTGCTATTAAAACATTTACCTCAGTGTCCAAAGAATGGCAATAAAAATCAGCTATCCAAAGCGGATGCCAGGAAATAGACGGAGAAAATTTGTTCAGAAAAGTAGTAAGAACCACCTCAGAGCAGAAACACTGAGGAGAGAGACATCAAATGCAGAGGGCAGTTGAAAACTTCTTCAGATACCACTCCTTAAGGCAAATACTCTCTGTGAGCCAGACTTCTGTCTGGAATACCTGGCCAATGTCCATCTCTATATGTACAGGAGATATGGCCATCGATTCCCCGTCATATATTATACATCACGCTTTATCTTCAGAAGTAGAAAAGAATTTATTTAACTCTGTGTGGGAGAAATTCTAATCATGTATTAGGAAATCTATGAAGCTTTTTGCCATCACATTTGTAAGACACAAAATTAAAAAGTGTAAATGCTAAGCTTAGTAATATGGAACTGGATCAGTAATAGAAAACTGGATCACCTAGTTCTTCCTTGCTTGTTTTTGATACCTGCTACACCACATCACATCTGAGAGCAGGTACAGTCACCGTCCTTATGTACGTCAGATTTAGCTGTATCAGCCTCCGAGCCTCTCCCTCGCCTTTTGGCACTCATCATTGATCCAACTTTCCTCCTGTGAGATACACAACAGCGCATTATAATGCTCAAGTCATGCTGTTATTACACAGAATTAATGGGAATTTAAAAGTCTTTTGGATCTTTAATACTTATTGGGGGGTTGTTCTCTCCCTGAGAAAGATTTTTTTCCTCTTTAAGTAAGTTACAATTTGTCTATTTTTATTTTATTTTATTTCTTCTTAAATGTTAGTTAATGAGGGAACAGCTTATTCTTATCAATGTAAATAAAGCCCTCAAATCTGTTCTTAAATTTCACCCTTTGTGACTGTGTCATGAATACGCTCTTGGATACAGTTTGCAATGTTTCAAAATAAAGTAACTGATTATATATATTTTGATCTTGCATTTTAAAACAGAATTGGAGCATCTGTCTTGAAAGGGTCTTTTGGCAAGTACAATTAGTTTTTCCAATATTAACTATGAGTGCAGCTGGCACTTTTCCAACATGAATAAAATTTCTGAGCAACCCTCATTGCCATTTATCTTGAACATTCTTCAGAATGACTTGGCCTTTCTTTCTAACCCTGCTCTTTAGATATATATCTCTAAGTGTTAAGTGAAGACATAGGACACAGTTCTAATGATGTAGGAAGGGAGATTTATTTTCCAGTGGTTTAATGAAAGATACTGATGATTTCTTAAGATCTTATTTAGGTAGTTCCAATGCGCAGTATAAAGACCTCAAACAGAATCAAGGATATTAGAAGTTGTTTAGTATTTTTCACCCTTGCAGAATTACTGTTTTTCTTAACTTACTTCAACTTCTGTACACTTATTTTTATCTTGCTGAAGTTTTGCCTTCAACTGTTCTGTGCAAACCTCAGTGATTCAATTAATAATGCAGTGGTCAACATTAACACGAGCATAATTACCATTTGCGAGTATTTAATGTTGCCATGGTACCTTAGCCTATAGGATACCATGGTAACACTAATCAGGCAGAAGGCAAAATTTTAAATATTTTTTTGCTGGCCACTATAAGGGACATTTTTATAACGCTATTTTTTTGCAGATATTTACAGGCATGAGCCAATTAATGCATACAGTAGCCTTTTGAGATCAAAACCTAAGTCTCACATGACTTGGTCTAACATTATCCACTTGAGGGCTGGGGAGAGTTGGAATAAAAATACCTTTAAAACAACAGATGTTTTAAAAGGTGGTTGATTTGGACAATTAATAGGGAGCATTGTGAGCTCAAAGTTAAAGATCATCAGTTTGGCTTCAACATTCCAGAAACTGGCAAAAGAATCATGATATTTCTGAAAGTAATTGCACATATTTTATTGGCCTCCTAGCTTCTAAGCTCTTAGATTGTGCCTGAGCCTTGTTTCTGGCTTCTTTTCCCTTGAAGGAGTGCTAAAAACGTAGCTTTACTTTGCATTGCTGAAAGTCTCACCCACACAGCCTCAAGGAGTGGAAGCAACAGGAAAAACAGCCAATAAACCAGGTAGAGCTGGTAGCAATGAGCGAAGTGAGGAGGCTCCCTTTTGCAAATTAACCTAATTTTACAGGAGAAAAATCACACACACATATTAGACAAAGGTCCACCCATCTTTTCCCATGTCTGCCCATTCCTGAGGGTAAAATATTGCAGGAAGAAAAGCTCTTCTGTTGCTTTCTAGATCCTTTTCTTCCTTGAGTTTAAGGCCTCCTATTCTTTTGGATAGGAACACCACACTAATCTCTCCATCGAAATTATTTCAAGTAAGATAGAGGGAGTGCAATATGCCTCTTGTTGATTTCCTCACAGACCATGTCTGAGCAGACTGACATTCTCCCAAAAGAGAAACTTTTGCTGATTCAGCTGTAAATTTCTTCCTGTGACAACTGGAAATACAGGCCTAAATGGAGAGAAACAAAACATTTAAACTGACATAAGCAATAGCTGTGATACAGATACAAATCTAGTGAAAACCATAAATTTAGGAAGGGCTAAAATTCATGTGGATAAGGCTAATATATATTTCTAGAACAACTTGAGTGAGAAATTCAGTAAGCCTGAAAAAAAGATTTCTGTTTTAAGAAGGAGAAAAGAAATGAACCTAACCAGATACTGCTGAAATTCTTTTCAATGGTGGGAATAATAAACAGCATCACTAACTTCAGATCATTGCATCCCAAGGGGAATTAACATGCCTCTTCGGTGATTTTAAAACTTCTAGGAACACAAACAATGTAGGAAAAACAAAATGAAACCTTTCTTCCTGAATACGGGTTTTAAAGGAGGCTTCTTCAGAGAAGAATTTATGAACGCTATGAGTGCTATAGAATGACACCAGTGCAAGGAGGAAATTCTCTGCTGGGGTTTGCCACACAGCTGCTAATTAGAGGCTTTGCTGTCCCCTGCTGTGCATCCCCCCGGTGTCACCGGGGTTGGCCCCCTGTGTAGCACAGAGCAAGACGTCAGGTTCGGGAAAGACACTACGCTTCAGCTGGAAAAGTCGGGAGGTACCTGGGGGTAGAGGCATTCAGTGCCCCAAACCACTCTGGGGAAGTCTTTCTGTTTTACGTGGGATGAGCATGGCATAATTCTCCTCTGCTCCCAAAAGTCAGTTCTGACACACATTTGCCTTTCCTGCTCACCCCAGCTCCTGACCAAGCACTTGAACTGCCAGGCTGTAGGTGGTAACCTCGGGCTATAACAGCTCCGAAGAGACAGAAGGTAATTTGAGGGAAAAAATGCTAGCAAAAAAAAAAAGGGTTTGCCATCATGTTATCCACATCTCCCCTGTGCACTCGGTGGTGGCCATGAGGTCTGCAGACAAGCCTGGTTCAAACCCACGTGGCTCAGGCATAGGTGGGCTTCCGTGCTTGCTCTGCGGTCAACAGCACAAGGAATATGTCCTCTCCCTACGCCGGGATGCCCCACGCTCCAGTGCTACCTGAGCACTTTTTGGCAGATTGAGCAGAGCCCAGGGCTGACTCCTGCCTCTGATCACCTGCTGCAATAGCCTCGGCTGACAGGACCGGAGCTCTCTTGAGGCACTCATGAGCTCCTTGAAAGACAGGGGAAGGTAGAAGAACCTGAACACAGTGGATCAGACTTTCTCAAGTGATTGCCTTGGGTAAAGGGGAGTTTAGGTGGAATGAGTTATTTTTTCCTTGTCTCCAAAAACCCCCAAAACAACATACCTAAAATATCAGCCAGGTAGACTGGATTCCACCCTTTACTTTACTCTAAAAACACTTCCTTTGACTTGGTTGGCCAAGATCTGTTGCTCACTGTCACAGATCACACGAGAAAGAATAACAGAGTCTGTGAGTATTTGCAGGATGGAGTCATTAGAGTGGGAGTGAACACATGATTTACATGAACTTATGTTCTTCCTGAGAAAACGACATGAATAGATTAAATGTTCCAGTTTACTGTCGACCTGCCATGTTGGCTTATCGTATATATGCAGCATGTGTCAAGTTGTTACAGTGCTATTGATCCAGATTATTTTTTTCTTCCTTCACTTGAGGATTAAACAAAAAAAAAAGTTTGGGTTATGTGATGATTAATCACGGGTTAAAAGTTTGTAGCATGAATGCATAGAGTAGAGTAAAAAGGATATGTCTTACAACCAAGTGCAATATTTCAACTGGAATAGGTTTCTTTCTTGTCATTGTTTCCACCTGTTCCAGTTTAAAAAAAGGAATCCTTATTTTTTCTTTTAAAAGTTTATAATGCTGCTGTAATTACAATATGCCAACCCCATGTATATTTGATTATAACTAATATAACACATCTTAGTGTATCCTTCCTAAACTAGAAATGCCTGGAACATGTTTTGGACATTTTTTCTGGATCTAGAGAGAATGTATCCTAAATTGTGAAGTGTGTAATAGCTAGATGAAAGAAACTAATTGGATAGTAGATTTTTTCACATCCTCCTATTTTTCAAGTGTTCTCTGGTGTTGCTCTGTTTTTAGTTTCAGGGGAAGCCTAGCTATTGCATGACTTTTGATGCTCCATGCTTTGATTTGGGTGGGTTTGTCCTTGGAAAGTGTAATTATATATCTGATATGGATCTGTTCAAACAAGATAATCCAACTTCAAATCCTGCAAAGCTGCCAAATGCAGAGTTGTCTAATATTACCTTTCCTTTTACTGATCAAGAACATAATAATGTGGAGAGTGTTTTGTATACAGACCATTGTCTTCTTCCTTCTGAAGAACTGAGTGATGTATTATAAGAAAATTTTACCTGACAAACAGTGGTTTATGCTTCAGATTTTGAAAGTTGTAAAGCTTTCTTCCTTAGCAGTGAAAACACTGAAAAAAGTAAGGCTTGTGATAGCTTTGTTTTGGGTACAATTAAATGTTAAAAGCACCCTAAGATTGCCTTTAAAAAAATCTTTAATGTCTTTTGCTGATAAGAACTTTTCATTCTTACTTGTATGTCAGCCAGACCAAGACCTTTTTTTGCTCACACTTAACAAATGTTTTCTTCCACAACTGGGCCTGCAGTGTCTACAGTATTACTCATGAGGCAAAGCTTTGTACGACGTGGGCATCTCAGTCCTGCTTGTGGTGTTTATCCAGTTTTACACACTTTGAGGTCTCTCCTTTGTCTGCTCGTCTTTGTCTTCCCTCCTTTTCTTCTCTCTCTCTTTACTTTGGTTATATTCCTATCTATTTGTGGACATGTCAGCAGGTAGCTATCCTGAAATTTGGGTAATTAGGGTGGTATATGCCATATTTTGTCTTTGATCTCTTTGTCGTTTAAAACCAGCAAATGCTCACATGTTCCTTCAGGAAGGAGTGGGGAACAATTTGAATTTGGCCTTAAATGGATAAACTCTATGTTTTCCCAGAACAATTAGAGTATTAGAAAAAGAGTTAGACTTTAACCATGTTTTTGTTATGACAGGTGGGCGCATAACAAAGTGCAAAGCAAAGGGGTGCCCCACGCTCTGGATTTACGCAGCTGATTGACAGTGAGCAGTGTCTGAAGCCAGAGACAGGACGGAGATCGCTGTCCTCAGGGACCGTGCTGCGTCTGCAGGCGGGCTGCTCACCCCTACTCTGCAGCACCGCTCAGAGAAGCCTCCCGTATGGCTGACACTATCATTTGCTGTTCTCTAACAGAGAANTTCCCAGAACAATTAGAGTATTAGAAAAAGAGTTAGACTTTAACCATGTTTTTGTTATGACAGGTGGGCGCATAACAAAGTGCAAAGCAAAGGGGTGCCCCACGCTCTGGATTTACGCAGCTGATTGACAGTGAGCAGTGTCTGAAGCCAGAGACAGGACGGAGATCCCTGTCCTCGGGGACCGTGCTGCTCACCCCTACTCTGCAGCACTGCTCAGAGAAGCCTCCGGTATGGCTGACACTATCATTTACTGTTCTCCAACAGAGAAATTCTCATGTGGAGAAATTCTCGCATGGCTACGTCAGAGCTCACGGGTCAGTACATCTCCCTTGCAGATCTGATGTGGTTTAGTAGAAGGCCACCAGGGCCACTTTGACGTTCAAGTCACGTTCCAGCGTCCCATATGTTCTCCATCTCACGGCTCCAACAGCTATATAAACACGGTGCAGTTGTTCCTTGGAAGGGGCCGGCAGATTAAAAAGTCAGAAGATAATGAGGCAAAGGCTCCTCTGCCTGGCGAGCCCAGCCTGCTCCCTGAAGGCAGCACACTTGCAGGTCTGCCTTCTCTTTGGAGCAGACATGATGTCTTGTCAATCAACTGCTTAAATCCAATGTCATTGAGGCATTTGTCTCTATGACTGCTGCACACACACTGCCAGAACTAGCAAATAAGAGATATTTTTTCCCTTTTCTACACTCTCCTGGTGTTCTGCTAAAGTCTGCACACGCTAGTGTCTCAGGGAAAATGATCAGCGTAAGTCCTTTGGGACAAGGCTGCTTTTTTGCTGAGCCCGATATGGCAAGCTGGCCCTCTGGCAGTGGCTGATTTGCAGGGCTAAAATGTTCATGCACGGGGCAGTGGTGATGATCTTCTGTGGGTACGACTGTGAGCCCTGGCCAGCACAGGTCACCAGGACCATTCATATTTTACCCCTCTGGCCATTCCTTCTCTTTTGGCTGACTCTGGGTCTCTGGCAGGCCTAGGAGGGCAGTGTGCTCCCAAACAGACCTGTGCTTGCGTTAATGTCTAATATACATTTGCATTGTTTTTGTCTGGCTGTTGCCAATCTTGAGTTTCATGCAAGAGTTAAGAAGAAGACTCCTGTTTCATTTATTTATTTTTAAATCATCAGCCAGTCAGCAGAGGGGGAGAGAGAGAGAGGCTCCTCAAGAGGGCAGCTGAGACTGCCGAAACCCTGCTGTGGAATCGCTAGGAAAGAGGATTAGGGAGAACTGCCAGCTTAACTTGGGCAAGCGGGTGAGAGGAGGTGAGGGGCAGGAATGCTATCCTGCCTGCCCCTGTACACAAAACCCCATCCTGTCTGTTCAGGAGCAAGAGGCTGCCAGCACTTAGAGTACCACATGCACCAAGAGCAGCGTCGTCTCGGGAAGCTCGGAGCACCTCTGCTTTGTCACATACCCAGGCCCTTAAATGTGAGATGCCATCTACTTGCTGCACTGTGGTGCTGTGGAGGGATATAGCTGCCCAGCAGGCCTGAGCACACCGTGCGTGCACCACGGACCAAGAACTGGCGTCTGCGTGGCTCTGCCTTCCCCGTGGCAGCTGCAGCTCTGAAATGGAGATAAATATTGAGTTGGTCTCTGAAGGATGATAGCTGCACATGATTTTCCAACACTGCATTAATAAGCAACTTGCAATCCAGTTAGATAAACCGTCAGGAGTGCCAGCCAAATAATTTACATAGCAACAGTGTGTTAACAGATTTCAACACAACCAAGATTCTTTAACCAAGATCAGCAATGTAATTTAGACACAGATAATTGTTTTTTATTGAATGCTATGAGGTTTTCGTGACCAGTGAGGTTACCTTGTGATTTTCTGGTGCCATTGTTTATTAAAAAGCAGAAGGCTTTTATTTAGTCAACATTTTGCCTCTTCTCTCATTAAAATATCTCTGTCAATCAACCAGCAATGCTAACATACTTCCAAGTATAAAATGAAGCTGCAACATAAATGGTGCTTGAATGCATGGTGCTTGTAACACATCCTTTGATCCTGCCTGCAATGCATGGAGGAAATATCTGCCCAGACTGTGCCTTGTCACACCTGTGTCACAGGACTCCGAAGACACATGCCCTCAGAACAGTTGTGATGGGCCCTCTGATCCCCTCTAGTAAATCTATACTTCTTTGAATCTCTATATGTCCTTCAAATACACCTTATTGCCTTCTAAAGGCAAATTTGAGAAGTCTTCTCTACAGTGCTCTATTGTAACTTGCTGTTCTCTCAAAGCAAATGCCTCTGTGTTGGTCTGTTGTGAGATATTCCAAGATATGAATATCAAACATTACATTCCACCACGAATGACTGAAAAAGAATGATCAAGGTCATAGAATCACTCTAGGAGGTCTGAGCTGAATATCTGCCAAAATGTAACAGAAAGCTTTTTTTTTTTAACCCCGGGAAACACAACAGAAGAATTTAGGTCAGATTACTGAACTGGAAATCAAAGGTCCTTATGATTCCTCTGCTTTGGAGGGCCTTGTTGAGACGTGATGAAAACAGGAGCATTAACCTTCCAAGTGAGATAGTGTATGGGTAAACACAGTGTTGGCTAAAATTAGATGGGGCTCTGCATGACCATCAGAATGTGCACTGCACTGGCTAGTACTAATGGGAGGTAGGGAGAAAAGCTCCCGAGGGCAACTGTAAATCAGCACTTCACACTCCCACATCTGCAGGTAGAGGAAAAATTGCTTATATCCCTGCTGATGCTGTATGGAGGTTTTGGCTTGAACTCACCTGAACTCTGTGGGTTCCAAATGCAAGCAACTTCGTGAAAGCTTTTAGTATTTGTGTGTGGCTTTGAAATTCTCTGGAACGTTGAGACTGAGAACAGTTAATTCATTTCTTAGCTGCCAAAAATTTGAAAGAGGCATGTTGACTGAATTAGAAATCACCCACTAAGAGGATGCTGGTGTCAAAAGAGGAACAGATAACTTTGACAGAAAGAAAAGAAGCAATTTACTAGCAGATATGCTGGTAGCAGAAAAGAAGAAAACATCCCAAAAGGAACTTAAAGAAGTCTTGTTCATAGGAAAAGAGAAGATAGTAAGAAAGGCATCAGACAACTGAGAAAAGAAGGGATCCTTCAAGCTACCTAGAAAAAAAGTTGCCTTTTCTCCCTTTCACTAAAAATTCTGGGCAGCAGAATTGGCAACATCAAATCTGCCAGGGAACTCAAATCAGGAAACTGGGAGAGAGACAGAAACTCTAAAATGCTGTCCCTTAATAAAGTTGAAAATGTGAAAGTCAGGAGAACTTTAACTTTACTCATGGTTAATTTATAATCCGTAGAGACTCAACTGTCTCATTCAATGTAAATTGCTGCTCAGCTTTCGTTTGGAATCTCATAGTGAGCTGAGATCAGGGCAGGAGGATACAAGAATCCCTGATTTCTCGGTGTGCTCGGCCTGTTGCAGTCTGTGCTATTTTAAGCCCTTGTGCACTGCGTCAAGCTGAGCAAGGTGCTGTCAATATGAGTTTCTCAGAGGAGCGCGGACAGAGGGTTCTCTGGGGCATCAGCCCAAGGAGATCTGCTAAGCAATGACCAACTGAGCAGATTTCCTACCTCTGACTGTGCGACTTCATCCCCTTTCATCATTTCCCCATCTTGTGGCATTATGCACAGATGCAGGTGGTCTCTACAAGGAGATAAAAAAGAAATAAGCCTGCACTGGACTAGAAGGAGCTCTTGCTAGTGAGGCAACATTTATCAGGAAGGGGCTGGGAGTGGTGATGGGTAGGTAGCAGAGTGTTACTTATCTAAGCTGGTAAAAACCTAAATGCTTAAACAGTTGCATCGACAAATGCAGAAGCAGCAGCAAGGTGACTTCATTCGTGAGACTGATGAATATTGAATCTATTCCTCATACAGGAATGAGCAATTCTCCCCCTGTAAGAAAGATTCTAAGCAAGACTTTCCAGTTTGTGCCTTGGTCCCACGTAGGTTCTTCAATACTAGAAAAAATATCTGTAACTGATGACTTTTTCCCTTTGAAGCATGGGAGCTTCTCTATTGTTGATTTACCTATGGCCAATGGATACCTATGGATATTCGTCAGTTGTCTTTGTGTTTGTACTCTTTATAGATATTTACTGTATGTTTTATTTCTAGATATTTGCCCATGCAGGTGCATCGTCCCTGCAGGGTTTCCATGCACAGCGCTGCAGAGCTGCTCGCCCTGGAGCTGCGACGGCGGGAAGCGGCTCTGGGAGGACACAGGGCACCCGGGCTGCCAGGAGGAGAAAGTTTTGCTCCCAGCCCCTCTGATTTCCCCTTCAGCATCTGGGCTCTCTGTTCAAAATGGTGTTTCTCTCTGGGGAGTTTTTTGGTGTTACTGCAGTGATAAAAATGACATGTAATAAGCAGCATTGGTTGAATCTGGCATTGTGAAGTTCACTTTTGCTCAGTCGTAGATTTTTCCCCTTGATTTCAGCTGTTCCTTTTTTCCATTTTCATTCTAAAATAAACTTTTCAGAGAACTGGATTACCCATGCAATTGAATTAAAAGGTTTGGGGTCTGGCTTTCAGTTTATTACTTAATCCTGAAGATATTTCACTGTCTGCTAGGATATATTCTCTTTCAAGCCATACTTATTTTCAGACCTTCAATGTGTCCCTTACTGAATGTGCATCTTACAGATCATCAGGTGTTTTATTTCTTCCAATATCTTTTGCACTAATAACAAAAATAAACCTAATTGTTGTACAAAACCAGAATCAACTAACATAAATGAAGTTGAATTTTGGAACTTCCCTGCGTTTTTCCAAAGATGGTATATACTATCTTACATAAAAAAAAATTATCTAGAGAATTAGCTAAGGAATAATCTCTGGATAGGGAAATAAAAGCCTTGTTTCTACTTTAGATTATATATGGGAACATATTTATATGCTTGCATAAAAATGGCTTGTGTACAGGAAGAACATCAGGGAAGCGTTTCTTTTGGGTTTTGATCCTTCAGCATGCAAGTCTCTGGAATCAGAATCAGCAGCTTAATGAGAAGGAGCATGGCAAGAGGAAGGAATAATTAGAACATATGTCTTGGACAGAGCACATCCATGTTTATTTTTAATATCAAGAAGTTTCCATGGTCAATATCAAGTAGTAATTATTGGAAGTCTACTTAAAATTTGCACTTGAGTCTTTCTTTAGTTCTTACTTAACAGTATACATTTCTTATTTAAGTTCATCCCTTGGCTCTTCAAATTTCCTCTCAGCCTTCTTACCCAATATGACACTAAATTGTCCCTGGACTTTGGACACGTTTGAACCAGAATCAAACACTATCCATCTGTATATGCTCATAGCTGGAATTCTGATTTATTTCCATAGAGCTAAATTCTGAATCTGGGATCATCTGAGCAGAGACTGACTTGTAGGTCAGAATGTATGTGGGTCTGTGTGTGTGTATATGTGCATGCACACATGTATATGTGCACCCACGAATGTATGCGTTTTTGCATGCAGAAGTGTGGGTACACAAAGAGCAGAGGATTTCAACACCCCCATGTAGAAGAGATAAAAGAAATCCGTCATAATTAAGTAGTGTTGCAAAGTAATATGTCAAGGTAGACAAACTCTCGTAACTATAAGTAAAATTTCCATACTTTCAGTGAGTATGTTTCTTGGGAATCAGAATAGACCCTTAGTATTATGTGAATTTTGTAAATGTTTATTAAATTACTGAGTTACTAAAATTACTGAAATCTTTTTTGCTATTAATTTTTGTAAACATTATTGATCTTTATTTTTTTTGAATGCAAATCAAAAAATATGAAATGCTTAGGGGAGAGTAAAATTCTCTCTTTTTCCAAAAAGGTACACAATAGTCCCTTTTTATTTGAAAAATTTCAGGCAGCAATGTAACATATGTTGTGACACCACAACGAAGAATATTAAAATTACTACTTGTCAGGAATGAATGGTAGAAGAGTTGAAAGCAAAACTTATTTTCCGTTTTGTTAAACTCTATATCATGATTTCATCACCTTCCCTCATTATATAGTTTCTATCATCTGATGCCTCAGCATAGACTTTATTTATTATTCAATAATAACTTGCTACACAGTATTTTAATAGTATCTTTCACCATATTTGAAGGACAGACATTTTCAAACAATTCTGTCTTATAAAAGGTAAAATATTAATATTATTAATGAAACATAATATTATGAATATACTGATACTTCCAAGTGCAGCCAGTCTGTTGGTAGTTTTATTTTTGTAAGATTTCAGGTTACTGAAAGCATATTTTCTGTGAGCAGAATAGAGAGCTTTTATTGTAGAATATATGGTTAATGTAATCTCCTTAAAATCATATTTTGTGCATGCATTGAACACACGCATTTTAGGTGTGCAATATGTGCATTTAATTTATCTATAATTTATTAACTATCATTATTATTGCAGACAATTTAGCCTGCAAACACTACCCTAAGACATGCAGTGATTATGTGCAGATTTCCAGGCATGCAAACAGAAGCTAGATTTTTATAAATCAAGGCTTGGTGATTCTTGTGCTCGTCTCCCCTCTTCAAGAGGTCCTTAAAGTAAAACGAGAGAAGAGAAAAAATTTCATATGCATTATAATTTAAGGAAAGTAAACAGAGAACATGCAATTCAGGAAATGTAAATGGGACAGAGTATATGATAGTGGTCACAATGTTTTGTTTGTTTGTGGTTGTGTGACCAGGGTCACTCATTGATACAGCAGCTGAGCACGTTTGCAGTCGCTTTTTCCACTCTCCTCTTTTTGTGTTTCAGCAGTGTGTTGTTAGCGTTTCTTTGTTGCTCTTTAGCAGTTATTTATTTTCCTCTATCAAGCAGTGGTGTCACATTCTAAAGACATATATTGCATCTCTCCAGCTCTCACAATTACCTGCTGAATTTCAAAAAATCCGTCCATCTCAAATAACGTTCTTCACATTCTTGTGTGAGCCATAAGAGCCTTGGGAAGAGGGCGTTACTTTTATAGCTTGTCTGTCTGTGGCTACACTGAAATTATAGGGTCTCATTTGAAGAGTTTAAAGAATTCCCTATAAATGAGGTTATTCAGTCGAACATAAATATCAGACTTAACTTCTCTGAATTTTCCCAGGTTCTGCATGAACTTAGTCTTAAATCTCATATGTATTCAAAGAAATTAACCGTGTAAATAAGTGTAGGATCAGAAAGGTAATTGTTTCCTTTTGACCCATGCCACTGACCATAGAGCTACATATGATTAATCAAACAAACTTCACTCAGAAAGAATCCAAGCTGACTAGATTTTTAAGAGTCCTTTTGGGGAGCATTAGACCTTTAATGATGATCTCCTTTTTTTTTTCTTGTCAATAGAAAATATTTTTATGCATTTTATTATAATGTCGCTCCAAGCCTTGGAGAGGTTACTGTTGTTGTCAACCTACTGTGTAGTCCTGCCATCATTTCCTCACCTCTGCCCACCTGAGATGAGGAACCACTGCTCTGTGTTATGCTTGTTGAGGACTGGGTCTTTACGGAGAATATTTTGGGAGGAACACTGTTTCGTAGAAAGAATTTTACATCTTTTAACAGACTTTGAAGCTTTTCTTTCAATCATTGTTTGTCATATGATTCCATATGAGGAAGATGAGCAGGAACTAACTCTGTCAGGTTAAATATACCTGTAATACATCGTTTTGTTTTTTAAATCTAACAGCATGGTAACTCACAAAGGGTCCAATGCCATTCCTTTTAAAAGAACCAGTTTTTGTCTTAGTCGTAAGCAGCTAAGATGAAAGAGACCCATAGCTCTTTGGGTGCTGCTGCGGACAGATTCAGGTAGACTACACAGGGCAGCCCAGCGTCACCCACGTTCTCGCTGAGCATCTCCATCCATCTGCCTGCAGCTGGGGAATCTTTGCGAACTACAGATAAAAATAGAGCTAAGTAGCATTCCCAGAACACTCAGTAATCCTTGAAAAGCACTTTAGCAGTGCTAGGGAAAAAAAAAAGGAATTAAAAAAAGAGAATGATTTTGACCAAAATTGTCCCTGGCCAATTATCTCAAACAGTCTGATGTTTGCATTTTACTTAAGCTATTCCTGCTTCTCCCCCTCCAAAAGATGTCTTGTGTTACGATAGAAATAGTGCCATTTATTTCAAGGGCCTGGTACAAAATCCAAATCATTACAGTTTGAATCTCATTCAAGATAGTATTACATGCTATAGTTGCTTAGTGCAAGAAATGCGATGCCAGTGTTAGTGTAGTTTAGCTATATTCCCATTCAATCCAGCATATGCTAACCATACATCAAACTTTCTATGGGGCTTTATGATAAATATGGCAATCACTCACAAATGTACACTTCTTTAGCTGCGCATATTTATTGCTGCTATTTTAGAGAGAAATGAATTGAAATCTGCTTAAAGAAAAGTAGGTTTTTGTGAAGTACCTGGTAACAAAAGTTTCCAATTGCTCCTGCAAGATATTTGTCTGCTGCAGTTGTCACTGCTGATTTAGAGCGAAGCGGCGTGGGCTGAGCTCCAGCTGCATGTTCAGTCAGCTTTATTGCACCACAGGACAGTGAGTCATGGCTAGGGCCGATAAAGGCAGATGCTGTACTTTGCTTTCGCTAATGAGATTAGTTTACATTTTAATTATATTTTGACTGTACAGGTGGCCTTTCATTAGTGTTACAGGGCTGTACCATTACCTGAAGGTTGAGCCAGCACACAGTTTCCATCACATGTGGGTTTTCTTTGATATTCAGCTGGGAGGGACCCACGTCCTCCTGCTGTCTGGTTATAAGGCAACAGACCCACTGGTTTCCATGGGGCTCCACTTCTTACAAACGGGTCCTTCCTGTTTTGCATTGGAGTATAAAGGGGTGAAAAATGCAATCTAAGCGACCGTGAAGGTTATTCATGTGTAGGCCGTGTTGTGGAGAGGCGCTTGAGTCATCGCTTGCCTTGGTGGCCGAGTGGTGTTGGGTCATCAAGGGCAGTAACTGGTAGAAATTTGCTGATGTATTTCCAGTAAAGCAAGAAACAGGGGACAGTATTTGCTGTTTCAGACAAGTGACAAGGTAGTACCTCTCTGTCTAGATCAAGAGAAGAGGGCAGTGTGGTTGGTAGTGACCTTTCCTTTCCTACTGCAATGCAGCATCGTGGTATCTTTCCTGGGGGTGACTCTAGCCCTATATTGTGACTGAACACAGATTTGAGACCACTTGGACTATGCCTTCTGCAAACTCTAAACACAGGTTAGGTTTGTTTTGGGAGAGAAGTATGTTTGGCACTATGAAAAGATCCTAACTTTACAAATCCCAGCTAGCTTAAATAATAAAGGCCACTGAAAAACCTTATTTTGTGTTCCGTAAGTCCAGTGCAAATCTGCCTTACTTACATGGGAATTTTCTACTGAATAATAGTGTCTTTCATGTTTCAATAGGCTTGTTGTATAACTGTAACAGGCCCAGGGATTCAGATGGAAATATAACATGAGTCACAAAACTATTTTTTATTGCATGATACTACAAGTTAAATTACTTTTGATTAGTTTGGATTTAGATCCAAACACTGTGAGCTAAGAGTCAATTTTGCAATTGGAAAATCACATGCAAGACATCACTTACATAAATTTTTCTTTTATGAAATATCCAGCCACCTGTTGGATGCCTAATTAATATTTGATACGGTATGTGATTTTTAATAATCAGTTGCAATGACTAAAATCACAGAAGAAATTCCCCAAAGGAACCTAAAATACAACCTAGACAATGGAAATCTGCCTCTAACATTTGTCAAGTTGGACACAGGCCTTCCATTGACTGGCTGTCTGCACAAAATTTGTTCTGGGCACAATTCAAAGCCTGTTTGTTACCAGTTGGACAATCTGCAAAACAGATACTTTTTAAAGCATGCCTTTAAAAGTAAATAAGAAAATATGTCTGAATTGGAAACAACATTGGGCTTGCATGAAAGCTTTGCAACAATGCAAATTACAGCCCTTTGCAAAGTATGGTATTTGCCAACAAAAATAAAAGTTCTATATGTTCAAAAAACACCAAATGGTTTTCATTCTGGGAATGAACTGATACATTAAATGAAGAGGAAGTTGTACAAACAGCCTCTGCTGCCCTGGAACACTGTAGACTAGCTAAATGCAGAAGAGCTACAAGAAATTAATTGAAAAAACCAGCCGGTTGGCTCACTAAAGGCCATATCTGCCATGGACTCTTAGTTTCTCCCCCCTTGCTCACTGTTTCTTCTTACACATTAAAAGAGTCAGTGAGAGGGAGAAATATCTTTGAAAGAAGAAATATTTTAAAATCCTGGTCATCTATATGGAATATGAAAATATTTGAAATGCCTCTAAGGAAATTAGGAGCTGCATGCTTTTCCTCAGTTGTCATAAAGAGAAGTTGAACAGTAGCTTCCTAAAAATGAGGAAAGATGAATTACTGCAGAGGGAATACATAAGGCTGAACGAAAAATCTGTACAAACCCAGAAATAAAAAAAAGCCACATAATTAGTATGTATCTCTACTTGGACTTGACACTTGACACTGCATCAAGCTTTAAATTAACGTGAGAAGCCAAAGACAATCTGTTTTGCCTGGGAAGAAAAAATATGCAAATTGTTCATTTCACCACTCATGCATCAGGAAAAACAGGGAAGATTTTGATCTGTTATATCTGCACTAGTTATGAACCAACGACATGGGAAAGCTTCAGATATCTTTTATTCTGTAAAATGCTTGCACACTTTTTTGGGGGGATGAACTATCTCTACTTGGGAAATATGGCTAACCCTACCATCCAAATGGGAGGAGAGATTGCTTCAAAATAACCTGTTGACATATGGAGAACGGTGGAAACAAATGCTGCCGAGAAGTAAGCAGGAGGAACATCTGAAATGAATCATGTGAAAGCTGAGCATATGTAGGTGGATCTGGCCAAATTAGACATTGCTAAAGGGGAAAAAGAAACCCTTTGGGAAAATAAAGGAGAAAACAGAATGAGATAATTGTTAGGAAAGATAGGATTGCAATATTTTTGGAGAAAGGGAATACTTCAGCATACAAAGAAGAAGGCAGTATTTGTGTAGGCAGAAAAAAGTCTTTATGTGGGCAAAAAAAATCTATTAATTCTTTTTCTTGATTTAATTGCATTTCTGTTTGAGAGTTTTTAAAGAATATCCCATTTAAGCTTAGACTGCCTGTTTACAGTGTGTATGGACTTATGAAAGGATTTGCAATTGCACATTGCTTGCCAAAGTGAAAATTGAAAACATATTCTGATCCATACAGGAATCGTGTAGTCACCTGCGCTATTAGCTTGACTAGCTGATTCCTCACGCAACCCTACGGCAGTTCCTGTTTGCATGCCACGGGTGACCACTTGCACAGAACTATACTCGACTAGAGATAAAAAGATTTCCCTTCTTCAGTAAATTTTGTGACAAACTGCAAGAATACTGACCTAATTTCAGTTTCTTCTTGAATTATTTTGGTCAAAATTAATAACTAAGTGTTTATAGATATGGATATAGGTACACACAGGTTTTTGTGGTTGGGGTGGGGGGGGTTGTTTGGAGGGATTTTGGGGGCCTTACAAAATTTACCTGTAAGGTATCCACTACTGTGAAGTTCATTACAAGGCAAAAAACAGGATTTTCTAATACATTTGTTGAATGTAGCTGAACTGTACTACTTTTTCTTGGAGTTTTATGCAGAGATTAGGCCTGCTTCCATTCTGTGCAGAATAATTTACTGAGTTAAAGCAGTAAATAAGTGCAGTAACACAAATATAAGACTTCCTAAAAATCCAGTTTGAATAATTGGATCTGGCTTCCAAAGTACAGTACTCTGAAATGTAGTAAAGCTTTCTTAAAATAGCTATGTCTCGTAAGTTCTCTGAAAAGTATTTAGTAAATTTCTCTCATATTGTGCCTAAGCATTTATGAAATCTGGCATGTGTCCAGGTCACCCATGATAAATCAATCAATGTAATTTCAGTCTATTCTTACTTTATCAGGTATAGGAAATCTTTCCAAAAAGCGAATTGACAATTCAAAATTGTGTAAGCTTATTATTTTAATATACTTACTTGTTTGAATATTTTTGCAAAGAGGCCACATTCTAACTTGCTAATAAAATGGAAGATATGACAAAAAAAAGAAGTTATTCATTTTAAAAGAGGTATGCAAAGATCTAAAGAGTTTTTTACTCTTGCAGATTTAGATTTATAGGCAGTATACTACACACACAAATCTGAAACTAATGGAATTAATTCTCACTTTCAAGAAATAAAGTGCATTCCTGCCTTATTCTGGTATCTATAAATGTAGAATTGTTATCCAGTGGACTCTTGAACTCTGGTATTTGCCAGGATGAATTTTGGTCCCTCAAAAGAGTTTTCTTTTATTCTAGAATGAAATCTCTAGATGTCATCTAGCTAGAAGCATATTCCCATTCAGCCTTTGTAAATCTGGAGAGCAGATTTCAGGAAGATGTCTGATGCCAATTTTGTTATTAAAATGTGAATTATAATCATCTGAACCATCTGGATCAATTATAAATCCTGAATATTAAATATTAATTTCTTTGAGATCGTTCCTCCACCTGTATCATCACATGAGCATTCAGTAGCTCAATATTGCTGATGTCTTCTGTGAAATGAAGAAGCTGTTTATTCCGCACATGTATTAACTCTCTCTTCAGCATAACCAGAAATTGTAATGATGTCTAACTTTTTCATAAAGTGTGAATTGCACTTTTACAGTTTGTGATAGCTGGAAGACTTCCCATTTTGACTAGATTTTTCCAGGTCTTGTGCAGTCTTTGGTTCAATAGAAAATAGTATTCTTGGTGGTGGTCTTCAGTGAGATTTTAGGGACCAGCTCTCTAATAGGAGTAGGTGCCTTCAAAGTTGCTATTATATCTCATTCACCTTTTCTCACTGTTTGAACTAATGATTGATTTGATCAATACCAAACTTAGCTCTATGGTGCAATATTTTATGTTCAGAAACAAAGATAGCAAGTAATAACAACTTATATATATTTAAGCCAGTCGGTGAAATGTGCTATACAACCAAATGGTATTTTTCGAAGTCCCCAACTTACTCATCTTTCTAACAAACAAACAAACAAACAAAAAGTGTTCTTTTTTATTTTCTGAAGGCGCAGCACTGCTTTTATCTGTCTCGATGTGGCATTAAGATATGCAACATGTCATTGGACTGCTTTGAAAAGTACTTTTAGAATTGAATAGTGGATCTAATAAGTTTTAAGGCTCCCTAAAAAATGAAGGAAGAACATAAGTCTTTACAAGGAAATCCTGGCTTACAAACCAGGCTTGCTAGGGAAATTTTTGTGGGATGGAACCCAATGTACTTGTATTAGAATAGCGTTAAGAGCAGGACTGCTCCAAAATACATTGAGGTGGTGAATTCCAAGTTGACTGCATTTTTTTTGTCAGTCATATCTGCTACATGCTATCTGCTGAACATACTTTTTTAGCAATATTTGCAGTTCTTTTACTCATTTGCTGGGTGAACTTTTCATTTGGAGTCATGCTAGTAAATCTTTATACTTAATAAATTATTTTCTCTTATCTTTCTCCAGACCTCTTCAACAGACATTGAGTTTTCCGAATTCATTATTATTATTATTTCTATTACATATTTGTTTGTTACCTTTTCTATTTTATTATAGTAATTCCTTTATTTTCAGTATCTGGTAGTACCAACCTATTAAAATGATTACTGCAAAATTATAGAGAGAATCATGATCCTCAAGCCAAAGTGTTTTTGTTTTAAAAAAAAAGAGACAGAAGAAAAGATTGGTAAAAGTTATTCTACTTACATATTTGGTAATAAAAGCAAATTCATGCATTTAGATGTTTGCTTTGGATGGGTTAAAATTGCAAGGAAAGAGATGAAGGACATTACACAGGTCAAAAATATGAAGGTGCACGTAAGGGAATTAGTTGTTGGATAATGGGAAGCAGAGTGGACAGAGTGAATGTGACTGAACAGCTGAAAGTTGAGAAGGAGAAATATCCATCAGCCAAGGTCAGTGACTTAAAGGTAGGAAAAAAGGTTATTTGTGCCCAGAAGCACTTCCATTTTAACATGGGGTAGTAATGTTATGGCACATTTGCAATGCAGAATGGGAGGAACTCGCAGTTAACTAGCACTTAAAAAAATGTGAGTGATTGCTAAACAGAAGTGTGTATGTATATATATATATATATAACTTATTTTCTCTGTATTGATGTTGCTCTGCCAGTAGAAGCCCAGTCAGGCAATTGATTTGATGTATGCTGCATATCCTAGGCTCTCATCAGTTGTTTGTATCTCAGTAGGATGCTCACTTAAACTTCTTGCATTTCTTGCCATTCTGCTTTAGAGACATTGTACTGTTAATGTTTTATCCATGAAAAAATTCTAAATCTCTCACATACTTTCAGCAGATGCTCATATATATTGGCTCACTTCCTGGAATAGTTTTAAATACATTCCTACTGAAGGGCACCTCCTTACCATTTAAAATATGTCTTATAACAACAAATTATAATTCTTACTTTGCTGAAAATCAAGATTTTATTTGACTTAATTCATGAGAAAATCCAAAAAGGGCAATTCCAAAAGGCCCAGCTACTCTGGAATTATTTAAGAAGTTGTCATTAATGTATCACTGATCACTGAGCTTTGCCACTTTACTTTCCAATTAAACTGTGTTTAATTTGTTCTTCTTGTGTCAAATTTGTTCTTTGTTAGACAAAACCAAACTACAGCTATTGCATGATAAGAGCTTGGAAACCATCCAGGTTTCACCCATCCATTGGAAGACTAATTATATTGTATTAAAAGACATATTTAAGTAATGTAAAATGGCCCTATAAAGTCTGTTCTCATTATCAGGGTCTGTATTTCATATCAAGTATTTAACTCAATTCTGGTTTTTGTCAAAATCAAAACACATAAGCAAAATTGCCTGATAACATATGATTCATTCTCTTTTAAAGGAACCCATTGAATGCTTCCATGCAGTTTAGTTCAGCAAACATCCCTTCTGGTGATGGTCTGCCTCCCCCGATTTCTCCTCTGCTACTTGTCAACTGCTTTGTTCATTCACAGCTATTTGGACGCAGTTCTTCAAGTCATACCACGTTGGTGGCCAGTTCGTTGGCCGTTACCCTCCTTCTCGCAGTGGTCTGCCTGGATCACTGCGGGGGAGTCTGGCATGCAGGCCTGGAGTAAGCCTGGAGCAGGAGAAATCTTCTGAAGGAAAACTGTAGATTTTCCATGAGAAATCCTGTAGGTGGGCGACAGCTGAATCGTGGCACATACTGTGATTATGACTGCTTTCACGGATACCTATAAAAAGCTATTTAGACATAAACTAAAGATCCCTAGCAGAGATCTTTGATGCAGATGCATGCAAGCAGAATAACATTACACCTCACTGCAGCCAAGATTTCAAGTACTGTCAATATTATCAGGCTGCAAACCTTCTCTGCCCACTGCCCACTCTCCTGATGGTTTGAGATGCATCTGGGAAGTGGCAAGGAGCAAGCTGGTTTCTCAAGAAAAGACATTCAGGATGCTCATTCCTGACTGCCAGCTTCCTCCAGGGCACCTGAGACACAAGAAATAAGAGGGCTGAAGGTTGCGTACCTCGCTGTAACAGTAGCAGCAGCCATCACCGAAAGAACACCTTTCCCAAAGGATCCTCACCCCCCTCTCAGCATTTATCCAGACAACCCTGCGTTTGCTGTAGTGCTCCTAGAAAAAATCTATAGGAGTCCTAAAACTTAATTTACAGTGGCCTTTGAAATTACCTGAAACTACCTGAAATACTACCAGAAACTACCTGAAAATAAAGGCCTGAATCTCAGAAATATGAAGCCCAAACAGAAGGCAGAGAAGTGCTGAGACTGCAGCCTCCTCTCTGCACCGTTTCTGTGCAGTCTGGTTCCTGGAGGAGCCGAGTTTCTGCAGACCTCCTGTTGCTCTTGCTTCATGTCCCTGGCAGTCATCAGAGTGTGGAGGTGTGGGCAGCCCAACTGTGCATGGAAGGAGTCTTCCAGACACCAGCTGTCCTGGCCATCACTAGTGCCTTTTAGGCCACCAGTGGCTTTGGAGACCCTGGCTTTGGAAACTAGTATCTCCTACTGGCAGCAGAACTGGGTGGAAAACACTGCAGAGGCTGCCCTACTGCTCGTTTAAGCCGAGTGACCCTTTCAGGACAGAGACAACCTAGTACATTATGTTCATGATAGAAATCTCCTGTTACTTACAGCAAAGTAACTTGTAAAGTAAAGCTCTCTGGGATGGCTGAGCATGTGGATCTCACTAAAAAGAGCAGGTGAGTTTCCTGAAACCCTAACCAAAGGAAGAGAAGTCACACAATGTGATATTATGGTTGTGCTCTGTGTAACAAAAAAAACAAAACCAAAAACATGCGCTTTATATCCAGTTTGGAGAATGCTGTGTGTGAGCAGAAACAACTGTGCTGCAGCTCCTCAGTGTCTGCTCACCAGGACTCTGCTGAACACAAGATGATAACAAGCTAATAGGTATTTCCTGCTTAGCAATTACATGAATAAAAAGCAAAGAAGCACATGCCAGACATCAGCAAAATGTGGCCAGCTCCCAGCCAGGCAAATACACCCTAGCAACAGATCATAAACCAAATGCAGGAGCCGCAGCACTGGTGACCAGACAGAGAGAGAAAAGCCTGTGCCTGCAATGGGACACTCTGCATACATGCGTGACAGTAAGTTTCCAAAATGGTAAATACATCTTCTGCAACTATCAAATCAAGGAAAACATACTCAATTTCTCTTCTGACATCTAAGTTAAAGCTCATATGCTCCCCTGGCTCTGAGGGAGACCTGAATGATAATGGCAATGGCTCACTGCATCCAAGACGTGCATGTGTACAACAGCAATGCCATATTTTTCCCACCTGACTCTTGCCCATCCTAAAAAAAAAAAAGTCAAGAAACCTTATGACCATATCTATATGGTGAAAAGAATATAATATCTTCAGTGAAGCTGAATGATATAATTCAGTAAACACAATTAAACGCTCCTTCCCTGTCCCCTCCTGCCCTGCTTTGGGATCCCTGTCCGTGCCGCCTCCCGGAGCTGGTCTCGGAGCTGTCTGGGGGACATCAGCAACCCATGGCTCAGTGTACAAGTGAGTGGGATAATACGGGAGCAGGATGGGGAGCTCATTTGCTTGGTCAGTCTAGATATAGCGGCAGTTCCAAGGAGAAGACAGGGCAGAAGATTACGGCCACGCTGCCAGCTCCAGTGGGTGGGCACCATGTCCGCAGAGCTCCAGCCGCTGCTCGGGCTCTGTGTGTGAGGTCTCCGGGGTAAGACTATATTTGGGAAGTGAGCTTGGTGGCTCACTGCTATCTTTCTGCCCCCCTCGACACCTAAAAATACTATATAAGAAAGAACAATGAAGAAAAGAGAAAGGAAATAGCAAAATAACCAAGTGAGAACCACTGAAAAAGGAACTGATATTCCACAAGTCAGGAAAGTCTCTGACCACCAGCTCCCCCTCCTTTTGTGCCTGTTAATCCGAAACGCAGCCCACAAGGAGGTCCCCCAGCAGCACAGCACGGGGACAGCACGAAAGTTGTCAGAATGGGGCTCAGGAGACCAGAACCAGCCACTCGCTCACTCATAAGCTTGTGAGCGACTGTGGGCAATTACCCAGGTCTCATTTCATTAAAGTCTTTCCCCAGGAGCTTAACTTAATTACTTCAGTGGGATTCACGTATATTCTTAAGTATTTTCCTGAATCAGGCCCTTAATTGCTCTGTGCCTTTGCTCCCCATCTGAATGATAAGTTTTGCGCTTGCTTTCACTCGCGGGCGATTTAGATTTATGTTCTTCCAGTCGAAGGCTGTCTCGTGGTCCGTATCTGCTCAGCACCTTGTCCAATACGGCTGCGGCTTCACTTGAGCTATTACTGGACCTTGTGACATTTCACACTTACACAAGCTGCACTCTGAAAAACAGCAGCCTTTGTGCAGTTTCATATCGCTAACAGAGGCAAAATAACTTGTTTATTGATTTGGGAGCAAAGCAACAAGCAGTGCTTTTTTTCCCACTTTAACTCCATCACAAATAGAATAATTACATGGCACTTTGAGACAATTTACTAAAGATGCTCACACATTTCAAGAGGGTAAAATTACTTTATCTAAAGCAATTACCAAATAGCTAATTAGTGAAACTGACTGTGAGCTTCGACAAATGTGTTATGTGGAGATGCTGCTTCTTGTGTCAGACAGCAAGCCTCCAGTTTATGAGCTATTTTCAGGTAATGAAGAAACTCTATCCATGCAATAAATATGTTGTTTTCAGCTGAGACCTTCCTAGCTGACATGTGCATATATCCCTAATTCACTAAGTCAGTGTTCCTGTTACGTGCATCCCTACAGCTTCATCGCACTGTAACTTCTCCTTGTCAGGTAAGCAGCAAGTAATTGCTGGGGCAGCTGGGCAGCAGCTTGATGGGAGCAAGAACAGCCAGCAAATTAACAGACTTGCCATAAACCAGAATTTGTGTTCTGAACAGATATATATGCTGCAGGTTTCTTTTTTCTTTGGAGGAGCCTCACTGTATATTCTAGGCTTGGTGGTCACAGAAAACAGAAAAAAAAAAGCTTCTAAAAAGATTTATTTTTTCTTTTTTTTTGTCAGTTTTAATTGCAGACTAATTTTTCATAAAGAAAAAAATGTGCTTGCAAGCTGACAAAAACCTGTGAGGAAAAAACAGGTATCTTTGCTCAGCCAGCTGCTATTTGGTTTGCAAGGTAGGAGAGTGGGATCTGTGAAAACAAAAGACACTGCATTCATGTTTAAATTTCCCCAGGTGATAAAAAATGAATGGATTACGGACAGCATCTCTCACAAAAACACTTATTTAATATTCTGGGGGGTTGGAGGAACAAAGGTGTGAAGAAAAAATGTAATTTCCGAGTTGTTTTTCTTTTAGTTTCAGACAAAAGGTATCCATTATGAATGAAGTAATTGCTGCAGACTGTGAACATACATCTTAAGTATACAGTATGGACAGAAGTGACATAGCTTTACAGAGTTAATAAAGTCCAAACCGGAGATAAAGTGATTCCCTGGGTTTTTTGTTCGAAAGCTGTTAAAGCAATTGCTGGCAGAACATTACACCTCAGTGTAAATCTAGGGACATTTTGTAATAAATAACTTTTATAAAAAATCCAGACTGTGAATTTAGCATAGAATTTTAAACCGTCTGTGCATTGTCACTCTAACACTGAGATCTCACTTATTTGTATATTGTACCCATGTGATCTGATGTAAGTGGGAATAGGATGGAAACACTAAAGGTGTGCTCTTGATATATATTTTATATTTTAGAAATTCATTTGCTTTATGGATTACTCTTTTCCTTATAAATTAATGCAATTGTATCAAATCTTTTTCAAAAATAAAAATGCATTCATTCAGCCCTCTGCTACTCTAAGCAGTTCTTTGACAGCAATGTATTAAAGTAATAACAAAAATGCAAGAGCCTTTCACAAATCTGGTCTATAGGTACATAATAAACTCATGTTCACAGTAACTGAGAACTCTAAATGTGACCTGCTGCACATTTCTGAACATCTAAATTATATGGTAGGTGACAGAAAGTGAATTCAGTATACAAAAAAAAGAACAAGCTTGTGAACTAAAAACAGATTGCTAAGTGTTACATATTGCCTCTTGCCACTGATATTTTCCTTTGCTGCTCAGCCATCACTCCAAGCACTATTATAAGGATGTTGCCTCTATTAAAACATTTGGTTGTGTGAGGTAGACTTTGAACTTACCGTTTGTAAGTCTGAGTCCAAAAAAAAAAAAGATTTTTCCAATCTGCTTGCTGTTTTCACACAGAAGACCTCACTGCTTTTAAGTATATCAAGCAGGATTTTTTTATTATTACCTGCCAAATTATTCAAGCCTCCTTAGTCATGAAGTTACATGTAAGCAGCTAACATATTTTCAGCTATATTTCTAACCTCTCTTTTAAAATCTTCCATGAAAAGCTGTCTTTCACACCTGTTAGAGTTACAGCTGCGCTAAGTAGCATGGTTCATCCCTACTGGCAGTCCTAGTTTAGTCTCCAAGCAAGTGGGATGGACTGGTGGGCATCATCAGCAAACTGCGGTCTGGAGGATTTTCCTCCCTGCTTTCTTACTGTCTTGGCTGTTTTTGTAACTAGCTGTTGATAAGAAGCAATAAATCTTCCCAAGTGCTGACAAGGATAATCCAGACAATTGTTGCTCTCCAGCTGAGGTGGAACAGGTTTTCTTTGGCTTGTTTATTTGTGGAACATAATCTAACACTTACTCCTTCTGCATTTGAGGAATTTATTGCATGTTCCCCCTCTAGCCAGATGTTTGAGACAATGTCATCATAAAAGAAAGCTGTATATTTGGAGATGCAGTGGAGTCCGGACTTGGTAACCACCATTTATCTGCATGTCAGACGGTGTTTTATGTGCCTGCTCCAGCATAATGGATACTCTTTCACCCACACGGGAGGCCCAGGAGGCATTATGCATCTAGGAGTCCTCTGAACCCCAGATAGTCACTAAATCATAGAAGTACTATATCTGTCAGTTATTTTCTGTCAGTTCTGGAATAGATACAGCATATGCTGGTCTCACCAGAGTAGCTTTTCTGCTGCCTTATCTGTAGCTGAGACCATCTCTTTCCAGCTGGTTCCTAGGTGGCCATCATGACAACAGTACCTGGTAACTGGTGTCCTTGTGCCCTGGTCCTGCCCCGTGGATGCACACCTTGTATTCCACCCCTCACACAGCTGTGTAAAGACCAGGTTTGTCAAAGCCCTCAAACTGAACAGTTTCTGTTGTTCACTAGTCATTGCAATGGCATATATCCACATAGTCACTGGTGAAAAGTGTGAGTGGACAAACTTAAAATTTTCATTATGTTTCTGATAATATTATCATTTTACTGAAAGCGAGGATATTGCCTATTCTCTAGTGTTTCTAAAAGTGTTCCCCATATCTCATATACAGTTATTAAAGTCTCCAAGTTGCCAGAATTGAACTTGTTGCACCATGGCCTTGCTTTGGTTCATTTCAAAACCTGACTGCCTTTCAGTCTCTATGAAGCTCCATTCTATTCCTATTTTCCATTATTTACCAAAATGTGCTACTCAGGGAGGCAAAGAGCTGTAATATTTAAGGCATAGAGCCAAACTGCAGACTCTGATAAGATAGTGACTGCAATGACATCTGCATGTGGAGTAAAGCCGCAAAAATATGGCATTCTTTGACTAGTACAGGAAATAAGACGGGAAACATTTGCTGCTTTCATTTATAAGGGTTAGAAATATTCTCAAAAGTTTTGGAAAGAGAGGCTGTTGTTTATTGGAGGACGATATTGTTCCCACACTCTTGGAGACTGATTATATTTAGGGAGATCTGGCAAAGTCTTCATGGTGAGATGCTGGTAACACCCCAGTTCCATTTAGCTGCCTTTTTTAAATCTGAAAATGGGATTTCCCCAAGAGTCCATTTGGCTGCTAACCTTTTCCATGGTGCGATCTAAGCAGTCATGAAGTTAGGTGTCCACCTCAGTCTGAAGCCTGATTGAGGTGTGCAACGTGCACTCCCCACCTGTACTGTAGAGTACAGAGCTGGTATGATAGGAACCCTTGGAGAAGATCTCCTGGGATGGACATGATGGGATGTACTGCCAGAAAAGAACACCCCTCTTCTGCACAGCTATATCCTGGGGCTAGAGACTCAAAGGTCTGCTTTGTAATAGCGACATGAGCACTAACTGGAACTGCTGTGGGTATCCAGGTCTCTCCCATTTCTGATAAGAATTGGCCCCCAGTTACAGATTCATATTCTGCACCTGCCCAATATAGTTATAATTATAGTTAATCCATGTAAAATGATCTATGAAAGAAGGACATAGAACCTAGCACAGCAACAGTTAGGACATGGAAGTAACATGGAAAGACAGGCAGTGGGGAATCTTGAAGGAAGAGGCAAGATCTGTGAGCTCATTGCAAAGCAGCTAAGGGGCAGAATGCTACATTTTTGGAACACAATGTAGTGAGAGAAAAAGATCCTTTCTGTCTGTGCTCTGTGAGCAGGGTTTATCAGAGTCCATGGTCTAGGAGAGGCTGAACACGTGCACACTGCAGCCTGGTGCAAGGATGTGCTTCCTTGCACTGAGCACCCGGAGATCTGACTGTTCCAAGCCAGACTCTCTTCCAAAGCATTTTCCACCTGAGGTGACTAAGAAAGATGAATCCCTCCTGCTCAGCTTACAGGTTTCTGTGTATTTAGGTCTTGGTGCTGAACTCTCCAGTACACTATAAGAAGCCAATGTGTCTAACTTGATCTGTAGATTCTGGTGAAAAAAGGGTTATTCTACAGAAAGGTTCTGCCATAGTCCATATAGCAATGCTGAACTCTTTTTGAGGAGCTAGCCCAAAGTGTAGTTTTGCTCATTTTTTCCAGTTGGGATATCTAGTCTTCCAATACTCAAGATCTGCTGTGCTCCCACAGAACAGTGTTGGGTGTTTTTTGAACTAGTGGTGCTAACATTATTTCATTAGCTTAATGTGATAGCTGCTGCATGAAGTTTTCCCTTCCTGTTCAGTGCCTACAAAATACACCACTCAGCAGCTAGAGTCAACCTGCATGCAAAGGAGTAGGAAACTGTGCACATGACCTTACTATCCAGTGTCCCAGGCAGGTAATCTGTTCTGAGCCAACTTTTATTTTCTGTTTTCTCCTACTGTTTCTTTTCCAATTACGTTTGAGACACGATAAAGAAATGCCAAGAGTTAGAGCAGCATTCTCTCTAAGCTTCTTTCCTTCCTAGCTTAAAAAAAGAACTTTATTTTAACTTTCTTACTAGCTCAGAATAACAGTTTCAAGCTCCATTACTTTGCTGGGCTGCTCTACAGTGGTCAGAATATCTACTAAAATATACAATTATTTTTAATGATTTTAGAACTTGGCACTTGAACTTTATTTTAATAAAGAGCATAGCTTGTCTCCTGTTTTTCACAGTAAATCAGCTATGATAAATTGAGGTTTAAATTCAGATTTAAAGCATATTTTTACTTTTGCAAATACCTCAGTAAAAGTAGCTCGAATATCAGAAACTGTTCTGCTTCCTCATCTTTCACATGCCAGCAACACATATGGATGTTCCATAAGCTGCTGTCACCAAGACATTTGTTTATACTGGGTTACCTTGTAAACACAAATTGTGTATGTTTTGTTTTCTGAAGTCAGATGAAGCTCTTTCATCTCCATTCAGATGTGATTTACCTAAAATAGTTCTGTGATGTTGCTAAGAGACAAATTTCAAAACATAAAATAACAGTGTTAATATCAAAAATTTAAAATAAAGGTGTTTGTTTATAATGTGTAACACACTCTGAAAACTTCTGATAAGGCCAAGTACTATCTTTTACTTGAGGCGAGCAGACTTGACCACGCATTGTCACACAGAAAATGTGACATGTCCTATAGGATACCCATCACACATTGCACTGTGATTTGTGTGCTCACAGTCACTCTGTCTCCATATGTTCAGCAGTGCAGACTGTTGAAAACAAGAAAATTGGTGAATTTAAGAGATCTATGGAAAGATAAAACATAAAAATTGTTTTCATGAGTTCATTATGCTTTGAAGAGAAGATTAAGCTAAAAAAAAATACAGGTGGTGATCTGCTGAAGTAAATAGAAACATGGAAAAAGAGTAAAACGGGGAAAATACAGTGTAAGAATATATCTTTGGAAGGAGAGAAAAAGTCACTGACGCTCCAAGCTGGAACATAAAAGTCTGCTTTCTGGTAAAGAAACTAGAAATAATACTCCCATATTTCATCCTTGATCCTCTTTCCAAGCCATATACAACCCAGCCTGGCCTTGGAGGACAAGAAACACAAGATAGCAAATAAGGAAAGAACCTTTGATTGAGTTGGAGTATCAATTTAGATGCTACCCTCAAAGATTCAAAGAAGCTTTTTAAAATTACGCTATTGAATAAGATACATGGCAAGTTAGAGACATTCTCTGATGAGAAAGAGAAGAATGAGATGAAAAAGCTAGGTGCCTGTGTTACAGAGACTTTGGGTGATACATGCTCTAATCTAACATCATTAAAATAAACATTTACTTATTTTTCATTTTCCCATTTAAGTAGTATGGAATAATGAGTCTTAGTAGTTACTGAATAGACATAGGTGTGGTTTCAAAATACACTCATTTTAATTAATCCAAAGGTACTAATTGGTTCCCAAGTGAATAAGAAACTAGCTCATCTCTGGAGACTTGGGAAAAGTTTGAGGAAGTGAAGAACCAAGGGAGATTTCCTGAAGTTAGGCACTTCTTTGAAATTTAACTAACTGTCCTGATATACCACAGTTCTTTTTGAAAGCCGTTGTTAATTCTTGACCTATATTACTAAAATAATACTTTTCATCATGTTAGTGTCTCCACAGACTACAGTGTTTGGACCCCTACGAGAAAACAGACAGCATCGTAAAATTAGCATCAGTGTGAGTTGCAGAGCCAGGCAGCTAATGTGGATACCAGCCAAGGGAGGATACAGTGGCAGCCACAAGAAATGAGGAGGAGTCAGTTCACTTGGGAGAACAAGTACATGGAAAGGGATGTATGGAAGATGAAGGGAACAAAGTGATGAGAGGGAAGAAAGTGATAAGAAGGATATCAACAGGGAAAATGGGAGGATCAGACCGTGTTGTCATTATTATGATAAGGGTAAAATGAATTGACAGTACATGCAGCTCATGTAGCTTGGATTGGCTTATCCCCAGAGATAGTAGGACAGTGGAAGAAAAGTACATTTAGTTTTAAAAATGCACAAATCAGAGTAAACAAAGTGCGTGAAGGAGTGTCAGGAAAGCTCCAGAAGATTTTGCTGTAACTTTGGTTATACTGCGTGAGTCAACTGGGAAAAGCTGAGAAGCAAAAGAACCCGATATTGTCTCTGTATTGATCAGAGGTGCTCCAAGGGATCTTTCTGGGCTTTGGCTAGTTTTGACATGCAGGTGGTCTCACATTATACAATGCCCACCACTGTATGATGTTTAGATTTCAGCAGTGACTGTGCTAAGCTTCAAGTATCCTTTAGCAAGTGCTCTCCAACCATATGAAATGTTCAGGGTGTTTCTGAACAAGATTTCATGACAGTAGCAATGGGGATAAAACTAATTACATGTTTTTGATGATAAGACTTATTTTAGGGTAATTTGCAGCAAGCTCCCCAAGGAAGTTTTCCCTTTTGAAGTGCTTCTTACTCCAGGGTCCCCTTTTGAAGTAACTCCTCCTCTGGATTGCTTTTGAAGTGCTACTTTTCTTAGGTCTTCTCTGGGTTCAGCTTTGTTGCACCGTTCACATTGGAGAGTCACAGTGGAAGATCAGTGAGTAGAAAAGGAGACTTTTGATTTAGGTTGATTTCTCTCTCACATCCAGAGGAAAGCTTTTCTGCATCTTCCTAGCAGTACTCATGTAGGGAGGGATAAGAAAAATACTGCAATTCATTCACTTATTCAGTGGCACCAACCGGACACTATCCAGACTGAGATGCAGAAATGTCTATACTTGTCCAGAATGTCTGTTTTGCATGCTTGCAAAGCAACCCCTTTTTTCCCCCTTTTCCCACCTACTTAGATTTCTGACCCTCCATATATTATATAAATCTCCAGCTGCCATCTGGAAAGCCGCTAATTCTAATGAAGTTGATTACATTATTAGTTGTCTGGGATATTTCAGGAATAATGCTTAGCCCTGGCAATGAGATGTACTCACCATTAGAAAAGTATCAGCTCCTTCAGCTTCATCTTGACCTAGAGCTTTGTGAGCAAACAGACAGGAAACTAAGGTTTGGGTCTTGGGAAGCTTTTTTGGTCAGGTTTAAAACCGAGATAAACATGGGGTCAGGGGAAGCCAGTAGGGTCTAATGGAAACATGAGAGATCTACAAATGATGTGCAAGTTGCTTCTCTATCTGTTCAGTATCCTATGAATGCCTGTCCACACTCTGGCACAACATTTAAAGTCACATTATATTGCATATCCCACCAACTCTCCTTCAGGCCCTCTAGCCACAGCATTTTTTCATAATTTCCTAACTTGGTAAAAATCTTTTTGTCTCTGGGCTAGATGTCAGTGCACTGTGTTCAGAAGCTGGCATCTACCTCCACCAGCAAATCTCACAGAGCAACAGTTAGCTGTATGAACTAGGTAGTCTGCAACTGCGTTCAGTGATGCAATTCTGCTCTTGGCTACGTTTGAAGCTGGCCTAGGGCTAGAACCACTTGAAACCATTGCTGCCCCGTGGACAAGATTCTTGGTATGGCCAGAGATATTTTTGAGGCAGAATTTGGAGTTTGTACTCTTTCCCTGGGGCATGTCCATAAGGTGAGGGCAGGGAAAAATGCTATAGTGAGATTATATATCACTCAGCAGCTAACTCCTTGCAACGTCACTTCCCCTAGCCTGCCCTCAGCCCTGTACAGCAACACTTCTGAGCAATACCCCTCTCTTTCAGCATATGGGACTACCATTTAATTGAAGTACAGTCTTGCATACGCAACAGTGCAATGCAGTAAGTGATGCCACCTCTCTGATCTGATCTGGAATGGCAAATACCACCATGAAAAAGGATAAACATCACCAATATGAAGAACTTTGCTGCCCAGCAAACCAATCTGAAATGGAAACACATTTGTTCTCAATGAACAAATCTAGCTATATCTTTCATAGCTGCCCTTTGCATTGACTTTAAATTGAGAGGAATTGATTGCCTGTCAATAGGGCAAGTAATTTGGGGAATCACTAATAGCACTTTTCCCATATAATTTAGGAGAGATGAAATCAGGATCAGCTGTCTAAACTGTCTCTGTTGAGTTATTCCTCAGTTATTCCTGAAGTATCCCAGACAACTAATAGTGTAATAATAACATGAAAAATTAATAGCTGGCTAATGTTAAGATTGCCTTCCAAAGCAAATCTTTTCAAATCTAGAAAATCTTTGTATTTATCAGGGTCAGAAATGAAACAGAAATGAATGCACCCCATGAATAAATCAGATCAGAAGAAATAACAGTGGGAAATTATTTTGTCTCTGAAGAAAATCGTGTTAAATTAATTCATAATAGCAGAAAATATTGAAACAAGTGGTGAAGAGACAGCTTCAGCATTATTTAAGAAGATGTGACATCAGCGGAAATCCCTCTGAAATTCTGTCATCCTCTCATCATACTAGTAAAATGCTGTTTCTGGAAATATTGGAGCCTTTCATAAACATACGACATCCACATAAATGGATGTTAACAGCATCACGTTGTGTTTCAGTGTAGACAGTTTTCTCTCTTTCACTAAACAGGTCTACCATAAACCAGAGGTGGGGGTCTTCCAAATTCATCTTGAAGGTGATCATGTCTAGCACCAATGTAAAGTTACTGATAAGCTGTATCTGATCACTGTAATGCGTATTTATTAGATAGCTATAAGTTATAGAAAGTTTGTGTATTCTACCTTTCTGTATTTAAATTCAAGATTTAGTTTCATGGTATGTTTTTTTCAGCACCATTGCTGATGTGAGTAGATTTTTCCTTCCCTTTGCCTGTCCCCATGCACTCTCATTAGGCTGACTGAAATGTTCATGGATCTACAACAAGGTCAGTGAAATGATCTGATGGTTTTGGTGGGGAGAAATCCCAAAAAAACCCACATAGATCTGGCACTGTCACCAAAGAAAATTGCATATGAATTCATAGCCTCAGAGATCATTCAACACTTCCTGTCAACATCTGTCAAGCAGGAATAGATGTATTATGAATGAATTATCTATTGACAGTGAAATGATAACACTTTCTGGGCCACCCAGGGTGAGGTAGAGTTTCAAAAGCATTTTTGCGTATCAAAAGCTAACATTGCATCAACCAGCTTTTCATTAGCAAGAAGATCACAAATTGATACCCCAATTAAATTAATTACTGAGTCTTTGGGCTACAGGAAATCCCCAGTGTGGCATTTACAGTCTGTCGAATTTCCAGGGAGAAGGTGGCTTCGTAAAGCTTTGTCCCAAGCAAGTGATTTTGATGCTGGAAGGATGTGAGCTGTCCGAGAGAGCAGACGCACGCGCTCTGAGCTGGTGAAGGAGACGGTTGCTGAGGGGGACGGGAGGCTGCGTGGCTCTGCATCAGGCATCAGGCACCCGCCGCTGCAGCACCAGCTCCCATCCCCAGCTGGGGAACCCCTTTGACCTTCTCCTGAGCCAAATAAATTTACTAAAATATGAGTGTCTACTTCCCTTTTATATTTTCCTTCTTGAATTAGCAAGTAAAACCAGTTTGTGAAAGCACCCCACGCACTCCAGTGCTGGTACAATGGACACACACAGGTGAGTAACAGGTAGAATAGGAATTGGGGATGTAAGGTCAGAGTCAGATCTTCCCTTTTATTCTTTGTTTCTGTTTTCCAAATCTAGCAGGCATTTTTTTAAATGATTCTAGTATAGTGGTGTCACAGAAAACCGGGAGCAAAACTTGTTTTATTTCCTGTCCAAGTCTGGTGCAGAGAGTAACAGCAAGATCATTTGTAAAATGCTGAGCTTCCTCACTGTGCCAGAAACGATATTCAGAGGAAAATCGTTTTCAAAGTGCCTTACATCCTGCACAAGTCTTGTATTCCTACAGTGTTTTCTTCCACTGAACTGTAAAGGTTGAATTAGAGGATTTGAGCACTGACGGCCAAGTTGTGGACAGCAGGGTCTCACTCAGAAGGATTAGACAAACTCTGTGGCACAAACCCTGAATGTCAGGACTCACCTACCTGTAACTCCCAGAGCAGCTGACAACTACTCAAAATTCTGGTGTTGGCCCCCTTACTTGTTGTTTGTGGCATTCCTAATATGAGTGATGTTGGAGTAATAACAGCAGTAGTAGGAAAAGGTGACTGAAAATCTTTCCGATTCGCTGGGTAAGAGTCACCTCCCCTTATCTGAGCCATTCTGAGGATAAGCATCTGCTCTGTGCTGGCTGCATTGACTGCTTTCCTCATTCCTGAAGGGGCACTGAAGGGACATAGGCTCCTCCATACGCCCCCAACACTTTGGTTGGGATCTGTAGGTCACCACCTCTTTACAGTAACTGCAGAGGTGACCCACATGAGCATATCTACCAAGTGTGTCAGAGAAAATTCCCAGCTGATTTTCACATGCATTCCCACTCTGGCTTTAAAATATCTATGCTCTAACAGAGGCAAAGATAAGACAGAGCTTACTGCATTCTCTGCTACTTAAGATTATTGACACAGAGGCTGAACCCAATGAAGCTCATCACTTGGATATGGGCAGCTAAGCCTTAGGTGAAGGTGGAGAGTTTCATAGCAAAAAAAAAAAAAAAAAAGAAGAAGAAAGAAGAAGAAGAAGAAGGATCTTTTGCTGATAATGAAATGGTTTGAAATTATAAATTCTGGCTGTTTTGCAAAATGGTCCAAATGTATTAGTTAACTGTCTCGAAGTATAGTGCATCAGCTGGGAGCTGACATAGATTCTGAGAAACATCACTCACCCTAGCCAGAAAAAGCTGCATAACAAAGAACTCATAACTCGTATCCATTGGGCTCCGGCCAAGAAGTGTGATAAGGGAGGTGACTGAGTGGGAAAACTAGTTTGATGAACTTTATCAGCAGGAAGGTGAAGACTGGAAAATCCCTAAGCAGGAGAACAAAGGGGCAGGGGTGATAGAGCAGGGCTTTGAAGAGGGAGAAGGCTTTGGGTAAAAAGGAGGAACTAAAGTACCTGCCTTCTTAGCAAGGGGTTCTCGCTTCTACAGCATCAGCTGAAGAAATGGAGAACCAGCTGGAGAGGAGGAGACTCAAGGGAAATGGCAGGGGCAGAGAGACTATGGACTTCAGGGAAAACAGCATGTGAAGGATGGGGAGAAGCAGGCAAAAGGAGGTGATTCTGGAAATGCTGTTGGTCTCTGATCAAAATATGTCTTGATTTCCCAAGATATATTTTCTTCTCTACTTTGTCTAGGAGAAAGAAAGACTAATTTGGTCATTTACAGATGTCTGACTGTGCAGGCAAAGGAGAAAGAGAAGGAAGAGGAGAAGGAAAAGCAAACAACAGATCTGCCAGATTTTCAAAGATCTTGGCCTCTGTAAGGGCAAAATAACTATGCAGCACACAAAACATAATGCCAAGGTATCCGAGATCCAGTGGACTTCTTAAATATGCTCAGCAGAGTTGCTCTAAACATGCACTCACCACATGTGCAACACACTTCAGAGTGCAGATGAGCTCAGTGTTTTGACCTGACATCTGGAGGCCCTTCTAAAGGATGCTCCTAAAAGAGGCAAAGTTGCAGGTGTTTTGCTGAGATCTGTGTCTCGTGCTATGTAGAGTCAAGTAGGATTGTGTCAGGATTGTGTCAGGATTGTGGCCCTTTGCAAAGCCTGGTCACCATAGGCTTCAAACACCAGGTATCTGTGAAGAGAAAAACTATAAATTAAAACTCCTTTAATACTAAAATGTTTGCAAAGTGTATTTTTGCCTACCACAGATATTATAATGGAATTGAGAATGGCAGATTATCAAGACCATTTTCATGAGAAGCAAGAGAGAGATTATACCCAAGCATTATGTCAGAAAGGATAACATAAATGAAAAAAAAGACAGTGCTTCAGTATCTCTGCAAGCATGAGAATGCATAGATATAGTTTGTTTTTTTTTAAGCAAAAAGTAGTCTAGTCAGTATCTAGAAAGAGAAAATATACAAGGGCTTCAAAATTTACTTTTCATCCACAGACATTAAATCTCTTCCAGCATATGAGGAAACTGAAGTAAACAGCAAGGAAGGAACTCCTCCAAGGTGACCTACTAAGCCAAGCGACAGAGTTAAGAATAGCCTCTATCATCTCCCAAATCCTCACATAGACTGACCTGCAAATATCCATCATTTGTGCAACCACCTTAGCAAGATTAAGAACACCTTAAGGTCACTGCAAAGAACTACAGGTGACCTGAAAGATAGTACTGTGACTGTTCAGGCATGAGGCTCAGGAATTTTTCAGGTTTATCCCAGGATAAAATTGATTTATACAAGGACAGACCTTACTGTATTTTTACACTAGAAGAACATAATAACAGAAAAACATAAAATGGAAGAACATAATAATCTGTATACTACCAACAGAACATCAGACCTACCAGAAAGCGAGTTTGCTTACGTCGCCAACCAGTTGAGCTGGAGAGTGAGAACTTCTATCATGACAACTTAGCTTTTCACTGGGCAAGGAAAAGCGGCATCCAAGGTGAACAACCACTCTGGATAAGTAGTGCCGTGTCTGGTGCGTCTCTAAAATGCCTTCCATGTGGCACATGGACAGTGATGTTGCTTGCTTTTTTCAGCCAAACCCCAGGAAACTATTCTTTGTCTTTCACTCTGCACAGGTGACCACAGTATTGCAACGGTAGTTTTGAAAAGGCATTTCATCCCCGAGTAGTTCTTGACTGGCCATGTCACTTCTGTGACCTCGCTTCCATCCCAACTTGAATGTTATTTTCAACAGACAGAGCTTTTTTGACAGAGTCCTGGTTGTAAAGAGAAAGACATATCCTACCCTGCCACAGCTGAGAATGAATCCTGACTTTGGGGGCAGCAACCAGCAGATAATTGCGGTGAAGTGTGACAGTGAACAGTAAAAGCAAGAATATGTCTGGGAATAAGACAAAAACCTAGCAAAAGCAGCCAGCGGCAGAGCATACAATTACAGGGAAGTCTTCAGTTTACATTTCAGTGGTTCCTATGGTTGTCTCTAGACATCTAAAACACAAGTAGCTGCTGTTTAATTTTGACAAAATGGAACTTCGGGCTAATTACCAGATTTTTCTCGAAAACAAAGGTAAATTCATAAAATTCAGAATGTCACTGTAAGGGCAACACCTGTGTGTGAGATTGCAGCATGTGCAGGAGAGAGGAGGTCAACTGCAACCTATCAAGAAACAAAATGCATCAGCATTTATTGCTATCTACAGGCAAACCCAAATACTCCAGGAGCTTCCTTTTGCCAAATAGTTAACTCAGGGGCTAAAGAAAATACCATCCTGACCTTGCCAGTGAGCGTCCCACCCTTTTGTTCTAGAGATACCTGTTGTTGTCACAGTGTTTGTGAACATATAAAATGCCAGAATGGATGAAGAGTAAAAGCTTTTAAAATAAAATAAACTAATATTTCAAAACCAGCCCTGTCGTTTAATAGTTACTCCAGACTGACGCATTCCCGTGAGCACAGATGAATTGCAGGAGGGCCGAGGAAGCAGCCTGAGGACAGGTCTACCCGCCTGCAGCCCCCGCGCGCCCTGCGACACCCTCCGGCAGCGTCACCGGCTGTAACGGCCCAGCTGGAGGTGACGTCGCGGAGGTGCCGGACACGGCCCCATGCTCCAGCTGGCAGCGCAGACATTACCTAAGCTGCGCGAATCAGAGGAATGCAAAAGCACTTGAGGAGTCTGAAGGAAAGCACCAGGTCTACCAGAGACTGGACCTTAAGCGGTCGAGGAATCTCTGAAGGAATTAAGGAGGAAGGAGACTGCAAGCTCCCCAGGACAAAGCCAAAGAAGTAATTTTCCCATTGACGCTGGGGCCTGCAGGAGGCTGCGCTTGGCGTCTGGGTGCAGTTTATCAGATATGGGGCAGGCTGATATGCAGAACCATTCACTTTCTGTAAACAGATTGTGCAGAACGATTGTGACCACTCACTGCAGCAAGTGAGCAGGATCATTTATCCCAGCAGTGTCACTGCATGCCACCGCAAGGATAGTGTTCCTGCAGCACGGTCTCTTTGCAATATCGTTCTGTTATCAAGCACCATAAATCTTTCTCATGAAGGGCAAACTAAATGTGCAGGGCTTAGCTAGTAATGCATTAGAAGTGCCTGGGAGGTGTTTGCTGCTTCCTGAGCTCTTTCCTGGGTTGTCTATGTAACCTTTCCCAGTGTCAGTTTTCTTTCAACTGACGATATCTCAGTGGCAATAAAATATTGCGGAGTGACTTCATTCACTGCCTTTTACCTCTGGGAGTCTGCGCTGAATTTGTCTCCAGTCTTTAAAGAGTGTGTCCTTGTTGGATGGATGGAGAACAGGTGTACTAAATGCTCCGTATTTTCCTTTAAGGGCTTTGTCCTACAGCTGAATGTGTTCAGCTTGGAACTGTACGCCGACATCTCAAACTATGAAAATCTGACAGGTTGGGAATCACGCACGCTCACAGAATAATCAGTTAGCCATAGTGATTAGGTATGTGCTGCAGCCAGGAAGAGACTTACAGGGACAGATTTTGCAAAGTGCAGATGGTCTTCTAGGAGTCACTCAAAATGCATGATATTTCATTTTGATTGTAAGAGGAAGTCATTTCAATGCAGGCTTTGATTTCCTAGAGTAGAATCAAATCGTATCTTTGACCAAGCCCAAGCCTTGGCCCAGTGAATCACCCAATTTACTCTTCATTTGTCCAAATGAGTACTCAGGTGGGCATGAAGTCTTAGCAAGGAGGTTGTCCAATAATAAATATTTTTTTCACCCTCCTACCAGCTCTCCTTAAAGTACCAGTATTTTCATTTTCAACTTCTTTGGCTTTATACCAGAATGAAGTAGCTACAACTGAAAAGTGTTTTCAGAGGCAGTGTTCCCCCCAGCTCTCACCTGGCAAAGTTCGGCATGGCTTCTTGCTGCCCACACTGCCTATAGGAAGCCCTCGAATAGGCTGGCTCCCCGCTGACACGCATCTCCCTCTCCCTTAGCAGACACTGAGACAGCGAGTGGCAGCTTGAGAGCACAGGGGGTTAGCAGGTTTTCAGTCTTGAATGTGTAGATAAGCCTGGGCTTAACCAACAGTGTGACCATTCCTTGAGCTATGGACGTGTGTCATCAATAGGGATTTGTGTCAGAGCGATCAGGGCTTTTGCAAATGGAAATAAACATCTGTAAGTAAATCTTGGCCAAATGCAAAAGAAGCCAACATCATTGTCCACAAAACTCTGCTCTGTTTGCAATGCCTCATGATTGCTTCCTTATTTTCTCCCCCTTGTCAAATTAAAGGAGATGTTGTGGTTTCACAGTGCAATGGCTTGTTTAGAGAATTGTTTTGCAAATTTAGCTTTAAAATTACTTTGCCTGGACGAAAATGAGTCCGTGCCTGCACAGTGGGTCAGCATTTGTCTGCTTGCCAGTCAAGAGGCTGTGCAGCTCCAGAGTGGAGGGGACAACTCTGAAACCCCAAGGGCAGCTCAGCCTACACTGTGAAACAGAGTCATCACACTGATGACTCAGCCACAGTTTATATCTTAAAACTGAGTTGGTTCTAGGTATGGCTACAGGTATTTGAGGAGAGGCAGGAAGACACTGCCCTGGTGGGATTTAGAGTCTGAAGTTCAGTAAAAATCCTCCCTGCATGAGTACTTATGCTTGATACACCCTGTCCATCAGCTTGGTCAGCACATTTGTTTAGAAGAGCAAAACTAGTGATCTCATCTGGAAGCAGCCACCCTTAATAAAGACACAGGAGAAAGGGAGCCCTCATAATCACTAAAAGACAAAATCAGAAGTAATATTTTTTCTGCCTTCATTGGGTTTAACCAAAAGCCTTCCTAAGCCATCAAGCCCAGCCTTTGCCCATCTTCCTATTGCAGGCTTATTCTTGCAAAGTCATTGGGAAGTGTGAAGAGGAAACTGCAATCAGCTCTGAGCGATATTAATTGTTTTGTTTCTACATTTCTGTCTAATTTATATCCCTCTATTCCATATCCATGTATTCTGTCTTTTATGCAGCCCACAGCAGTTATTAATTTTTAAATGAAACACTCTCCGAAATAATGTTTATCCCTTTTTTTTTGAATATTGACAAACTCTGTTCAATATTTTTTAATTCTATAGTCTTTCAGTCTTTGTTTCATGAATGTTAATTTTCAAATATGCTGAACTAATATAACAACTTTGCAGCTGTGCAAAAGGAGGATGGTTAAAAATAGTTCTAGTGTGAGATTCACAAATAATAACCCTTCACTCATCACCTCCATTTCCAGTGCAACAACACAAGGCCAACCGTATCATTTTAATGCCAAGTATCTTGTGCAAGCACACACACATTTGTGCTGAATTGGGTGTGGAGTATCGGAGGAAAGGGAATCCTGAAGACAAGGATGAGACTTGTATTGTGGGAAGACAACAGGAAGGATTTGCTGAGAGTGAGGGACTAGAGAGGAAAACAACAAACCAAGCAATGATGGAGGTGCTCACCTTCTGCAGGCAAGAATGTGCCAGGAGGAGGATGGTCTGATCCAGGCAGTTGTGGTTTTAGTGCCCACTTTTGTGATGGATCCAAGGCCTTAGAGACCTCCTGAGATGTAGCACTCACCGCCAAGGTCACTCAGCGACTAACAAGGCCACTGAGGAAGCCTCTTACAGGGCAGGTAGATGAAACTGGCCCTCCTTAGACTGAAGCCAGTTTCAGTTACCACCAGACCATCCTTTTCCACTACATGTATTGCTAACAGTCAATTCTTGCTTCATAACACTGTTAAGTAATTTAATTTTTTAGCAGATGCTCACATGCTAGCACCAAGAATGCTCATGTACATGTAGAAACATATGCAATAACAACAAGAACATGATTTGTTCATTACACTGCTTGGATATTAAAGCTTTTTGATGGGCAAATTATTTGGCTTCAATTTTTTTCCTGTTTCCTGCCCTTATTGCTCACTTTTCAGGGCATGCCAAAGCTTCCGCACTGTTTAAAATACCAAAACTTGGAGAGCTTTGTATCTTCTTTCTATTTATCTAACTAATAATCTAACAAATAGATCATTAAAAAGTCCTACTGTACACATTCTTGTAAAGGAGATGGAAATTGAAAGTATGTTCATTTGCACCTTTTGTTTTCTCTTAACTGTGTTTCCCCTCTCCCTTGTTCTCTTTGAACAACAAAGGAAAATCATATATTATTGTCCAGATATCAGAGAGTGAGAGAAGTTAACTTCTGGTCAAAACCTGCTTAAAAGATTTATGTCATCAAATACATAAAGATGGAGCTTGGGGCAAGAAAATGATGAGTTGTAGGAAAGGGGTGGTTGTAAGAAAGTGTTAACACATTTATTATAGCTCTAGGGAAAGGTGTATTTTACATTCTTATCAGACCAGCTGTTAAACTATAAAGGCACTAAATTTTGCATCTGGTTTTGAAAAACCCAGACAGAGTCACATGACTGATGCAATACTGAGTTGATCAGATCTATTTCTTAACTATAAAATGTCTTGTTACATTAGATACGAAGCTGAAGAGTTTGGTCATTATGACCTAGGCACAGCAGAAGTATTTCAACTTGTATTAATTTTGTTGTCAAAGATACAGCTGTTGTAGGAAATATTTTGAATTTTTAGTACCATCTGGTGTGTTGAAAGAAGAAATGCTTGAAACATTGGCATAAATCCATTTTCTAAGTGGGTAATATTGGTGCTTTGAGTAAGGGGCTGTCAGATTGGGAGATGAGAGTAGTTGTTAATCATCTGAGCTGTTTTCACCGTTCGATCACACTACAAATCCTAGCCTACTTCAATTAAAACAAACATGTTTACGACTCTCATAGAGTCCTCAGAATGGCTTGTCTTTACTAAATACATTTGCATTATCAAACATTTTTTCAGGGCTTGACATTCAGTTGCACTTTGAGATGACAGATTTGGGAACCACACAAACAGAGGGAGACAAGACTGAGCTGCGGGAAGCACAATCCTCATAGTGGAGTTGAATACCTGCTTGATGGCCCCTCAACCTCCTTTTGCCTCTCCACATTGCGTTGGCATAGCCAAAAACTTACTGCTTAGACCACTTTTGTTGTGCAGGTAACAGATCCAGAGATCTAACTTTATCATATAATTACTGAAGGAGAAAATAACTGAGCTTTCGTTAGGAATGTTAGAGGAATGGATATAGATTATATATAATGTTTTCTTCTAAGAAGCCACTTTTTATCATGGTCACTTGGCTCAGAGTGGCAAATCTGAAGGTCTTTCTACAGGGAAGATGTGAAATCTTCATTCATTGATTCTCTAGCACAAGTGTGAGCATTAAGAGAATGTTAAATACAGGGAAATTGAAGACTACAGAAGGCAAGAGAACTGTCACAAGGCAAAAAATTGGTTGAAAAGTCCCCAACACAAAACATTTTCATTCAGTCACCACAAGTCCTTCTGTCAGCAAATTGCAGACCTATCCAGGTGTCTAAATCTGCAGTTAGTGCTACAATCACCCCTTCAATAAGGAAGAGTTGGCAGAAAAGAAACATGATAGAGTTCGAGGGAAAAGCTGTGGAGCGTAGGACACGTGTGCTGAGGGTGCTGCTCCACCAGCAGCTAACGGGATTTCTGGATACAGGACAGGTTGCACATTCTTCCTGGGGGCACTTCGGGGTGACTTTACACAAGTGAGCAAAGTAATGGAGAAATCTACTGATCTTTTCTCAAAACTCAAAGAGTTATGCTTGGAAGAATCTCTTAAAAAGTCTCTTTCTGTAAACTGCTGTTTGTGCAACATCACCTTGCAGAGCCATTAATCATTCCAAGATAAGATTTTTTTTTTCTGAAATACTATTAAAACCTGTTAGCATCATCTCTAGCTATGTCACAAACAACTCTCTGTGCTGACAGCTGGTTTCCTGAACGATGCTGGCATCCTGCCTCTCCGTGGGATATTTTCTCCTTTACTAGTTCTGGGCAGTAAATTAATTTAATTGAATCTATAATACTGAAGACCCTCAGCAGTTAATGGTGAGCATGTATTTTATTTTTCCCCTTACAATCCTCTGTTTTACAAAGTTATGCTTTGGATACGTATACTCTTTCTCACGCAACAGTGTATAGTGTGGGCAGAGTAGATGTTTTGAATACCACTTTCAATAAACATTAGAACTGGATGCTTTTATTCTCAAAGCTCAGTAAAATTCAATGTCTTCCCCAATGATATCTATATCACCATGCTACAGAGTTGAAATCAACTACAGGAACTGAAAACAGGACTGAGCTTCGTCATAATTAACTCCCATTGGAAAAATACTTGGTTTTGCTCCGGCATTTTGTAGCAGCAGGAGACCATCCTGTGATGATATTCCCTTCCACTGACATTATCACTTAATTCCCTTCGTTTTTGAAGGTTTTTATAGGGATTGGGTGCAGCTGTTTCTCATCAGCCCCTTCTTATTAGAGTTTCTAAGAATCCTGATTAATTTAGAGTCTATTTCAGCTGCTGCTTACTGGGATTCAACATTTTGCTCTTACCCTTCTCAGTCTGCTTTCCCAACAGTTTTTAAGACATTATGTGCAGTATTAAGACTTTCCTTCTGTTGTTTATGGGCAAATATATGCATAAACTTCTTTCTTCTGGAGGCATCTGTCTTATTCTCAGAGGAATGTTTCCTTCTTCTCCCTATTTTAATTTCTTGAAACGTGGCTAATTTGTAGGACAGTACAAAAATACGTGGCAGTAAATTCAAGCTTGAATTAGTTACATAGCCCCACGCGTAAAGGGTAATGCTAAGCTCTGACTGATGACGTATCACTCATGGCTGCAGTTACTCATTACCGTGCAGGACTGGGTCTCCATGGTATGGGATGTCAACCCTAAATAGCTGTGCATGTGTTCTCAGGAAATAACTCTTAAGGCAAAAGATAGCTGTTCAGTTATTCTGTGAGGGATTTCAAATGCCTTTCCAAGTGCCTTCCTTGCCAAGCAGTTGGGATCTTCCTGTTCCTGGAGCTGCTGTGGTTCTGCTTGCTGCTGGGCTCGAGCCAAGGCTCAGGGTACAGAGAGCAGCACTGGGAGGGCTCATGCCCAGACCACTAGTGCTCAGTGCTCTCCCTTCCTAGAGCCCAAGCTCGGGGACATTTGTGATTTTCTGCAAACAACCTCAACTTACTGTCGGAGCAAAGACGTTGAATGGGTGGAGGAAGGACAGAGCACCAGGAGGATCACATCTCCCAGTAATGTGACGCTGTGGATATTTGCTAGTTTCTTTGAGGGAAAAGAGATCTTCGGCAAAGCAGCAGTCCCAAGGCAGGGATGGATGTGTGGGGCTGAGCAGGAGCTCTCCATTCAGGCAACAGGAAAGGAAAATCTCTGCAAGTGTTTCAGAGAGGATCTTAGAAAGCTGCCTGCCTGGAAGCAGGAACATAAATCTGAGGTGCAGATTCTGCAGGCTGCATGCATTTCAAAGGCCTCTTTACTTGAAAAGGCACTAATTGTCCTATAAAAATTATGAAGTAGTTGTTTTGCTGATTTTCTACAGATAACTATAGAAGCAAGGAAACTCATTTCAATATTATTGGCCTAAATCTTTTGTTTTGGCCCTGGTTTGGCTTCTGAACTCTAAATCTATTAGATCTGGAGAGCCCTTGGCAGCAAAGGGGTGCAGCAAACACTGAGGTTTGTGCTTTGAAGCCATATCACACTTTCTGCTTCTTGTACCTTTTTGCAACCAAGGTTTTTATGTGACATTTGTAAACAAGATACTTTTTTTTTTTTTTTTTCCTGAGTAGATCTGGACTTCTGCAGCTCAAAACAAAGGTAGACCCTGGGCATATGACTAATTTATTAACTGGATGTCCATTCTCCCTCCATCTTGCTTTACTTCACTATCCAAACATATTTTGTTTCTGCTAATTTAGAAAATTAAGCTGTAGTAATCTAAGGTGATTTACTCTGAATGAAACTATTCACACAGAGCTTTAATATGCTATAACTTATATAAATTGACTTCACACCTTTAGCTGATTGATTTATTTAACTTTCTTGAGTGACTCAGTGTAGGCAGCCCAAACTGTTTCATTAGTAAAATGAGGACTTGCCCTTCAAGCTGTATCTCTTCAACTATTCTCAGCCCCCATCCTGCCCTTTTTCATTACCCTGAAGATTTAAAAGCTTGTGGGGGGCCTGAGGCCAGCTGTAGCTCACTGCTGCGGACTGTGCTTAAGCTCCAGCCTTCCCTTCACCCCGGGAGAGCTTTGCTGCCATCTCTGCTTCAGCAAAGCCTCATGCTCCCTCCTATGCAGAGATCTGCAGCCAGGCCCTCCCAGAGCGCTGCAGCAGGATATCTTCTAGCATTACTCCCTCCCCCCTCCATTTTCCTTTTTTCTTTTTAAATCCCATTCTGACAGATTTTCTGCCTCTTTACGGTGCTATGTTAATGTGGTATTTTTCCTGCGACACTCTTCACCGCGGACTGTCACGGCCGCCTTCGCTCGGAGCGAGCGCGCACCCGGCCCGCGGCGTCGGAAAAGCGCGAGTGCCCCCTCTTGTCTGCTCCCACACAGCACAGCCGGCCCCCTTCAGCATCCCCTCGTGGCTCCCTCGGTCCGTCGGTGCTTACCTGAGGATTGACACGGGATAAAACAGATTTCCACAACCTGATGCATACATATAGCTGTGTGCACAGGCTTGCAGCCTGGAGGTCGGTGCGTTTTCTGGGAGAGGGTAATTCAGAAACACGGGCACCCATACGCTGGAATAAGCATTAGGTTTTCTGCCTATTCCACATTCTGGACTGTTTTATCTGGTTCTGCTTTGATCAGAGAGATCGTAGCTAATAAAATATTCTCTCTTTTTTCTTTTTCTTTTTTTTTTTTTCCCAAGCCCTTTTGAATCTTGGGATTCACTTTTCCTTGAAACAGGATGCTCAGAGTGGTTATACTGCTATATGAAGAGCTCTGATTTCCCAGATAGGCAGAGCCATAAATATTAACATCCTCACAGCCCCTCTAGAACGCTTTAGAGAAAAAAAAAATATGACTATCTTTGTGAAACTTCCTAGGTGACAAAAATGCAAGTGGCAAATGCAGGCCATACAAAAGAACTAAAACCCTTCTCTTTCTGAGGACATATTTTACCCGCAGTTTCTGTAGCTGTACTGTCATCTTCAGGAAGGCTGCAAAACTAACAGGGCTGCAAACAGGTTGCTTTCTTGCAAGGTGCATCTGCACAAAGAAGGTTATGGGATAATATTCATTGGGAAGTAGGTTNGCATCTGCACAAAGAAGGTTATGGGATAATATTCATTGGGAAGTAGGTTCATGCAGTATTCGGCATTTTCCTCTTTTTCGGTGAGAATTTGTGTATATGTTTGTGTGTGTTTATTTATTTATTTTAGTAGGCTTCTTCCCTTGGCATCGCTCCTGACTGTGCTGTAGCCCAGCGCACATGGAGACAAGTTGTTCCTCGCATGAAAGCGGAGAGCTCATAGAGCATGAAAATCCTAATCTATAGATTTACATATTTCCTCATAAAGAGGTCTAAAAGGTTTTATTCTTAAATCAAAGATGTGCAGAAATTAAGGCCTCACTACCTTAATTTCATTCTCTTGCATGGCTTTTGGTTAGCAGGCTGAAAAGGGATCTCTTGAGACAACATTAATCTTATTTCAGGAACTGCATTCACCAAATAGGGAGACAACCACTGAGTTCTGGGTAATATTAAAGAGCAGCAAAGCCCAATGCAGAATTAAAGTCCGTGTGAGCTCGTGCGCAGGGCCATGAGGACCACCACGGAGAGCAAAGTCTCCAGCCCACCTGGGAAGCAGGTGAGCCGGGCGCTGCATCGTCCTGATAGCTCTGTGGAGACCAGGGCTCCGGCGTGCTCTCCTCCTGGGGAGGAGGACCTCATCGGGAGGGAGCCTCCGCGGGAGGGACATTTCACAGCCTGATGTTATTAACCTCCAAAACACTCCCTCTTCAGACAGTTTCTCTCTCCTAAGTGGATTCCAATGAGGAAAGGTTCATGCCTCACTCTTTTTATAATTTAGTTAAAAAGTCAGCCAGCTACGAAGCACGAGTCTGCTAGAAAGCAGGGTTGATGAGTCCCAGAACCTGGAGAAA